>VUYV01000124.1:1489869-1779947 GCA_008711295.1 Anarhynchus alexandrinus
CGGCCCCGGCCCCGCCGCAGCAGCGCCCGCTGCGGGCGGCCCGGGCACACACCTCCGCCGCCCGGCACCGGGGGGAGCCGCTTCCCCCCTCACTCCCGCCGCTTCGGGGCCTATCGCCCTTCGCCGGTGACACGGGGAAACTTCCGAAGGCCCAGTTGAGCCCGCCCCGCCCCAAGCCGGCCCTCGGGTCTGAGAGAGCCGGGCTGGGAAGCACGGGGACAGGCCCTTGGCAAGCTGGCGTGGCGTGGCGTTCCCCACCACCACCGCCACACGTCTCTGTGCCAAAACTTTCAGCGTGTCCGAGGTTTGGTTTCCGCACGTCGGACTCGGTTTTGAAGTTGCAACTTTCCAGCGAGGCTGCCCAGCCCCGCAGGGGAAAGGCTGCCCGACCAGCTCAGACACCCGCTCTTAAAAGCCCCTGTGCAGTGCCCATATTTCCTCCCCTCTACCAACATCCCGGAGATTTACCTCACTTGGATGTTACCAAAACCAGGCTGATGTTTGACAAACCTGCTGATTTCACCAAAAACCCACCTTGTGCAGGGGTGTCCGGTTAACGTTACGGTTGTGGCCTGCCCTGCCACATTGGCTTTCTGGTGATGACCAGTACACGAAACTGCTGTGATAATTCAAATCATAAACGCCGAAGAAAAAAAAAAATTATTTCTGGTGCAACGCTGCATCACTTCGTTTTCTACGGGATCTACATCTCCATCTGTCTTTACCTTTCTCGGCTGCTCCTTCCTCAGCCTTGCCAACGCCAGGTTCCGTCCAGGCTGCGCAGTTCGCCCGCCCTCGCTTCGTTTAAGAGGTCCTTCCTCTACACAGAGGAATTTATTTCAATATCAATTTCTATATTTCATATATATAGATATTATAGATATATAGATATAGATATATATCAATACATAGATATTTCAATATCTATTTCAAATATCAATTTATTTCCTCATTTTTGGTTCAAAGTGATTACACCTCTGAAACGTCACAGGATATTTTTCCGATACTTTTTTGAATTAAAATTAATCGAAGAATATTTCCATTGGTATCGAGTTTGAATTTAAACAGCTTGTCGTTGCCGTCAAACAAACCGAAGCAGGTTTTTTACTTGCCACACAAAGTTTTCAGGCAAAGGGGGGAGGGAGAGAGTGGCTACCTATGAAACACAGGTATTATTTCTATCCTGAGATTTTCTCAGCAAAGCATTTCAAATCCCTAGTTATATCAAGTTACGCCGGGGTATGGCTTCATGTAACATCAAGGATGAATTATTTCTGTGTCTTCTACCACCTCTATGGAGGAAAAGCTGTTTCACCGCTGTGCCACGCGGTCTGTATTCTCCCGCCTGCCTCAAAGGAGCGCACGTGCAGTAGTTAGCAGGTCTAAGTGCTTAAATTTATCAGGTTAACTCACACTAAAATGCACGTTCTATAGAAATGCCATTTTCAAGATACAGGATGGATAGAAAACATTTCACCTGTGTCTTAAAATTGCAATTCAAAGAAATTATGAATACGTTTCCTGGCAGTGTTTCAGGCCGAGTATTACCGTACTGCACACGATGCTGAGAAAGAAAACCGACTGGAAACGTTAAAGCAAAAGTGGCTACGGTGCTTTTTTTAATCATGTTCAACAGAAGACATTGTAACCAAAACGTACAAATGAAAGGAAAGGCAAAGGAGAAATAAAAATAGTTTAAATGCGATTTCAGTTTTGGATAATATTTCATGTCTTATTTCCACATCTTGTACTATAATTAAATGAACCTGTGTCTAGTGGGTTCTCTCAAGTAACAACTATCGTTTGCTCGCTTGAGATAATAACTGCTGTAAAGAAAAATGGCATAGCAACATTTTTTAATTTCATGCATTAACTACTAAAACGAATGACACATAATTAAAACCAAAAGAAACCAAGCTAGGTTTTTATTTACATTGATCCTTACGCTGAAAACAATGTAGTCAGACTTGGTTCATCACAGAGATCATTTCTCAGTTTAACCTCTTTCCCAGCGGGAGAGTCCCGCGGTTTGATGGGTGTGATTAGAGATGCAGGAACGGTTCCACTTAGATCAGTGGGACATCTTGAGTTGATGTAGAACTAAGCACACATAAAAATGTTTGTGGAAAAAGACCTTCCATCTGAAACGCTTTGTTGTGCTCAGGAAGTACTGGGGAAGAATGAGTGGGGAGGGACTGCCACACATTTTTCCAGCCAGGAGGACAGAGTTTTGTTGTCCCCTCTCCGCTTTTCTTTATGGTGAGATCTTAAAGCCAGAAGAGACCACCATGGTCCACATCAGGTATAAAACATCACCTGTCAGTAATGACACATCATTAAACCCAAAAGAAGCCGAGCTAGATTTTAATTTTCACTAACATTTACACTGAAAATATTTGGTCACCTTTACTTTATGATGGAGACCGATTGCAGCAACAGAAACACACCTTTTATAAAGTTATCCTATCTTTTACTGAATACTGCAGCAGTAGAAAACTTCCCCCACACCTAGTAACACTCTCCTAAAGTTCTATTATCCTCATGGCTGTAAAAGGGTCATTTTATCACCTTTGAAAGGTAAACTTTCAACCTCTGCATATAGCAGCTATGGCACTGGAGTTACAGATGCCCACAGGGCCTGGGCTGACTCTCTTACTCACAGCGCAGCACTGGGAGTCTCCGGGGCATTTCATGAGCGTCTTCACATGGTGAAGAGAGTCATAGCACGGCACGTTCTCCTGTGATGGTCTGAAAAAAAGGAGGAGTAGATATGGCTAACTTTCCGCCAGGAGCATCCTCCTCTCCTGGCGCTTGAAGAAAACTCCGAAAAGCAGAAGCCGGTGCGGCCACGGTGGCTGCAGCGCTCCGAGGTAGGGCCAGTGCTTCCCTCTCAGTTTGCAAACCAACAACGCTGTTGATCCGATGACTAAGTGTTACCCCGTAGCACTTGCTTCATAAATATTCAACAGTTGTTAATTACAAGAAAAAATGGAGCTGCTGGCTCGGGGGTGGGTACTGAGCCTTCACTGAACCACTGCTTTTTCCCGGTGAAGGCAGTAAAGCGGAGTAAGTGCCTCTCTCTGGCTGAGTGCATGAAAAAAGCAAAGAGGTTTTCAGAGTTGTTCAAGGTAGGTTCTATTTTTCATAAAATGTTTAATTTAACAGTGACCTAGTTTTACAACAGCTTTCAGTGACTTGGCTTCTCTTATCTCCTGTGTCTTAGCCTACATCATTAGAACAACAGAGCTTTACAGGCTGTGTTAAAGCAAACTAAATAAGACCTTAGCTGGCGGATTAATTCTTCTCTCCTATTTTGTTTCAGGCAGTCACTATGGCATGGTTTCTTTGTAGTTTTAAGGAGGTTTTAGCACGCCTTTTATGTCACATATTGTAGATATTTTTTTTTTTTAAAATGTCAGCTGAAAGCCCTTTGCTTATTTCATGGTACATTTTTGAGTATCAGGCTGTAGCAGCAGCCTTGAATTCCTCAGCCTTTTTACAGAAGGATCCTTTGTTTTGTAAACATTCAATGAACTATATGGAAATGTTGGCTAAATTGACCGGCAAATTTGGAAGTTTACAAACAGCACAGCCTCATGCTAGATAGAATTCAGTGGGAGCAAGTTGTGGGGTACTGTTAATCTTGCCTACGTTACTTCACCTACCTGGAGCTTCAGAAAGAAAAAGTTATCCTCCGTCTTGTCACTGCAGTAACTGGCAGGTCAAGTGATGTTCACTCTTTCTTTTGCTGTGCACTACATATGGTACTCTCAGCTACTGTTTCATGGTACCCCCTCCATGATTTCCAACTTGTCTTTATGAAAGTAGACTTTAAAAACTCCTAATACTCTGTTGTCTGTGCTAAGTTCCATATGGATTCAGCAGAAAAAGGAAGTAATTAGGAAAAACTGTTGATTTAAGGCATGCAGCCGCAAAACAGATTAGGTCTGCAGAAAGTTGCCTCTTCCTTCCACCTCCATCCCAGGGACTCTCAGGAAATTTTATCATCAGAGAGTCAAGTGTGGGGAGCCTTGCTCTGCTGAGTCCTTCCCGCATACACATCCTTCTATGGAGGGAAAGCCAGTGAAGGAGATGCTGCCACATCTGCCAGGTTTATAGGAGTGCAAGTGCTTTCTCTACAGGGAGAATTCTCCCGTGGGGATCTCTGCCCACAAGAGGTTTCCTTTGATCCATGTTACTGTGTTTTGCAGCAATTGAACATGTCAGGCTGAAGAACGCAGGTAATGCATGCCGGCAGTTTCTGAGCCATGAGTTAAACAGCATCAAGCCAAGTGTATACTTCTACATCTACAAGGCTCATGCAAGCTGAAAGAGCAAAGACAACTTAATAGGAACCATTCAGAGCCAGCGTGCGCTGGCCTTGCTGAGCTTCACTGAATTCCTCCCTTTCTGCAAGGGGACTTCAGCTGTCTTTGCAAACATGAAATTTGTGTCAGCTCTAATGCTTCTTAAATTTTGTGTGACTTCTGAGAAACTTCTCAGTGACCTGTTACCATCAGGAAAAAACCCAACACAGTGGTGAATTTCAGGCATGGAGGAACTTGTGCCTTGGATCTAGGGAAATCACAAACCCCAAAGTGTTGAGAATTTTTTTTTTTTATAAAGCTAAAAATATCACAACAGCATTACTAATGGTCCCTCTGTTCATTTTTATCAATAAAGAACACTGGAAAAGCAAAATTCACCATCTTTGCAAATACACCTGGGACAGTCTAGAAGACCTTGTTTGCTGGAAGTATTAAACAGAGGTTTGTGTAAGAAACTTTGCCTCGTACTGTCTTATCTGGAGTCCCCAAATGAACCAAGAGCAATTCAAATAATCAGAAGGGGAAAGGCTCAGTTTCCTCAATATTCTGGTTCTCGCTCAAGCATAGCAGAGGCATCCTTTTCTCTCCTGCCTTGGAAATCACACATCCGAACAAATCAGAGGACTGGCTGAGTGAGGAGATCAGCGAACTCATTCTTTCCTGTGCTAAAGGCGGGTCTTTAGAAGGAATGTTAGGTTTTTCTGTTTCTAACAGGTAGGAATCTGCTAGGATCTCTCCACCACTTCTTTCAGTTCACCAGGAGATCAGTTCCTTAATATCTAACACTTCTTCTTTTCTGTCCTTTAGTCAAGAACAGCCTTTTGCCCAGACTCCATCAACCTGATCAGAACTTTTAAAGTTTTCCCCGATCAGGTAGGGCCTCCGCTTCTGCCACACCGAGTGTCCAAGTACTGTGAAAGCTCACTTCCCTAAGTGGCAGAAATGGATGAATTTCCACAGAATTCACACTTTCTCCAGTCAGTCTGTACCTACTGGACTGGAAAAGGTGCACAAGGGATACTTACTTTGAATAAATCACAACATCCTTGGCTATTTTCTTCTGCAATACTGCAAAAGTTTCCTGTGGACTTTTTTCTGTTTGAAATAGGTTTTATGATGATTAATTACATAAGCTGTGATGGGAGCTGCTGTGCAGTGGGAATGAGGAGCCTGAAATGTGGAGGAAGGCATGAAATGTGTTTAAAAAAACCCTTAAAACTAGCAAGATACAGCATGTGCCTTTCATATCCCCGATCATGCTGTTTGTATGCTATATCACTCTCTCACCACTATTTATCTGTGTCTTATTAAACTATGCATTTGTCACAGCAGAAACTATATCATCTCCTGCTTTTGAAAAAGGATTTAACATATGGAAGAAACAGCAAACATCACCATAAAACGTGTTTCTTTTCTGTACTCGGATGATTTATAGTACCCACCAACACAGTTCAAGTATTGAAACGCATGTCTGTGTGTTTGTGTATCTATATATATTCGCTTTGTGTACACACACATTTTTATATATAAAATCTTTTCTCTAATAGTTACAAAAAATTTGCAGGGCGTTGATGATTTTTCTAAATCACATGGTGCCACTTCTCCCTCTCTGGTTCATTTATGTAGCTGAACATCACAGTGCATTTTCTGTTTTTGGCAAGGGAGTTTAACATTTGACATTTGCTGTTGGTGAATATTCAGACACTTAATTTTGTTTCTTTTTTTTTTTTTCCCTATTAACAGCAGTAAAGCCTGAGCAGTCAAACATTTCTACAATTTAAATAAGAAAAGTCCCTAAAACTCACTTTCAAATTCACGTGACTATTAATGGATTACTTTTCAACTATTGTTCCGGCTTGTCTGCTGCTGAGAAAGTACTGCACACGGAGGAGATCTGGCTGAGCGGGGGTCAGTTGTGCAGCACTCACTAAAATGAGTGGGAGGTGGGAGGCAGAAGGACTGAAAAAACAGATATTAGCCTAGGAAACCTGATTTTTCTAGGCTGTCACTGGAGACGGTGGGTAGAGACAGCTGGGGATTCAAGGCTGGAGCGTAACCTCAGATGCTCAGAGCTGTGCCAGAAAGACTCTGTCTTTCTCTCTGCTGAGCACAAGAAGACCATAAGAAGGTTTGCCTCACCGTGCTGCGGTCAACCTTCCCTAGCTTTGTGAATCCCCCTTGCCTACAAAGCCGGGAATCCACATGCCAGTTTTGCAAATCTCAGCAGCGTGAAATATGAGATGGATCCCAAGGCTCAGTCCTGGTCTCATCTTGCACGTCTCCGGACAGAAGAACTCCACTGGCAGCTCTCTCCTTGAAACACACTCCTTACTTCAATACTCAGCCTGCTAAGCTGTGACAATAAAGAGACTGATACAGCCAGATCCAATTAAAACACATTTCAAACTGTTCTGCTCTGTTAAGCTGGAACTTGAGAACAAGTTTGCACAATGCATAATTCAAAATAATGCATAGGGCCTATTTTAAAAAACAGGGGGTTAATTACTTTTTTTTTTTCCAATTATCCAATAAACTGCCTCAGATCTGCATCAGCATAAACAACTCCACAAATCTTTAAAAGATGTAATACACTTCATGTCAGGATCTCAGCATTATAAGTGCTAATGAGTGAGTCCTCAAATCCACTTGCAGGTAAATGACTATGGCAGGTATGGTTGAAATTCAGCAATTCTTCAGCTGCTTGGGCTGAAACGTTTCATTTTATGGACCGGCACAAGGCTGGCTTCTTATTTTCTATCTTTCTTTATGTTTCAGCAAAACCAGTTTAACTCACTCCAAGGAGATTTGATGAAAAAAGGCTTTCGCCCATGTTAAATATATTCTTATAACTGAATATACCCATGTTTTGAGGCTATTGTTAAAAATGCATCAGGGAGATAGGCCTTGGTGACAAGGAGATGCTGTTCTGTGAAAATGTGCCCAAATTTTGACAAGTTACAAAATCTGAAATTTTCAACTTGTTCCTGCTTACATTCTTAGAGATTGAAGGCTAAATTTCCCCAAAGCTGGTTGCAGTGATGCATATTCAGAATAGTATAGTTAATTTTAACTAAACATGTAAATTACTCGGGAGGGAGTGGGGGTGTGTGTTCTGCTTCTTATTATCAAATTGCAGCACAGAAGGGGACTGAAAAGCACTGAGTCTGTCCCACTGCTCAAGGTAGACCCAGCTATGCCTAAGTTACTCCTGACAAGCCCTTAAAGACATTCAGTGCTAAAGATGCCATAGACACTCCAGGAAATTTAGTCTGATGTTTGGTGAACCACCATCTGTGCAAAGTTTCATCCTACTATTGAAGACGAATCTCTCTTGTTAAAATTGGAGCCCGCTATTTCTTGTCCTCCATCATGGATGTAGAAAGCAGATTATCACTGTTCTCTTTGGAACGGAATTTCACGTTTGTTAAGACTTTTACCCATTTTTCTGTATCAGATTAGACAGCATCAATTTTCTTTCCTTGCAGCTTGTTTTTTCAACGCCTCACCATGCTGATTGCCCTCCTCTGGACCATCTCCAGCTGCTCCACATTTTTCGTCTGTCCACAAGTGTACACACTGCTCTCACTGACGCCTCACCAGTGCTACCAGAGCACCCCGCGCCTGCACAGACAGCCCAGGGTGGCGTTCCTCTTTTTTGCACCAGCCCAGCGTTATTACCTCCTGCTCAATTCGTGGTCTCGGAAGCCTGCTACATATTTGCCCACAGATTTGCTGTGAAAACAGTTCTTTGCTGTCCCGTGTTTCTGCAGTTCCTTGCTCCTGTCTAAATGTAGCTCTTATTCATATTGGATGCTACCCACATTTTTCAGATCATATCTGCAATTTATCAAGATCACTGAATTTTAATCCTGGCTTCTAATGTACTTGCAGTCTCTTGCTGTTTGAAATTATCTGCAAATTTAATAATGATTCTCTTTGTGTCATCATCCAGCTCACTAATGAATTTAATGAATACTACCAGGCCTAGAACAATCCTCTGTGGAACTTCATGCAACTCATCCTTACATTTTGACAATGAAATATCTATAACTGCTGCTTGAGTTGCTAATGCAACTCAGCATCACGTTTTTGACACAAATACTTACAAATTCACAATTTACCTTCTGCAAAATAGTTGTTTAAAACTCATTCTTTCTTTTTTTTTTCTTTTTGCCAGGAAATTCTTTTATTAGAATATTAACGGACTCAGACTTCAAAGGAGATTGAGCAGAGGTGAAGGAAATTTCACGTTTCATTCAAATACTTAATTGTGGGGCAATATCTTGAGGTGCACTCAAGAATTAGCATTCAGAAAAAGTAGTCACTCCTTAGTGACCAAAAAGGTTTCTCAGATCTTAGCTCAGCAGCTGATGGCAATAACACACAGGAAAGCAAAAATATTGAAACACGGAGAAAATCCTTAATACTCCATTGGACCCCTTTGCTTTGAGTTAAATCTTTGTATTTGCAGTGGCTTAGAGACCTTATGCTACTGTTTTCCTCCTTTGAACCCCATATTGTGCAAAGGAATAATACCCTCCATGACAGTTAGAACATATTTAGAAAAGGCCCACAGATCAGCTCATGTGGCTGTGAGCTATCATCTACCCACATATACTAAAAAAACAGAGCTCTTTTCACTCTGTTATAATCAGCTGGTCCTCCTCATCCTTTCAGAACATGAAGTAAAATCTCTGTTCCTAGATGCTCAACTATTCAGTTTATGGAATGATCAGGAAAACACAAAAATATTTCCAGTGTCTCTACCTTTTGAGCAGGCTAAGCCTTCCATGCTTCTGCGTGTCTGATAGGTGGGCTTTCCAAACTGAGTAGTTCTGAGTAAAATACCAAGAATCAAAAGTTTAGTGACCACCTTTGGAGATGTAGCCGAGCTGCGAGCTAAGACTTTGTTTTGCAGCTCTGAAAGCTCTCAATGAAATGAAAGTTTTACTGTCCTGTCCACATCTCCAAGGAGCTGCATGTTCACCCAGTGCCACCCCCGTGGATGTAGCCACCAATGACCAGTCCAGCTCACCAGTCCACTGGGGTGAGGAGCGCAAGTTCAGTGTACAACTGATCTAACAGGTACCTGCTACCGAAACGCTCTCTCCTCACCCAGGTCGTGGCCACACGTTCCCAGCACTTCCATCAGATCAATCTAGTGTCCACGTGGCTACAGGACAGGTCAATTTGGCTGGCAGATCTGATGAAAAACAAAGGCAACAAATGAAGATGACTCTGCAGCTGGAACAGGGGGGCAGGACTGCCTTTGAAAAAGGCTATTAGTTTTTAGCTTATTTTAGATGCAACACAAACTGTTACCTCTGCCTTCTCTCTGCATATTTATCTCCTTCCTACCCTCTAGCCTCCACACATGAGCCCCTGCCCACATGTTTTAAGTCGTCTGTTCTTAATTATTTTCAGCAGTTTTCATTTTTAATCTACAGTTTAAAATCCTATGCTCCATGACAAATCCCAGTCTCGGCTCTTCCCTGACTTCCCTGGCAATGCATCTTTTTAAAAACAGAGGCACTCGTTTGGTCTTTGCTAGACCAGTGTGTACATTAATCTTCCAGTCAATTTCATGGCAATTTAGATTATCAGAAATTAATTCCAAACAAAGCTAAAAATACTCTGCTGATTCTCCAGCTCAGCCTTGAAGGACTGTGTTATCTGATGGGGATGCACAGACCCAGGTAGTGGGACTGCTGTCCTACATGAATTGCCTGGTTCACCTTATGAACTCTGCCTGGCAAAAAGTTACATCCTCCTCTGAGACAATGTCACAGACTTCCCCTATAGCCACCGGGGGAGTGAGTAAGTCACCTATTTTAGACACAGATTTGATGATGGGATGCATTGCCCTTCGGAGTTGACACCAGCTCTTCCTTCTTTTGGGGAGGGCCTGGACAACCAGCTCTCAGTGGCTGTTAAAGGGTGGGAGCTGGGGGAGAACAAACTTAGATAATGGATTTTCATCAGAAGGGATTTGTTTCTGCAAAACACTCTAAATTCTTATGGAAGTTTTGGACAAACCATTAGCCTTCAGCATTGTTTCCTAAACCTGAGGAGAAATGGACCATAAAAAAAGTGGGCTGAACTGTGGCTCACTTGATTCTTGGGGGCTTAACGCTTCGTTTTTGACAATTAATGACCTACCCTGTTACATATTGTGGTAGAAATTACAAAGAACAATGCAAAAATATCCTAATATTGTAACTGCCTGTCATATAGATGTCATATAGGAGAGTTCAAGAAATCCAAGGTTTCTAGCTTTGCAGCCACCATTAAAATAAGATCATGAGTTCAATGCATATCAGTTTTCATACACAGCAACACAAACTACTACACTAGGAAAAAATAGGACCAGCTTCAAAGATACTTTTTGCACACAGCATTGGCTGCAGGGATAGCAGGCTTAGTCTGACAGTAATATCAAACAATTTTTTTCTGGACTGACCCTGCAGATTAAATTTTTGAGTGCCTGTACACTATATTGCTAGCTACAACCACTGGACTGTCAGGAAAAACTCCTGAAAAGAAAACTGATAACCGCAAATAAAACACGAGAGATGAAAACAGAAGTGAGAGAGACTAATCAAATCCCCAGTTTTTATCTTCCTGACCCCTTCACTTGCTGCCTTAAACCATCCTGTCATGGTCAGGATATAGTGCACTGTAGGGAGGTATCTTCCTAGTTTTCACCTGGTTGTCTTAAAGCTGTTTTTTTTCCCCACTGAAGTGTTACAACCCTGGATATGCACCAGCATTTTAAAAAAGTTTCCTATACAGGTATTCAAGTTTTAGCCACTGCAGTTTAAGAAGAAAACTTTGGCAAAATTTTAAAAGACTGCCTTATCAGGGAGTTTCAAATAGCTGGAAGTTATCTGGTTTTAATATAGCAGCTAGACCCATCTCCACATTGGAAGCATTTTTGGTCCAAGCCAGATTAAGTTTTTAAGTAGCCTTAGGCAGGGAAAAAATACCATGGTGGGGAGTATCGAGGCCATGGGAATGTCCTGTAGTCTTAAGCTGCCCGTTGTCTATCCCACAACTTTATTTACACAGAGAACACTTTTACAGCAACTACTGAAAAATATCCAGAGCCACTGAAAAAGAACGGAGAGTAAAATCGTCTTTGCAGAAGTGTGGTACCATCTGGTTGTTACCGTACATGTAAATACTACCCTTTTACAAAAACTCCCCAGCACATCACAGGTTTTACTCATTCTCTTCCACCTTCAGTGCCTCAGCCTTAAATTTAACAGGTACTACAGATTCTGGGCATATATATACGTAGACTATCAACACCTTGCATTTTGCCCAACCTCATTATTAAGAGGAAAATTGCAATGTCCCCTTTGTAAGAAATGCACTTCCCTGTTTAAACCTGTGCTTTCACAGGCCTGGGGCACTGCACACAGCCTGCTGCTTACTGCAAATAAGTGTCTCCTGAAACAAAGACCACGACTAATTTGTGTTCCAACAGGATTCCTATTTCTCATTCTCCCTTTATTTGGGAAGCAAATGCAATGCTGTCCGCAATAATTTTTTCCTGCCTTTTATTTTTGGAAAGCAGGTAGTTCTGTTGTTAATTAATTCTCCTAATTGAAGCTCAGTCTGAAGGACACCATTCATCCATTCTCTGCTGCCATGACACATCTGCTCTCCTCAGATGTTACTCTGTCCACGCGTCCCCCCTCCGCTACACCCCATCACCAGGAGCAGCTCTGACCCTCCATACCTGTACAGAAGCACGGCCTCTCCCATTTCTCTTTGCCTACACGGCGTGTCAGGACTTCAGCCAGACCACAGGAGGGTAACCCAGCCCGGCCCGTCGCTTCCCAGTCATCACAAACCATCATGAATGCGGGAAAGTTCAGATAAAAGGGGATTCCCTGAACACTTTTGTTGTCTGCTGTCTGTATGGAGTCCCCAGTTTTTCAGCCAGCTCTGCTATTCTTATACTTGCCATGACTGTGGCACCCGTATCCTGTAAGTTATTTCTTCCACAGTGTCAACATGGAACTATGCGTTTCTCTGAAAAGAAACAAGGAGACTTGCATCACGTTTACAGGAGAACTGCTGACTCTGATGATGATGGAGCAACAAAACAGCGTGTGTCCGGCACCAGAAACACTTACACACTCATTTTCTTTACTATCCAGAAGTTATAACAGCATTCCTAAACACAGATTTGGGTCTAACTTTGCAGAATTCATATTCTGAATTCAGAATACATATATGAACTATGACTCATAAATACAAAGTACATAAACGCAGTTCATAAACACAAAATTCGTAGCTCATATTCCCCCCATCAAATTACTACCTTCTGTCTGCAACGTTCGGTTGTACAGAACAATCCTTGTTATTCCTGCTTTCATCCGTGCCATCATTTCCTCAGGACTCAGTGAACATAATACCGGGATGCATAAGGGAGGAAAAAATGGAGCATGAGAAGCTCTCATTAAACATTTATATTATCAGAGATAGACTGACTGGGAGTGGGGACTGTTATGACAGGCATTTTTCAACAAAGGTAAACAATTTTCACTCCGCGTTGCTTACAGCCTGTGTCCTAAGACGGGCTCTCCCGCTCTCCCAGGCACACAAGCCCGAGCGTACCCGGCACAGCTGCCTTTTCTGCCCCGAGCAGGGGAGACAGATACCTTACGCAGCTCTTTGCACAGATGTGGTAACTCAGGCTCTGAAGTCTCTGGTGGTCTGGCTTCCCACCTACAAACAGTACGGTGGGGGCATGTCCAGAACATACACAGATAAATTTAAACCTCTTGTCTTTCCAGACTAAACCCTTACAGCGTATACCCCTTTTCAGGATATAAGCGAGTCAATATATCCTCTCCTACCACCAACGCTTCCTCTCCCCTTGCTTTTGACAGAAAAATATCTGGATTGTAATCTGAGATGACATGTTGTTACAAATGAGGGTTATAAGGGAATTCAGCCAAAGAAAATCTCAAAGAACTACTTTCCTGTAATAAGAACGGAAAAAGAAGGGGTAGCAAAATTCTCACACGACCCTTTTCTCATCTTCTCCCCTCCCATCTACTGGAAAAGTGCTTTTATTTGTCTGGAAATGGGGATGGAGACAGGACTCCAAGCCCCATGATGCAGAAGGGCTCTCTGTGAACCATGGTGAATTTTATGCTTTGTAGCACAGAGTACAAGTTAGTAAAATGTACCTGAAATTCTGTAGAATATGGCCATGGAGTCTGGGCTTAGTTCAGAGGTGCTTCTTGTCCAGGTCCCTTCTCTGGCAGAGACAGAGAGCCTCAGCACGTAGCCTCAGCTCCCACCAGTTACCAAAAGAGGACTGCTGGGATATACTGATTTTTGAATGCTGTATGGGCTTTGGACTCTGGGGGGACAATCACTAGGACATCTCAAGTTGATAAAATAGCAGAGATGAAGATCCTTTCCTCTCAGCCTCTGTGGAAAGGTGATTACAACCACAGGAAGCATCTGCAGAGCTGATCCTCCTCTCCTGTCTCTGTCGGCAGAGAGCTGCTCACTGAAGCACACCCTAAAGCAAAAAATTAATAATTAGAAAAACCCCAAACCTCCTCTGTGTTGTCTCAGCTAAGTCGGAATTGAGACCTGAAGCCTCCCAAACTCTTGGCATCTTGTGAATAGCAAAGGAAGGGAAAATCTTTCATCAGTCTTCATATCACCCAACACACTGCTCAATAACACTTTCCAAGGCTTTCAAGGAGGATGGATCCTGATACAGCCTTGCTTGTCACAGCATCACTTGTGGTCATGCCGTTACTTAATGGCCTGAAGGAAAGCAACTGGAACTGTGTAAGTGATTGCTGGCCTTGAATTCCAGAAACCTCTTGAAGAACATCTCACAGCAAGGATTTCCGTACTTTAGTAATGAAATGGATAAAAGTACCCCCTTCTCTCTCTTTTTTTTTTCATTTGTTTTCCATCCTTTTCTTTCAGCACTCCCCTGTTACTGCACTCAGGAAGCTTGCACAGGACCCGCACGTACTTTCTCTGTATTACTTAGCGTTGTGCAAACCGTATACACTGTAACTCATCTTCTCGGTAAAATATGCAGGCTTCACCTTCTCCATCTGTTCTCATATGGAAATCTTGCCATTCTCCAAATTATTTTATTACCTGTTTTGAGGCCGTTCTACATTTCATGTATTTTTTCTGATGGGTAGCCAGAACTGAGGGCTGCATCCTGCGAGAAGATGAGGTATTTTTCCAGAGGCAGATGTATTTGCTATTCTTAGCTCTCTCAGGAGCAGTGGCTGTCTATTTTCTGTAGTTCATATTCCAAAATTCTTTCAGAATGTGATTTGTTCTCTGGTTCCCAACTCCTGGCTTCCCAGCCCCAGTGGGAGTTTTGCCTACCAGGTACAGGGAGAAGCCCAGGAGCAGCTAAGACGGGGCTACAAGGAAAAGGGACTTTAGAGCCAGGAGTGGCAGTGCCACGTCACCTCCTCGCTGTGCTGCAGCTCCTCCAGAGATGCCACAGCCCTGGGACACTGGCCAAAACAGCACTTACCTCACAGAGACTGGCAAACCCCACACACTTCCTGACCTAATGGGGAACATCAGCAGCTCCGCCTGCCAAAATGCAACATGTGTGTTTGTGGCCGGTGGTACGAGCCCGTGCCTACTGCAGAAACCAAGTCTCTGCGGCCCGAATCCCGAATACTGCAAACCAGCATGGGGCTCTTCCTGTCTAAAGGGAAGGGGGTTGATTGCAGAAATACACTGGCAATCTCACCATTAACCATTTTGGGGATGGGGGAATGCAACCACTCCCAGAAAAGCTGTAACGAACTACTACTGAGACTAATTCCCTGCTTTACATCTCAACAGGAAAAGAAGTTTTCTCTCCTTGATATGATTAGGTGAGCGTTCTGGTTTGTAATGTCACAGAAAAATGTGTCTTAGGATGAGACTTTAGCATCCCATACTGTGCTAGACTTGGGGGGATATACATTTTTAAAAGAACTTTTCGCACTTTTCTTCCATAATGGGTGGGAATATTTCTTTAGTACTTCAAGTAGGTGGGGAGAAGAAAACCCTCTCCCTCTTTTCCTCTCAGGGCCTTCCAATCCCCTCCAAAAAGGGTAAATATAAACCCATCAGAAATAAAGAGCCATTTTCTAGAATGCTTTATTACTTATACAGACAGACCCAGTTATCTTTCCTTTGGATTTATTTGGAGGTTAATTAAACATAACACATATTAGAAGTCACATCTCTGAGCATCTTTCTTGTCACTCTACTAGAGGAGCTAAAAACTGGAATACACCTGTATTATTGTTCTGCTTCTTCTTTGACAACATATCGCAAAATAGGGTCTCGGGGAGAGCAGTAGGACCTAAAAGATGGGACAATCTTTTCCCAGCGTTCAGGCTTCTTGCAGGAGCTTGCAAAAGCTGTCTCACCGTACTCCCATCCAGCAGGCAGGCTGGGATCCTGCTGTCAGTCTTACTCTTGCTCTAGACTCAGCACTGCTTTGACATTTTGCGAAACTTTGAGCTGAAAGAAACTAAAATTGCTTTTTTTGCTTGCGAAAGATGTATCAACAGTACGTTGTCATAGTAAACTAAGGATGAGAAATGGCTGTATTCTTGTCTTGCAGACATCATTTGTCTTGAATATATTTCCATCTTCTTGAAGTGCAAGAATGCACTTTAAAACACAGAGCAAGAGAAAAAACGTAAGCAACCAGGAATGCCATAAAACGACCTGATTAAAAAATGAGCATCTTAACACAGCTTCAGTCGAAGCAGAGATCAGCCCTGTGGCCTGAAGAAATGCAGCAGCAACAGCTGAGAGGCAACTGTGGCACTCAGCTGAAGCAGCGTGTCACAGCTGGGCGAGGAAATACAAGTTGATGACTGTCCTGATATGCACCCTCTTGCCCAAATGAAAGGCTCATTAACCCCAACAGGAAATACAATCATAGAATGGTTAGAGTTGGAAGGGTCCTTAAAGATCACCTAGTTCCAACCCCACTGCCATGGGCAGGGACACCTTCTGCTAAACCAGGTTATTCAAAGCCCCATCCAGCCTGGCCTTGAACACCTCCAGGGATGGGGCATCCACAACTTCCCTGGGCAACCTGTTCCAGTGCCTCACCACCCTCACACTGAAAAATTTCTTCCTAATATCTAATCTAAATCTATCCTCTCTCAGTTATAACTGTTACCCCTCTTCCTATCGCTACACTCTCTGATAAAGAGTCCCTCCCCACCTTTCCTGTAGGCCCCCTTTAAGTACTGGAAGGCTGTTATAAAGTCTCCCTGGAGCTTTCTCTTCTCCAGGCTGAACAACCCCAACTCTCTCAGCCTGTCTTTGTAGGAGAGGTGTTCCATCCCTCTGATCATTTTTGTGGCCCTCCTTTGGACTCGCTCCAACAGGTGTATGTCCTTCTTACATTGAGGGCCCCAGAGCTGGACACAGTCCTCCAGGTGGGGTCTCACGAGAGCAGAAAGGGAGAATCACCTCCCCTGACCTGCTGGCCACGCTTCTTTTGATGCAGCCCAGGATACGGTTGGCTTTCCGGGCTGCGAGTGCACACTGCCAGCTCATGTTGAGCTTCTCATCCACCAACACCCCCAAGTCCCTCTCCTCTACAGCTTTTTAATTTTAAATAATCACAGCTTTTAAATTTGCTCAAAACGTACACGTCAGAGCAGTGACTCAAGGGTTTGGTTTGTTTGATTTTCACTCAGCTGTCAAGGAAGACACAAGTACAGGCAATTGTTATGGTTGGTAACTACTAGTTTTGATTTGTGCAAAGACGTAAATATCTGTGCTCCAGGGAAACATCTTTGCCCTCAGCTGTTGCTAGTGGTCAGAGCTGTGGGGTCTCATCCCAGTTGCAGCACTTCAGCCCCGTGAAATCAGGCACTTCCCAGGCACAGCTCTCCAAACCCCGTCTCTGCAGCCTCTGATGCAGATACACGTAAGTACACACCCAGTCCTCTGTGTTGTCCTATTCAGGTACTGCATCAGTCATGATGCAAGCACTCAGTAAATAATTAATAATAGTAATAAAACTGCTCTGTCAGGTAAAATACTGAACCACAATATTGGAGATAACTTCTCTCCAAAACTTGAACCGTAGGGAAAAAAGTAGGTAAGTGTCACTGACCAAAGTCCCCGTAGCCTTGTGACAGAGCTTTGTAAGGACTGTGGTGGGCAACTTTTTAAATGTCAACCTCATGCAGGGTGAGCTTGGTGCCAAACGGCACCGTGTGGAGTGGGGAGCACCGGGGTCACCAGTGGTTTTGGCCATCCCTGTTAAAAACAGAACTGATAATTTAGACACTCCTGTATTTCCTTCTAACTTGGTTTTAATAGCTGAAGCCCTTCAGAACATAATTAATGTTTATATATCCATTTATGAGAGCAAATTAGTTCCTCAGAAAGACTTGAGTTTTTTGCCTCTGTGCATTGTAACCCAAGAATCGCAGCTATTAGACTCACCTAGAAATTCAGAAGTTGCCAATATGTGAATTGTAACTTAATAAAGAACGAATGAAAGATGGAAAAATTAATTCAGATAGAATAAGAAATGATCCAATCCTTTGCTGAAGTGCTTAAAATAACACAATTAGAAGAAGGCATGTCTGGTTCAATCTCTTCTTTAAGTAGTTTTCACCCCATTCAGTCTGACTTGGTATATCCACTTTATTCCATGGAAGAATCCCCGTGACTCCAAAGCGTTGATGGATTGTGCTTTTAACTGTACACTGCACACTTTAGACTTCATAGATGGTGGAAAGCATGGCAGTTCTGTCTCTGTGTTTGGGGATCCTGTTATCTCTAGGAATCCAAATTACTAAGAGTAACAATTCAAGCACTGGATCACAGAAAACATATAGGAAAAAAATCAATAGATCTTGGAGCATCTGTCCTGAATAAGAGATGGAAATGTGCAAGAAAGAGCACATACAAAGCTGCCTTTTGGGTTTTTTTCTTAAACTGAAGTCACTATGCACACGGTGTGATGTCAGAAAATGCTCTACCCCTGCTAATATTTGCTTCTGTGTTAAGATTTCCTGGTAACATATGACAGTACCAACACTTCAGGCCAGATCCTCTGTTTCTGTATTCTAGCTTTGCAATGAGCGGATCTATGCCTGCTTCCAGTTTAGGATCATGCTTCATGTTTTCACTACCTTCAGGTATAAGTAATATGCTCTAAGTTGTGTTTTTGAGGTATATAACTGACCGGTCAGTGCTTATTGGAGAGGGTTGTGTTTGCTTTCCAAAGTGCCACCTTTGCTTTTCCCCATAGTGTAGTTTGACAGTTCAGTATTGCAGTTTCCAGTTGTTTTCACTGTGGTGAACATCAGGAGGTCAGGGTGATTTCAAGTTTTCTATTCTTTGTACCAATGAACAGACCCTCCTCCACAAGCTGCAGGACATGCATGTACAGGGATCGGTTTGAACAGTTTCAACAGATTTTAGGTAAGTTTGTGCTGTGAACCCGACTCAGTTTCCTTACATGTTCCTCTCTAGGTTTCCTTCTGGATTTCATTTCCCCAAGTCACTTGTTGAATGCAAATCATGAATAAGGTATTTGATGGCTATAGAATAAGCATATCCATTCCACAAATCCATCTCTCTCGCAGTACTGGAGATCCAAAGGTCAGCTGGACTAGTGGTGGCACCAAATGGGACCAGTGTAGTAATATTCTTTACACTGCAATAAAAACCCAAACTCTTTTCCCTACAAAAACCAGGCCAGAGTGTGGGAGGTGGGGGCTTGGAGAGAGAAAGAGAGTGGGAGAGAGATTAAACAGCCTCTGGTATTCAATGCCTGTGGATGACAGTTTCAAAAATACAGCTAGGGATATACTTGGCAGGCACTTGCCTGTGATTTCCTTCTAGATACATGTAAACAGCAAAAGCATACAAATGGCCTCATATTAAAAGAGATATAATTGTCTCGATTTTTATACACGCAGTGTACAAGCTGGCTAAGGCACGGCTCCCATCACTGCCCCCTTCCTCCTGCCTCCACCCCAGGGCAGCCTGCCCTCCCAGCAGCTGGCACTCACCAAGCAGAAAGG
The DNA here is from genome assembly GCA_008711295.1 of Anarhynchus alexandrinus. Lineage (NCBI taxonomy): Eukaryota > Metazoa > Chordata > Aves > Charadriiformes > Charadriidae > Anarhynchus > Anarhynchus alexandrinus. The sequence goes on from VUYV01000124.1 coordinate 1,509,278, forward strand.
CAAGACTTGAGGCCAGGTCCTTTGGCAAGACAAACTGAAGCGGTTTGTGTTCCGCTAGTCCTTTCACAGCACCTGCCATCCCAAGGTTTCAGACAGGGTCCCGGAGTCCTGGGAGGCTCAGGGGATGAGCTTCCAATCCTTTTTAAAGAGGTGCGAGTGCCTCTGTACTCCAAGATTCTCTGAAAATCCTGCAGTCACAGACCCACAAAGAAATATAAACCAAGTGACAATTTCCTCCAGTGTGCAGAGACAGTTTGTCTCTGGGTTTGAAATCTAATTCCCCTGGAGAAAAATATTAGGTCATAAAGAAGAGCATAGATAGATGAACGGAAGATTGGGAAGTAGGAAAAGAAAATTTTGATAGGGAAGGATGGAAAGAACAAAAACAGGGAGACAAGGAGGAGAGGGGGGAGGTATCAAAAGGAGGAGAGTAGGAATAAAAAGCTGGAAAGAACTCTTTCACTGTCTTTCTGTTGCTTTCTACTTGGCTCCTATACCTTTTTCTCCATTTTTTTGTTTCAATTTGTTTTTTCTTTGCCTGAAAAATCAATAAAACATTTCTGGACAATCTAAGGAGAAGGAATGGAGACGTCCGAGGCAGAATGGGTGCAGCTGACTACTGCCAGCTCTGTGGTCCCATGCTGGCTGTGCAGGAGCTGTGCACAGCCACCCCCTCCTGATCCGTGCTGGACACCCAGCTCAGGACGCTGAAGGGAGCAAAAGAGGGGGTGAGGGTAAGCAGAGAGAAGAAGGAGCAGCAGAGGAAGGGGATAGTGAGGTGCACAGGGCTTTGGAAGGAGGTTCTGGCATGGGGAAAGGTAGTCAAGCAGATGAAAAGCATAGAGGAAGAGGCTTGTTGGCCTGGCCATGCTGCAGTGGCTCCAGGCTGGCGGAAGAAGCTCTTCAGCAATGTATGGCAAACGTTCACTGCTGGCTGAGCTGCTGCTGCTGCTTCCAGCTTCATCTGGGGATAAAGAACAAAGGCAGGAGAGGAGGGGAAGGAAGGAAGCAGGGAGCTGCCTCCTGCCACCTTCGAACATCAAATGGCCGTAGGACTTCAGCCTGGGAGCCCTTTGAAGTGTGACTGATCCTCATAAGCTACTAAAGTGGGCAAAACCTTTTTATTTAAAACAAAAAAAGTTACATCAAACTAATGTCACCATTGGGAATGCAAAGCCATAATCCCTGAGTGGAAGCCAAGCCCTGCTGAATCCAGCAGAAGGACACCCACAGCTCTATGGAGGGGGTGGGAAGGAGGACAGCCATGCCCTTTCATGACTTTTCTCCTGATCCCAAAGATTTGACAAACATCGCAAGCCTTGCCAATCATTTGAAATGTAGTCAGCTCTGGATCACCTTTAAAGCAGCGCACATAAGACAGGGAGGCTAAAAAAACCAAAAGGCAACCCCACTACACTTCTTAAACTCTTTGGGGTACACGCATGTTTCAGCAGGGCAGGGATTTCAGGTAGGATTGATAGTCGTGCATTACCAGTCTGGATATTGATTTAACTTTTTTAATTGACCTGACATACTACTGCCACACAAACAAATACCATATACTTGTAAACAGGCTGAACTGAATCATAAGCCTAACAAAACAGAAATTACTATCATACGATGAACTCTTAGATATATGTGCAAAAAGTACCATTGCAATTAAAATGTGAGATAGTAACTCAGAAAGTAGACTGATAAGTAATGCGTTCACTGAATTAACTAACATCCTAGCTACACGAATGAATGGTAATTATAGGTATCATGAAACAGAGTCACACAGTGTAACTGCACTGTAATTATATTTGCTGTATTAAAGTGTGACCCTGGTATTACAATGAGAAATGGGATGAAAAGAAGAAGAAAAATCCCAGCTCGGGATCCAAGCAGGTGGAACAAAGCCGCAACAATACCTATTCAGCTGCTTTTTACTGCCTGACCATCTCCCTGCCAGAGGTATGTTCTACACCTCTCTGGAGCGACAGTGCTGGTGTGTATATTGGTACCGGGATTACATTCACACTGCTCTGGCTTAGTATCATCCCTGGAATCGCTACTTTGTGCCATTACCAGTGACAGGCAAATTCCATAACGGGAGCAAACTGTCGGCTGCACAAATCCTGTGTTTTCCCTGCAGTATATTTCGTTCTAGCAGGCTTAATATTAAATGCACATAAACTGGGTGAGTGCCAATGCACTCTCCCCCTCCTGCCTGGTCCTTTCTGCCTAAAGCTAAAGAACTGGAAGGAGGAGGAGAGACTGTTTTTGTCGGGTTTATGGTTGTTGGGGTTTTATATACTGCAGTGGCAAAGCTTGCTGATTAGCTCTGTGACCTTTCCAGTGCCCAGTCAGCTCAGAAGAGGCATGGGAAACACTCTAGTACACACTGAGAAAAAGAGAAAGAGAGCTGGGAGGAAAGAAAGCATGGGAAAGTAGCCCTCCAAAGAAAAGAGCCAGGATGGGAGAAGGAAATGAAAGGAATCTGGTCAAAAGAGCAATGGAAACATCACAACAAGACTTAACAGATGCCCCTTCTGAAAAACACACATTTCCGGTCAGAGGCATGGCACGCTTTGTCTTTACTCCCAAACCTGGAAGAAAGAAAAGCTGGTTGAACTTGTGTAAGGCTGCCATCCAGTGCTGCCAGTGTGCCCCAGGCTGCAGCCCCACCTCTGCGCCCTGACCTATCCCATCCCAGAGCAAGGCCACCCTCCCAGCAGGGCCCAGTTATCACCAACCTTAGGGCAATCTCGCCACCTGTATTCCCTTTCCCCTGGAAGTCCTGGCAGGGCTCTAACCTACTGGACGTGGAGGGCACAGCTGTCCTTGGTCACTGGGATGCCTGGAGCAATGTAGAACATATCATCTCAAAAGGTGAACGCATCCACGTATTTTCTCCCGTTTTCCATTTTTTTTAACAGCTCTAGAAGGAAGGTTTCTTATATGCCAAATACAATGACAACTAATTGCTTGCTCTTGGGCTCAAGAACTGGTGTGGTCACTGGTGTCCACCTTCCTGGAAGGGGGACATTGTTCCAGGAAAGGGGGCATTGTTGTTCAGCCCACAAGGGAGACAGGGTCACAGACCAGTCACGAGGATGCTGGTTAGGTTTTGCTGTAATGGTCACCATAGTTAAATTTGGTGAGAGGCAAATTTCCTATGTTTTAAAAACAATGAAATGTTTCATCTCCCTCAAGCAGCCAGAAGGGATATTCTTAGACATTTTTCAGCCTTGCCCCGATTTTTGTCTTTGAACTGGCTAAAACCACCGGACTAACATTTTGACAGCCTTTTCAAGACCTCTCTCATAACAAATACAATAGGTTGATTAATAAAATGTGAAATAACTTACATGCAAAAGCCTCAACATATGCAGAAGACAGTCTTTGTCTTTCTCTTGCTTCAAAGCAGAGCTTTTCTTTTTTGTGATGGTAGTTCAGAGCTGTGTGCAAGCCTCTCCCAGGCCAGCTCACTCCCTTTTGTAGAGGAACGGTTTTCTTCTGGATCCATTTATCAACCTTCATCACAGAGATGTCTGGAACTTTTTCACTACTAACTAAATTGATAAATTTGCTACTGAATAATTACAAAAATAGCTTCCTTCAACTGAACAGCAGCAGAATGGACTGCAATGAATCACAAAAATAGATCTCTTGGCTATTGAACATGCTTCAGCAAGAAAAGTGCAGCTGAATTTGATAAAATACAGCCACTTTCTCTGCTGACTTGCATAGTCAGGAGAAACTCTGCCTTTCAAACAGGTGAATTTGAAAGGAAATCTTTGATGTAACACACAGAATAATGTCCTGCATAGCTGAAGGAGTATAAACAAACAAATGCTGCATCTTTATTTTACTGTAACTATATTTAGTTAATATTGAACGGATGATTTGAAAATTTAATGTAAGGATTGATGGTAGGGACTGTATTTTTATTCTTGATCTGCAGAGATACATCATTATTAATTAAAGCTGTACCTGCTGAAGCCAAGTAGATAGCACATAGTGTTTTCCATTTATTTATCCTTAAGGCTTTTCCAATCAAATTTCTGGAATATGCAGATTAGTAACACTGTTTCTGAAAAAAAAATAAAATATAAAATCTAACTACTGATTGATGTAGATGGAAAGATACAAAGATAAAATAATTATTATTTTTACCTCGGAAAGCAAACCCCAGAAGTTTGGTTTTGGTTGCATGCTGTTTCTGGGGATTAGTTTTGGCTTACTCCATGGAACATGGTTAAATTCCAGAAATCTTTCAGGTGAAAGATTTCAATCTAAAGCTATCACAAAGGGATCTGTGTTCAGTTTTCAGTCTTCTCTCAGCCTCCAGTCTTTTCCTGATCTGTTTATATAGCTTCCACCAGCTGACAGTCTTCAGCCATTATCTCCCATTTCTGACAATTAGAGGCCCCTCTTTTGGTGTTCAATAGCAAGGGACCACTGCACTGACCAATACCAGTGATGTCCTTCCAGCACCAACCTCATCTTGGATGCATGGACTACACCCTCTGTGCTTCACCAACCCCAGCCACTTTCAGATGAGGATAATAAATGCCAGAATGAAAAGGCTGTTAGGAGAATTATGTGCAGTTTTTCAAATACAGTTCATTACTAGCAGCATGCCAGAGGGTCATTGTCCTAGTTTTCCTAGTTTCCAGCTTGGAAGAGCATCTCCACTTGGGCACAGTAACCTCTGACACTTCGTAACTACAAAAAAAGCAACATAGAAGAACTGCAGATCTTCGATACAAATGTGTATGGTGTGCAGTAATGACAAGGTGAAAATCCTCACTCTCAGAGAGCTCACCTTTAAGGACTGAAATGGAAACTGTGCGTGCATGTGTATAGAAGAGGGTTGCTGGTCCCTGTTAGTATCAGCTTATTATGGCACTGTTGTCAGTGTGGGCAGTGAAACCTGCTGGCTCAGTTTCCACCATCGCTGGCTTTTTTATCCCTGCTAGCAAACCTGATGGAGAAATATCTTGTCTAAAAGGTGAAGGTGGGCCCTTCTGTTTTTAGGTACCCAACATCAGTGCCTAGGCAGGACGTGATTAACAGAAGCAGCACCTCTCCAAAAATCTGGTGTGTGAAACAGTGGTCAGAGCTCCCAAAGGCTGACCTTAGATGAAAGTCAAGTCAGGCATTTGCCCAAGGCAACATACATGCATGACGGAGAGATCCTCAAGGCTCACAGCAGCCGGGGGGCACTGGTCCAGTGGCAGGACGACTTCCCAGGCAGCAGGACACCAAGACCAAACAAAGAAGCTCCCCTTGACCTCTCCAGCTACTCATCCTGCTCTGCCTGTCTTTGCACCTCTGCCGGATAAATCAGCTGGATACGTTATTCCTTTACCCCAGCAAAGCCGAGCCTTGTCCAAATCACCAAGAGACCTTGTTGCAGCCCTGATCATGGGTATCTCTAATGGGAACTACCAGGTATTTTATCTCCTTTAGCTCCCTTTTCATAAAAAAATTACTAAAATCTAAATTTTGGACCTCAGCCAACTGGGGATACTCCAAATGTATCATAAAAATTAGTCTTTCGCAGATATGTTTTTTGCCATCCTCCAATGACCGTTGGTTGCTCTTCCCACCACCCTCTGTTCCCAGTAACATTTCATTTCATTTATTCCTGTGTTTCATTGAAAAACACAGGAATAAAGGAAAGCAACTTAAGTTTCTGTGAAATGGGATCAATTTGCAGCAGATTTATCTATTTATTTCAACTACATGTAGTGCTTACCTTGTGTCCAGACCCAGAGTCATAGAGGGTCATGATATGAAGTCCTGTTCATTTCCATCAGTCAGTTCTTTCAGGTCCAGGGGAGGAATGCTACCCACAGTGCATCTTGGAGGACTTTGTCACATGCATTTCTAAACTAAACAGTCTTCAGCTATTGAATGAGAACGCTGACAGACAGAAGAGGAGCACTGAGGGGAATTTTAGGCTTCACTTTGCTCAATTAATAGAATATAATGCTAGTTCCCCATTGCCTCTCATCCTGCATAGTTATGCAGGCTAAATCTACAGAGACATTTTTCCTTCATTCAAAATGCAAATCCTCAGAGCCCCCTTTTCAGCTGTTGCCTAACTTTGGAGCCAGCTGAATCCCCGTGACACCTAAGATCCCATCAGTAAAGCTCTCTGGTTGCTTAAGTTTCTGCCTCTGGGCCTGCCCAAATATACTCAAGTCCTGACAGCACTGAATAACTCAATATTTCAGTCCTACAGGGATTCACAGATAAGGTGTTGCTCTTCTAGTAGCTGTATCTGCTAACTGGGATCCCATAGGAATTGTGACAACCCAGAGCTAGCGCAGACCATAGCTGCAGGAAGGGGATAGTGGGGTGGTATAAACTGCCACTGCTGTAATAATGAAGAGAGAGGGAGGGAGAAAGAGTGGCCAAGTATTTCAAAGGGGTTGGTTATGGTGTGTTTCTGTCACTCCTGGACATACCAGCAAATCCCTGGTCTAAATCTCACAGAAGGAGGATTTCACTTACCCAGTAAATATTATGGATAACAGCTGGGCCAGCCACTTAGGTAACTGATGGCTTGGATGAGTAGCATGAATGAAGGGAGGTGCCCCCATCATTCAAAATTAAACATGTGGCTCCTACTCCTCTCTTGGCATTTGCTGCTGACCATCTCAGAGAGTCTCTGACTCTGCCTGGCAACTTTTGTAGTTCTAATTAGGCACCTAAATATCCACTTAGCCAGGCTGTTCATTTCACTGGGCATCAGGGCACCTAAGAACTAAGCACTGAAACACTAGAATCAAGTTCTCTGCACGACTTGGCCTCTACTTTGCAAGTGAGCTTTGCCTGGGAATCCCATTTTTCCACTCAGATGATAAAAAGCTTGCAAAACAGCAAATTAGCCCTCTGGATTTAATTATCCTCATGCATTAGTAATGGGAGTAATTGCACTATCTCAGTCACATTGCACAGTGTACTTACTTGGAACCAAGCTGAAGAAATACCACTGGCAGCTACAGAAAGACAGAGCAGACAAGAGGACATCAGGTGCAATGAGGCTACGAGATTGTCATCTCACCTGCTCTGGTAATTAACAGCCACAACTCTCACCGTGCAGATCATGATTCTCTCTGTCACTCCTTTCTGATGAAGGATTACTATCAGATTGTCATCCCTCTGCAAGACATCCTCTTGCATGAAAGCTAAAGAGCTGCAGGAGGAAGTTTATCTCCTTAGCGTATATTTACTAAGAGCCTCAAATTACCTGACTGCTTCCCTGGAGCTATCTATAGAACATGGACATGCACTGGGTATTCGTGGTCTTATGCTGAAACAACCCAGGGCTCATGTCTGCACTGCTAGTCCTGCGCTGCTGTGCAAAAGAGAAAACAAATATGCAGGGAAAAATTCTTCCTCATCCACCAGGAAGTCCCAGGACACAACCCTCATCCTACACTAAGCCCAGCAACATATTACTCAGAGCAATACGGGGCCCCAGCTGTCTGTTCACTCGGAAAATTATTTAAGTTGAACTGAATGTGTTCCCCATGGGCACTGTGTAGTCTTACGAAGTACTGGGGTTGGTTTGCGTGTATGACTAGCACAGGCTTCGAAAGGGAAGCTCAGTTCAATCCGAATTTGTGGAGAAACATCCTTTTTTTTCCTCCCTGATGCAAACACTTGCTAAGGCAGAGCGCTCTCTGTAGAATGCAGTTTTGCCTGTTTTGCTGTCAAACCCTCCCGGTCCTCTGTGGTCTCTCCCAGAACCGTCGTCACTGCTGGCCTGTTTCAAAATAGTCACTTACCTCCCACGTCCTTCTCCTTTCTGAAGGCCTGCAGGTGTTTTCATCTTCTTTGACACCATGCCAGGTTTTAAATCCTTGATCCCAGCAGTAGCCTTGGAGGTCTCCAAATGCACCCAGTGTCCTCCACGCTCATCCTCCTGTCTATGATTTTATAATTAGTAACTCAGAAAATTGCAAATAATGGAAATTTGGCACAGTTATCCTGCCATTTGCCTTCATCAGATACAGTCAAATTTAAAGATCCATAACAAATTACTGAAGAAACATGTTTTCAGATGACACAAAAATATGACATTCAGAAAGGGACGTGTAATGGCACTTGGGAATTAAAAAAGTAGACCCTACAGTCCTGAAATGACAATAGTACCGTCAACTTGAAGTTTTATTTAAAATGATAAGTCAAAAAAGCAAAATTTTAGGAGTTGAATTTCGTGCAGTTTGACAACACAGAAGAGAAATTCTTGGGCAGGTCACAACCCTCTGTGCCAACATGATCAAAGTTAGCAGCTGGCTGGCAAAACGGAAGGATGGTTTTGGAGTGCGTACATATAAGCGTGTACAGTGATCTGGAAGAAACACCAACCCTTTTGGTAAAAATGGTGTGTCTGTCACAAAGCATAGGTAGGTCTCATGAGGTGAGGTGCTGATGGTGAGGACTGACTGACCGATGGAGCTAAAAGCATGTGGGGGAAGTCGTACCAATTCTAAGGACAGCAAGCAAATCACATGCTTCAGCTGTGGGGTGGGTTGTGTATGGGTGACAGGGTAATAAAATGACTTGACAGAAGCTGTTTAGCACAAAAAGGTTTTACTATCTGATTCTCCATCATTTTTTGTGTTATGCTGACATTTGCCTCGGCAAAGAGAGTTCAAACTGAGTGCGTAACACGACCTCCATCTCCAGTGAGTGGAAAACTGAATAGGTATGTATATGCTCAAAACCTATTTTCCATAAGTGTAAGCAAATATAAAGATTACATGACAAAGAAGAGTCAATGCATTTGTGTATGGAGTTTGAGTGAATGACACCAACCCGAGAACAAAAAACGATCAAAGTGCCAGTCTGCATACACACATGCTAACTGGGAAAAACATGTCACAGTTATTCTCAACAAACCTTCTAGAGCTGTGTATTTCAAGTAAAATGGTATGCTACTGGATAAAACATGCTTCTGTCACTTTTTCCTTCTATCTGTCCTGTAAAGCCACGACAGCCATAAGATGATTTGTATGCATCATTAACTTAAACACCTTTGGCCAAGACACTGGAACAAACAGAGAGGATTTTTGAAGAGTACAAAATCTGCTCTCCATTTACGCAAAACACATCGCTACAGTCCTAAGTGTGGAATGAGATAACGCCATTCAGCAAACGAACAGAACTTGCAGGGTCTGGCATTTCTCTTTGGGCCTTAAAGCAGAAACAAAAAAATGCATACACAACCCAAGATCTAAGTAACGGAAGGGACATTCAGCACAGTTAATTAAAGCATTCAAGTCATTATCTGCCAGTGTCCACATATCACAATAGGAAATACTCTCCGTCTTTCAAAGGTCCAAAATTATACAGAACAAAAATGCATTCCTTCTTCTTTCTTCCCTCTCCCCCATTCTATCCTTTGCTGCAAAGATTTATTTTTCTTCTGAGAAAAACAACATCTATTTCACCATCCCCTTTTAAATATTTATTGGTGAATTTAGTGTTCTTTAGTACTCTTTAGCATTCCAGTTTCCCCCATCATTTTACCAGAGCACATTAATCCTGATTGGTGAAGACTAGGAAAATGTGGGGGTTTTTTTCACCCTTGCTCAAAACATTGGGATATAAACAATGTCCGTAGCCAGTGAAGCCTGTGGTTCTTCATGAACACAAGGAGCAAACACAGCCAGGACTTACTAGCCTGCGGGAAGCTCCACCTGAAATGGTGACGATGCTGCCCTTGGTGGTCCTTGAAGAGGGCAAATATACATATATGCATAAGTATATGTCTCCCATAACATCCTCATAGGTAAGCTTAGGAAGTGTGGGTTAGATGAGTAGACAGTGAGGTGGACTGAGAACTGGCTGAATGGCAGAGCTCAGAGGGTTGTGGTCAGCGGTGCTGAGTCTAGTTGGAGGCCTAACAGTGTTCCCCAGGGGCCAGTACTGGGTCCAGTCTTATTCAATATATTCATCAACGACCTGGATGAGGGGACAGAGTGTACCCTCCGCAAGTTTGCTGATGATACAAAACTGGGAGGAGTGGCTGACACACCAGAAGGCTGTGCCCCCATTCAGGGAGACCTGGGCAGGCTAGAGAGTTGGGCGGAGAGGAACCTAATTAAGTCCAACAAGGGCAAATGTAGGGTCCTGCACCTAGGGAGGAATAACCCTATGCACCAATGCAGGTTAGGAGTTGATGTGATGGAAAGCAGCTCTGCAGAGAGGGACCTGGGAGTCTTGGTGGACAAGTTGACCATGAGGCAGCAATGTGCCTTTGTGGCCAAGAAGGCAAATGGACTCCTGGGGTGCCTTAAATAGAGGGTGGCCAGCAGGTCGAGGGAGGTCATCCTTCCCCTCTACTCTGCCCTGGTGGGGCCACATCTGGAGTACTGTGTCCAGTTCTGGTCTCCCCAGTTCAAGAAGGACAGGGAACTACTGGAGAGAGTCTAGCAGAGGGCTACGAAGATGATCAAGGGACTGGAGCGTCTCTCTTATGAGGAAAGGCTGCTAGACCTGTTTAGCCTGGAGAAGAGAAGACTGAGAGGGGATCTCATCAATGCTTATCAATATCTAAATGGTGGGTGTCAAGAGGATGGGGCCAGACTCTTTTCAGTGATGCCCAGTGGCAGGACAAGGGGCAACACACACAAGCTGGAACACAGGACATTCCATCTCAACATGAGGAAAAACTTCTTTACTGTGAGGGTGACAGAGCACTGGAACAGGGTGCCCAGAGAGGCTGTGGAGTCTCCTTCTCTGGAGATATTCAAAGCCCACCTGGATGCATTCCTGTGCAACCTGCTCTAGGTGAACCTGCTTTGGCAGGGGGGTTGGACTAGCTGATCTCTGAAGGTCCTTTCCAACCCCTACCATTCTGTGAATCTGTATACGTGTATATATATACACACACACATATATGTATGCCCATCCAGAGTAAAAGAAGAGGAGGGAGACATGTGAATTTGTAAAGTGATAGCTCTCCCTTCAGAGAATTATCTGAATAACAAAACCACCGTGGGAGAGGTCCATAAAGCTGAAGGCAGTGCTGGCCGGAGGGACTAAGCCAGTGGGGTCTGTTCTGAAGCAAGTTCACTGCAGACATAAGAAGTCACCATCTGAGAGTGAGGCAACATGCAGGATGAAATAGCAGAGCAGAGATGGGCAGAGCAGGCACGTGCTGTCCTCGTACTGGTTCCCTGCATCCCCCTGCTGAACTTGTTTAGTTAAGAGCTTGAATATGTAAGAGCTGACACGGCTATTGCTAGTGCTGGAAAGAGGGCAGAGCCTGCTCCCACAGAGCTGGGAGAAGGTAACTGCTCTTTGGGACTGCAGGGCAAAGCAGCGTATGGAGCAAAAAAGAGGTCCAGCCAGCCTTTTCCAGTTCAGGGAACACCTGTGAGCTCTCCTAAGAGGTGACCTAAAGAAAATTTATTCTGCATTACATTTCTATTGAGCATTAGTGCCCTAATTAAAATGATTCACAGTCCTTTTTTAGTTTTGTTTCTGTGTTATCCCAGCTGGTGGTGGCAAATGGGATGAAGGAGGGATTTTAATGCCCCTTTATATGTCTGACAAGAGACAGCTTATCTGCTTTAGCCTATCCCAAGGGGCCTGTCCAGTCTTCAGTTCTGCTGCCACCACTGGCACATCAAATGTCCTTGGCTTTTAGGGCCAGATTTTCTTTGTGGGGTGGAAAAGATGACGAAGGACAAAGGGAACTTTTTCCCTCTCAGCCCCATGCTGTCAGGCAGCTCCAGCCCGCTGGCTCTGAGTTGCTGCACAGGCAGCCCTGGTGCTGGCATCGCTTTCTAAGGCGCTGCCAAAAAGGACTGTGGTGGCCCAGCTGTCCTGCAGTGAAAGGGTGTTCCCCATGGTGATGGCTCGCAGCTGCAGCAGCACTGCGCACCGGCCAGTCCTGTGCCTGGAGCTGAGTCGTTTTCATTGCACAAGATAGCACAACTGGAGTCATAGCCAAATATTGCAGGCAGGTAGCAAATACTAAATCATCCTAATTAAACAATATCAGACTTGGGAAACTACGTGCCGGATACTAATGTGACATCTCAGGATGGAGAATTTCAGGTTTTCCTCTAGGTGAAACCAAAATTCAAGACCTAGATCTTGACCCCTAAGGGAGCCCAGAACTCTTTGCATAGACAACCTACATCATGACTACAGTAACAAAACCCAATGGCATCATAGGTTTTATCAGTTATTTCAAAGCTCCATATTTTGCCTCAGATTGCTGAAGTGCTCTTTCAACACTTTACTGAACTATTGAGAGGCTGATTTATAGCTTGACCTCAAAACCAGTCCAGATTTCAAATGAGTTTCAAACAAATTTCAGGCAGATCAAACCCATATGACTATATGTCTTGGAAATGGCTGCTCACAACTTCCCAGAACAAATCCCGGGGGCTTTCTACAGCATTTATCCAAACAGTGGGCAAATACTGCGATTGTTTTATGTAGAATCTCTGGTAGTCACCCTCCACCGCCCCTTCAACAAATAATCTTGAAATACAGTTTTCAGAATGGATCCAGAAAGATTATGAATATAAAAGACAGAAGCTGAAGTACTAACTGAAGTCCAAAGTCTAAGGATATTTAAGATAACAGCAATATCAGTAACACTTATATAAACTAGATGAAATAGCAAAGGAATAATTATACAAAAGAGATGAGAGTAAAACAGAAAGGTTGGGAAGAGGAATGCTAGTGTGAAGTTTAAGATCTCTGCAGAGCTCAGTCTGCATTGTGTTCCGGGACCTATGTTCACATGGAGCCACATGCACATCTTGCTCTGTCTACAAGAAGCAGCAAAAGCTCTGCTGACACCCTGCAGGCAGTAGCTATATCTATTTTGGGGCTCAGTGCAAACAGACTTTGTGAAGGAGCAACGAGGAAGGGAGCAAGAATAAAGGCTATCACCTCCAAAATCTACATACATTCAAGTGGGAGTTACTGCAGTAACAACACGAGCAATACAAATCCCAACAGAAGTCCTGTCAGTTTTTCTTACAAGTGTCCCTTAACCTGATTCTCCACGCCACCTCCTCCTTACCCAGGCAATATTTAGCAATAACCTGGTAGTGGTGGATCACAGAAGATCCTCACAGAGAATTTTCCACGCAGGAGAAATACTCACTAATAGCGCAGATTCATAGGGGATCATCCCTGTTCCTACCAAGAGCTTCGCTGAAGCAATGAAGTCAATGGGACAACACTGTGGATGACCTAGCTTACATAAAAAAAATCAGCAGTGCCTGTCATTGCCAACATTGCTTAGGAAAATTCCATGTAAATAGGATACTTGCTAGCAATAAAAAGATGAGTTGTACCCATGAACTGTGGTGAACGGCATCTCTAATTGCCTTCTCATATCTTTATTAAGAAGTTACGCTGAGTGACCATATTCAGGAAAGAGCTTTAAGATTTTGGTGACACAAATAACCAACAGCAACATGAGCTGTGGAACGGTTAATAACTTATTCTGTAGATCATTATCATCTTCTGACCTTTATAGCCACAGCAGAGTGTTTGTTACCAAGAAAACATAAAAAAATTTATATCTATTTGAGTCACAGGGCAATGACTTCTTTTGCTACAGTGGTCAGTTTGAATTACAATGACCACAGAGCATAAATTGATGGACAGCCTGTGCTGTTGTCCCCATATTTTTAGAAAGCACCATTTCCATCAGTTTTCTTGGCCTCATAGAAAAATCTTTCAGGTCATCTTATTGACGGTGTCTTCCACTTCTCAGTTAAGTGCAAAGGTGGCCAGCAGGTAATGGGTGCATATGACAGCTTAAATTTTTGCATAAAGGAATTCCATACTAACTCTGAAAAGAGGATAAAAACAACCTATGTTCCAAGCATTTTTGAGGGCTCCCAAGTGATGGCACATCAGTCAGGCGTGAGCCGGTGCTGCATGCCCAGGAGTCCCTGCTGTGGCAGCTGCTGGTCCAGCAGAACCAGGCATGTGCGTGGGGACATCTCTGCGTGACAGTGCCCGGCTCCCCCAGCTGCATTAGGGAGAGTCAGCAGGATGTCTCTGAGCTGGTTTAATTCAGAGCAAATAATTTCACTCCCAGAATGGGGACGGGGTCACTAGAGTACAGTGCCTGTGCCTTAATCCATCCCTCTCTGTTCCTGGGGGGGGACATGCAAATGTGAAACCATTCCCTGGTTTAGCCAGCAGTAAGCAAAACGCTCTAAAGCTGCTCACCATGGCTCAGCCTGCCAGGAACCTGCATTAGCCACCGGCTCTGGCAAACGCTGTAGTTCCCCCATCTAGGGGTGGAGAACTCTGCCAGGGTTTTTTGGAAGTCTTTGTCGTTTCTACAGTTACTGGATCATGTCACGAATAGGTCTGCATTTATTGTCAGACTTGTGATGCTTTCAACCCCCTTCTGTGAACACAAGGCTTTTTGTTGCCTTTCCAAAAAGTAGAGCTGCTAAGCAAGGAAATCACTGGGAAGGCTTCCATAAGCGCCTCTAGTCCTGGGGAAATCATAGCAATCAGTCTAATAAAGAAATTTCACAGAAACCTTCTAGTAACTTTGTTGCACTAACTGCACACTACCAGGGTTACTCACAGTAATTCAACCACGCTATAAGCCATGTCACCAGAATACCCTGGATTTTCTGCTGCCTGTCATTAGCTGATACGAAGCTCAGCCATTCTATCCTTATCCTACTTGCCACATTGCTCTGGAGGTAAGGAGCAGATGCAGCAGAGAGGGGGAGGGCGTTAACAATCCAGAAGTCCTTGAGAAAGCAGATTGGGAGCTGCATTCATTAATTTCTCTGCTACAGTAATACATATAAATATAAATCTGACTTACCATCAGTGGACAAACGCAGCACACCAAGTCTGCCAGCAACACATGAAACCCCCTAAATAGGAGAGACCGGCGAAGAGGTTCTGGAGCCGCATGTGGGCGGAAGCTGCAAAGTGGCAGTGGCTTCCCCCGACACCCCTCTTCCAAGGGGATGCTGCCAGTCCTGCAGCTCAAGATCAGCTTGAGGGGAAGGTAGGCTGATGAAGCAGCACCATATCTAGCACACAAGCTAATAAGAAGAGATTGAAGCAGTATGGAACTTCTACACATATAAAATGTTAATGAAACACAGTTTGCTTTTGCACAAAAGCAAAAAAAAATCTGAGACCTTGGAGAATTACATTAATACCCTTAAGATTCACTTAATGTGTGTGTTACAGCAGAGGCACTTACTATTAAGTACAAGCCATTTACTAAGTTTTTTTTACACTACTGTAATTTCCTCTTTTAAATAGCTTTGCTTTATTGGAAAACTTTCCTATTGAAGTTGATTGTTATGAGTCGTTCTTCTCGTGTAGAAAAAAGATAGTCAAGTATGGAAGGCGAGAGGATTACAATGCCCCTAAGTTAAACACATGCTTAAAGAGCTGTGGTAGATGGCTAAAGCGTTAACCAATTTATTGGGACTGAGCCTTGAGCACAGGAATACTTCCCATTCATCCTTAGGGGGAGCTCAGCCACAAATTTCTGTGACAGTGTCTGCATCGCAGTTCAAACTTCTCAAACAGCAAGAGGTGCCAAGGTTGAAATTATAAAACTGATTCATGCTTAGGTCTTCAGGAAACCAACAAGTCCTTAAGAAACCAACAATACCAGCTCCAAAATGCTTCAGTTAACGGTGATGATCAAAAAGAAACTTTGCCTTGTTTTTTCTTTTTTCCTTGACATGGACTAATCCTGTAAGAATTCTTTTCCAAAACTGGCAGGTGGATGTGGATTCAGTTTCATCTGGTGGATGCTGTAATTTTTTTGTCCCCTGTAAAGGTGTATGCTACAGTAGCTACCCCACTGATGCTCCCAAAGTGGAAGAGGGTGATGCAGAAATCAGGAACTGACAGCTGAGGTCATCTTGTGGTTTTACTTCTCTCCCAGCTTGCTAGTACTACATGCCACCCTGCTGCATGTGCCACCTCCATCTCCAGATATGGGGAAAGATGGATGAAATCAGGAAGGAGTCTGCTGGAAGAGCCAAAATTGGCAGCAGTGCCCACTGCGACCAACCTGGAGCCTCCCCAGGGGCAGCCAGACTGAGAATGACAACTCGAAGAGACTCCAATATTTGTTAAACCTTCAGACCTTTTTCCATTCGTTGTTCAAGCAGGACAGTACAGCACAGGCTAATGGACTGGACTGCCCTTGTAGCAGGATGCTTTTACTGTACCACACGGTTAATGCTGAATTTATTTGTAAACTCTGGGTTGGTCTCTGGTATATAGCAACTGTTTTGCACATACATAAGCATGCAACTCACTAAAAATAGGTACAGAATTAAGTCAATACTATC
The DNA here is from genome assembly GCA_008711295.1 of Anarhynchus alexandrinus. Classification (NCBI taxonomy): domain Eukaryota; kingdom Metazoa; phylum Chordata; class Aves; order Charadriiformes; family Charadriidae; genus Anarhynchus; species Anarhynchus alexandrinus. The sequence goes on from VUYV01000124.1 coordinate 1,525,618, forward strand.
ACAGTGTAGTCAAAACTGTTATTTGGCAGCATGTGGCACAGCTCCCCTGCCAATTTCAGCAGCTGGGGCAGGGAGGTGGGGTGGACTCTGCACTGCTGATCTCCACACATGGTTACAAGTCCCTTTCCAACCTGCCTAATGACGAGAACTTAATCTGGAATATGCACAGAAGGAAAAAACACTAAATGTGATTGTGCCATTTCAATGAGCCTAATTAGCTAATAAAGGTCAGTCTCATTAGAAGCTCTTCAGGGAAGGATCCACTGAAAGAAATTAAGCAGCAAAAGCATTTTAACAAGCTGTCCTCCCTCGCCTGCACCAGACATTTCAAGGAGGACTCGATGAGAAACTAAATTTCTTGAACAAGTGGTGAAGGACAGTGCCGATACATAGGCATTCCGTGACAATAAAAATGCATCTCTTAACTGTCAGAAGATTATTCAACGTCATGTGGAGGGGCTTTGCTTACTCTCTGCACAGGAGATATTGGCTGTCCTGGGTCCATACATCAAGCTTGGCTCTGAAACTACATCTCCTATTTGCCTCTCTACTCTGCAGCATCCGGAATCCCATCTCCCTCCCTGTCCTGGGCAGTTGAGCTCCTACACAGCACTCTGATATGCCATTTCTTTTTATTTCAGCGCCTTCTGCCTCCTTCAGCTACGGGTTACTAAGAGTTGTTGTCTACTCATGGGTCTGCCATCCTACTGCTAGGATAACCCCATTCATATATTCATTCCCTCAGTAAAGACCACTCATGAGTTATGTCTACCTCCTACTTCCCTCCTCAGGAAAATCTCCCGCTGGAAGTCATAATGTGTCACAGTACAAAAGTGTGTACCTAAGTTACACCAAATATTTTTTTGAAGCATAGAACGGATCTTTGCCATGGTCTCCACTTTGATCACTCCAGCTAAAGAAATGCTATTAGCTTTTTCCCTGTTCTGAAATAGCTTAGATCAAAGCTGTGGGTGGATTGGATTTCCTCCCATGTTACTAGAACTTTGTACAGCATAAAAGGGATAGGGAACAGGTCAGGCCATTTTGGAAGCTGGAAGTTTAACTGAGAAAGGGACTGACAGCTCTCTGGCTTGCACTGGGCACTGAAAAAAAAATGCAATGATGAAGGAAGAGAAAAGGATTCTCTATTTTTTTCATTGCTAGGACACAAGAATCCAGCAGCAGCACTCCTGATGCTGAAGTATTTTCTAGTTCCAGATGTCTGCTCATCTTCTGTGGTCCTCCTGCCACAGCAGATCCCAGAAACATGGGGGTTTGGGGGAATAATGGGGAGACAGTTGTTGCTTTGGACCTAGAACATGCACTGGTGTTAATGAAGACTCATAGCACCTTAAGAGATTTTGATACCTATACCTTTTTAATGAGACATGAAGATATTTTTCAGCTGGGCCACGTTGACGGGCTTCGATAGACAGAGCTTTACCACACCTTCTTGTTTAAGACCAGAGAAATTTGACCTAGTCTTCAAAGAGACAACCATCTCATTGGGGCTGGGCTGATGCAGAGACAGATTTTCCGTATTGACAGTCACAGGAATGGACATACTGTAGTCAGCCTGTCTGTCTCACAGACATCTACTGCAGGTCCCTACAGCGGGTACAGGTGTCTCTCAGCAAAGCAGAGTAGTGAATGTATAGGAAGGGTGTGAGTTCAGGGGACCCTCATTTCCATTGAGGACCAGAGTAAAATAGGATAGGCTTTCCCCCACAGGGCTGTTGTCCCTCCTGTGGCTAGATTTGCTTCAGCAGAAAGGTCTGGAAGAAGAGACAACTGGTCCAAGAGATCTATACATAATAGATGCATAGCTGCTACCCAGACAAAGAAAGGGATAAGGGAAGTGCCATTTCTTTAACAACGATGTAGAAGAACTTCCTTACCACCAATCCTGCAGTGCTCAGCAGGCTCTGGGGATCCTGTGTCGCGCTTTTGTGTTTCTCTGCTGGACACCTTCCCCATGGGATAGAGTTGGAGGGAGCTGCCGCATCATTTGCTCCTGTTGGGCTCTTCTCTCAATGCTTCATGCAGCTCCAGGGGAAAAGAAAGAAAAGAAATTGTAAAAACCTCCTGAGCATCCTTTAAATGCTGCTGTCTGTGACAGAATGCATGTGGGGGTGTCTTCCTTCCCCTACTGTGGAAAGAAGAAATATGTTTTGAATTTGTTCATTCTTTTGTAGTAGACACAACAAAGATGAAGAAAACATATTCAAGTTGATTTTTCTTAACTAGCCAACATTTTAAAGAATTCCCTGCAATCTTTTGCCCAAAGTGGAGAATAAGTGGACAAATCAGGGGGTTATCAATCAAGTAAATGAAGCAAACCTCCTATATTCAGATTTTTAAACTATTTCCTGTCAAAATGCCTTAATTTTCTTTGCTTTGTTTACTTTTTAATTTGCTGCTAAAATAAAAATTTAACTCCCCCCTAAATATTCACCTCATTGGATTAAACTATCTTGATGAGCTCTTTTCACAGCCGTGGAGCCCTTTCTGACTGATGCTCTCTGCCTTAGTGCCACAGCACTAAGTCACTGCTGTCACGGGTCTTGCAAAGGCAACATCTGGGAAGACTCGGGCTTGTTTGTTTTTAAAGACAGAGCTTAAGTGGCCCTTTCACTCCCAATTAAGCGCTGGCTGTTCATGGAAACTGGTTTTCCTGCCTTGTTTTTATACAGAGACCTTTGCTAGCCTTTTTTTTCTGGTAGCATTCAGCTTTGTCCCTAGCTGGCCAGAAGCTGCTCTTCATTCAGTGTTGCCTTGCCCCTTCCCCGTCTCTGCTTTCTTAGTGATTTTTGGACACAACCTTTCAGGACAGGGAAGCGCAGGCAGCGGCATTAAGCAGGGAGCGGCTCCACCCAGTGGGTGCAAGCAGCAGGCACCACGCAGCCTTCCTCAGCAGAAAAGCGTAGAAAACCCAAAACAGCGCAGGGAGTTTGGGTGAAGGAGGCATACCCCCTCCCCTCAGTGGGCAAGATCACATCCCATCACTTCCCATCCTCCAGCTGTTCCAACTCCAAGTGGCGCGATGCGGTTGGGAAATGAGGTCTGAACCCACAGAAGAGCTGTACCCACTACAGTTTGTTAATGGCAATGCTGAAGCTGGGTGCTGGTTTGTTGCCTTGGGCCTGTCTACAAAGGCTGGCTAGTAACATGAACTCTGCCCTGGCCAGCCGAGGAAAAGCCAGGGTCCCCGGGGCTGACACCGGTGGGTCCAGAGCCTCGGTCAGCCAGCCCAGCTAGGGGCACGCGGGCACATAGCCCTGGCAAGGGAATGACGGAGCTGCCACAACCAGGGCTCCTTGCACCAAAAGTAGCAGGCTGCAAATGTATTTGTGCTAGTCCGACCACACCAAACCTAGCTGCAAATAAAAGCAGTCCTTAATTGCAGTCATCCAGTACATTAAAGCTTGTGTGTTGACCACGCATCCCCCACAAAGCATAACCACAATATATACAGATAGACGAGGGCCAGGAAAAAACGCTTCTGCCCATGCCCTGACCCTTCCTTCTTATGCACGTAGCACCGGGCACAGTCAGGCAGGCTTTTGTACCAGTCAATACAAATGGCTCTACGGACAGATGATGCGAAGCCTGGGCAGAAGCGCTCCTGCTCTGCTGACTCACCCAGGCAGGCAGTCCAGGCCAGCCTCATTAACGTCAGCTCTGAAATGTTAACAGATGAGTCCCTTGGGGGGAGGATAATAACTCAAAGGAGAGACAAAGCCAGAGGATACCCAGTTTAGAGAAATACTTTAAGGTTGAAACTAAGTACAGCACTATTTTCGAAGGAGGTAAGCTCGGACAACAAACCACTGAACACTAGAGGCTACTGAAAAATAGTTGTAGAGCTGGATTGCTGCCTAGTCCTTTCTGCACAGGGATAAACCTAAAGGACATTAAAAAAGTGTGTTGTGACACAAGTGGCCCTGGATGGAAAGAGCTGTGCTCCTCACATAAACTAGCCAGTTAAGACTTGACCCTCAGATGTACTTTGCAGGAGGCTAGAATGGCTCCACACCACCCCATGCCAAAACAGCTCTCAGCTCATGATCTAATCCTCATATTTTTGGCCAAGAGTCTGCAGCATTAGTCTGTTTCCTGTGATAGAGCAGAGTGCTGTTACTATTGCTATTTGACAGCTTTATACTGCAATGGCTGCGAGAGCATCGGGAAAGTTCATCTGAGTTGTACAAGGCGCTGCACAGATTTATAATTGATGGTGCCCCCTTGAAGCATCTCCAGTGCCTTACAGCAGGCAGGTAGAACAAGTCCTTGCAGCAGGTGGTTCAGTTGGGTGCATAACAAAGCACATCAGGCACCGACCAGAAATCGAGATCAGAGCTCTTTGATGCCTTCCTCCCTCAGGTCTGGGTGCGTGGAGGGCCTAGCAACATCAGGCAACTTCTCTGCTCACACCGTTGCTCCCACTGGTCACTCTGGTCACCTCCTCTGTCTCCCCCAGGCTGCTGGTAACACACTGAATGCGCCACTGCAGGGGACTGGGGGAGTGTTGGAGTCTAGGATCACCCAGCGTTAGGCTTTCACATAGGACAGGCTTCTCACCCCTGAGAAGACCTGGGCCAGGGGAGGAAGGTAACAAGCCAGGGGAACCTATCTCTAGCATGCCTTCACTACAGCATTAAAAGAAGCTTTTAAGCAGGAGTCACCTCTCTCCACATTCATATCAGATTTTAACAGTGCTTCCAACCAGGGCTAGCTGGCATGCTGTGGACCATGCACGCGCTCAAAATAACTGTTGGGTTTGCATAATTAATAATCTACTCACCTTGGCAATGAGGATGCACATGAAACTCACAGCGCTAGACTTTATGAAACTGCTCCACAGCTACTGCCTAGATGAATAAAATGGTTGTAGGAAGGCGTAAAGCTTCCTAATTGCAATTACACACACACACCTGGCTGCAAATGCTGAGAGCTCTGTGGGGCAGAGGAACACGATCTGCCAGAGGTGGCCAAAGAGGCCATTTTGGTCTGAATGATAAGCCCAGCAGAAAGATGAGATGATGTGTGTCAAGCTGTCCCCTTGAGTGTCAATGTGATCTCTGGACCAGCCTTCTGCATCACCTTTGGCCTCCTGACAGGCCCCTTGGTTCCTCATGGTGCAGCTGATGGTGTCCCTGAGAAGAGCACCTAAGGAACCTGAAATAACTTGCATTGGCTGGGATTTGGTCTTTCTCTCTAGAAAGACCTTCAGTGTTTAATTACCCTGCATCCTCCTTGCTGGACTGCAGCATTTGCAAACATTACATAGGATAAGGTACAACCTCATGTCATCATGACAGTAGTGATGCTGCAAAGTGCTGCAGCTGTCAGGAGGACAGGCAGGACTCTCCATGAGTTGCTACTGTTATTATACTGCCTCTTTCCTACCATGACATTAGCAGGACTTTGGGGGCTTGCATTTACTCACTAGGCACCAAGTGCAAGAATTGGATTCTCAAGACTTGTCTTACAAGCAGAAAGATAATGAGGAGGAAAGAAGCAGAGGGAAGACACTAGCTTGGCAGTCTACCTGTTGGTATTCACTCACCTTCATTTTGAAGGTAGGAGTGGAGTCAATTTTTGGTAGTACCTCCAGTTTTCCTGATCCACATTTCCTTTCAGCAGAAGCGAGACAGGTGCAGGAGAAGGATGAGCTCCCAGCAGCAGGGAGATGCAGTTTTGTCTCTGATGCGTGCTGCTTGTTGCCAGGAAGACTAGAGTGTACTACATACAACCCCATTACCAAATCCCGCATCTTGGCTTTGCTCTGCTTGCCCTGGGGGGACCATTGAGATAGACTGCTCTTCAGCCAAATCTGAAAGGACAAATTTTTCACCGTGCATCAAGCAACTTGTTCTTTTTCAGCTTTCTCAACCGAATACAGCCGAGTGCTTCAACTCTGAGCCTGCTGTAGGAAAAGGGCTGAAAGATTTGATAGTGATGGCAACGGACATACACAGGAGGAAGAATGGGTTGGCCTTCAGGACTTTATTGGGGCACAGGCCTACAGAGAATACACCTCCTCCTGTTGCCCTTTCTTCTTAATTAATGTGTTCGGTGTAGCTACAAAGTCATGGTCCCAGGCAGCAGTAGCAGCCCCACACTGCACTTAGATGCTCCCTGGGTCCAGTGAGCTGCCAGCTGCCCCTCGGAAAGAACCTCCTACATGTGAAAAAAGCTCTGTTTTATAAATGCTGCGAGCAAACCAAGTTTCCAGCTGCTCATATATGGAAAACACATTCCAGAATTGTTTTCATGCTTACATAACTTTGCTGGAAGTTTCAAAAAACAGTAAACAGTTTTCTTTTAGCTGAGGAACACTTGCAGCAGCAGTTTTACAGATGATGCTTATAGGTCAAGCTGGACCCACTGCCACCTTATACCCAGCTGAACAACTGAAAACTTCATCCCAAGAAACACTAAGGCACAGCCAGGGTATGTTCTGCATCTGCTGCGGCTTTAAAATTAGCGACCACATCCATTAGCCCACAACAGTGGATGTAAAAAGCAGGAACTGCACATTTCTTATCACTTGACAGCTGATTCCACCCGCTGAGAAGAAGCTCTGCTGTCTACAGCCTTGATTCAGCACAGCAGGAGGAAAATGGCCTATGACAACCACATTACACATCTAAAACGCTTTACAACCATAAAAAGGTAGGAGGAGAAACAAGGACTGAGCAGAGCTGCCACTTATAAAAAGTTAAAGGAGCATTCTCGAGAAGAGAGTGGGTTTTGCAAGACCAGGATGTGCAATTCTTCTCATCTCCAGCCTGCATCTGTGGAAGATGTGACGCAAGAGGAGAATAGGGAAATCATGCAATAACAGCATTACATGCTTGCTTTTACCAGGGAACTTCTGCCAAACTACCAGCATGCTTTCGTCTTTATCATGACAGCTATGTAATATTAATAGCATTTGCTAGCTGAGAAACACACAGTTACCTCTCAGAAACACAGCTGCAAAACCAAAGATAAATCAGCCCTGATTTATTAAAAAAAGAAATTGCAACTTTTATGCTTGACACAACATGTGGACACGTAGATTAAAAACTATAATTGTAGGCAACGGGATCTTTTTCCCAGCAGACAGCATTCAGGCCCACAGAGGAGAAGAGTTTATTACCATACCCTGGGCTTCAACGCAGCCCCCAAGCGCGCGGCTGTCCCAGCTCTTCCCCTGAGGCTGGCAGTAACGCTGCCCCTATGCAATGATTTTCATTAGCAGAGAGCACTGGTCCTATAGAAGTTATTTTTTTTTATAAGCAGATTTCAAAACACTTCACAAGGTAAGCGGAGCTCCTGCGACCATTCTCCTCACCAGGAACCTGAAACAGAGACACGAAATGACTTGCACAAGATTATTCCCCCCCCCCAAAAAATGACCACGCTGCTGGGGAAAAAAGCACAAACCTGTGGAACAACCACCTGTCCTCATATGCAGGGGGACAAGGTTTTCACCGAAATGTGACACAGAGGGGTTGTGTCCAGCTCTGCAGGGAGAAGAGCGGGGAGATACTAGCGGTTTGCTGGCCTGTTGGGAACAAAACAGCCTCCTGGACGCTAAAAGTGGATGATGACTTTTGGGAAGGGGGGGGGGGGGGAATCATTGGAAACTGCTCCCAAGAGCATCACGGTCAATGCCGTCAGCACAGCCCTGAGGAGCTCAAGGGTTTTTTTTCCCCCTTTGGTTTTAACATGTGTTTAGATGGAACCACCACAGCTGAGAGGAGAGAGAGGTGTGCGGTCAGTGTCTGCTCCTCGCACCGGGACCGAGGAGAAAGGGAGCGACAGGAGCAGAGGGGGGGAAAGCAATAAAGACAGCAGCCAAAGGGCGAGGGGCTGCGTGTGAAGAGACGGCAGCGACGGGAGGGGAAGGCCCCGCGGGCTGCCGAGAGGCACGCGCTGCCTCTGGGGAGCGGCTCCGCCCCGCGCGCCTCCTCACCGCGCCTCCCCTCTGGGCCCTGCCTGAAGCGAGCCGGGCTCCCGGCGCCCCTCTCCGCACCCTCACCTCTCGCCCTGCCTGAAGCGAGCCGGGCTCCCAGCGCTGACTCCCAGGCTCGGGGGGGGGCGGCTTTCCCGCGGGCCTGGCCTGGCCGGTGCGGGACCCGGGCCCGGGCCGTTCCCCTGCCCGGGGCGGTTGGCGGCCCTGGTGCCAGCAGAGGGCGCCCGCGCCCTTCCCGCCGGCGGCCTCCGCGGCTGCGGCGCTTCCCTGACGGTGCGAAACGCGGCCGTGCCGCACTCCCTGCTGCAAGCCCGGCTCCCCGCCCCGGCCCCTCCGTGCGAAGCGAAGAGAAGCTTGCCCGAGAAGAGAGGGCACTCTCCGCTCCCCCCCGGCGCCGCCTAACCCTGGATCTCACCGCTTTGCCCTTTATATGCCAAAGCATTTTCCCCGGATTATGGCCCATCCTGCAGGTTGAGGGTCTCTCAGACAGAGTCCTACAGTTATCACTGACCAAACTGACCACACCGGCTCCTCCTGACTCGTAGGAGCCGGGTAGGACCCTCCCTCCCTCTTCTCTCATTTTACTTCATGGGAGGGGGAAAAAAAAATAATGACCTCCGCATGGCTTGTCAGGGCATTTCTCCTCTGCGGCTAACCAGCCCCGCATGTCTTCCCCACCAGGCCTCTCCACGCCGCTCCCTTGAGCCGCTCTCCGACCCACAGCGAGAGGAGCCCCTCCAACTGCTACCACGGGGCTGTCAGGCACAGGGAGGAAAGGACGGCTCACCTGACCCGGCATGGAGCCCGCGTCCCGGTAAAGCCTGGCTTGTCTCCCCCGGGTAAGTTTACGTGTGGACACGGGCCCAGGCTGTCGATTGCCTGTGACAGGTAAGAGGACAGAGCGCCTGGCAAGGCCGTCTAGGAAAGCCTTCAGAGGTGCCTGAAGCCTTAGGGAGGCTGAATCAGCAGCAACTGAAAGTAGCCTGTTTCGGAGCAGCAGGCCCACTTAAAAACAACATCTGTGAGATACGGTAGACATGTTCTGGTCAAATTATGGAAAGTGCGCTTATACAGAAGACCCATAGATAGACCTGGACTGATTTCTTGTGGTCAAGGTCAAAGCTCCTGTGTTCAGTGGACCAGTGTCATAGAGTCATAGGATTGTCTAGGTTGGAAGGGATCTTTGAGATCGAGTCCAACCATCAGCCTAACACTGCCAAAAACCACCACTAAACCATGTCCCTAAGCACCACATCTACCCATCTTTTAAATACTTCCAGGGATGGCAATTCCAGCACTTCCCTGGGCAGCCTGTTCCAATGTTTGATAACCCTTTTGGTGAAGAATCAAAAGAAGTGTGGCCAGCAGGGCGAGGGAGGTGATTCTGCCCCTCTACTCCACTCTCGTGAGACCCCACCTGGAGTACTGCGTCCAGCTCTGGAGTCCCCAACATAAGAAGGACATGGACCTGTTGGAGCGTGTCCAGAGGAGGGCCACGAGGATGATCCGAGGGCTGGAGCACCTCTCCTATGAGGAGAGGCTGAAGGAGTTGGGGCTGTTCAGCCTGGAGAAGAGAAGGCTCCGGGGAGATCTTATTGCGGCCTTTCAGTACCTAAAGGGGGCCTACAGGAGAGCTGGGGAAGGACTTTTTACTAGGGCATGTAGTGACAGGACAAGGGGGAATGGCTTCAAACTGGAAGAGGGCAGGTTTAGATTGAACATTAGGAAGAAGTTTTTCACTTTGAGGGTGGTGAGGCACTGGAACAGGTTGCCCAGAGAGGTTGTTGAGTCCCCATCCCTGGAGGTGTTCAAGGCCAGGCTGGACGTGGCCTTGGGCAACCTGGTCTAGTGGGAGGTGTCCCTGCCTATGGCAGGGGGGTTGGAACTCGATGATCTTCAAGGTCCTTTCCAACCTAAACCATTCTATGATTCTATGATTCTATGAAGAAGTTCTTCCTAATATCCAATCTAATCCTCCCCTGGCGTAACTTGAGGCCACTTCCTCTTGTCCTGTCACTTGACTTCAATATTTGATTTCAGTGCACTTTGGCTAGAAGCAGCCCTAACTGAGCTGCCATGGGAATGGAGAGCACATGGTGACACCCTGTGCGTTGGTCCAGAGTGCCCGCTGCCACCTCTCCAGCTCAGGACAAGCACTTACAGAAAAGCTAGCATTTCTAACAAAGTTTCTACCTCTGCCTAAACCCTAGATATGCAAAAATTGCTGGGCAAAGGTCAGGCATTTCTCAGGTGTTAAATTCTTCATCTTTCCAATGGATTTTGTTTTCAGACTATGGTCAGAGAAATATGCTAAAGCCAAGGCTAGTTAGTGTTTTGTGGATCCTGCCCACCATCCCCTTCATCATTACAAAAGCTGGTGTTCTCAACCGTGTCTGATCCCTTCCCTACTGCATATCAAGCTACCTCCCAGCTGCCTGGCAGACCACAATCTGCTCTTCTTCTCCTAGTTCCTGTCTGCCACTGAAGGCACACAATGTCACAATCTGACAGCCATGCAAGCTGCCAAAATCCTACCCTATGTGAGCCATCACATCCTGAATTCAGTGCAGATCTTCCTATTAGCTTCAGCCAGCATGGATCAGAAACCCTCTCTGCTGCTGAAAGTCCCTTCCAAGTCAAGGGGCTTTTGCCCTGACCTGATCAGCTCCCAGCCATTGCAAGGCTGTTCCCAGAATCAGCTGCTCGGTAACTGCAGTGATCAGAGAGTTAAACAGAAGCAGCCTTATGGCACTCAGAAAGCCACTTGGACCTGGCAATTTCCAAGAGCGTTGAGCACATCTGAAGAAACCATAGCACTGACAGGAGAAGCGGCTAGGTCCAAATTATTATTTGAGGCCAAAGGGTTTAGTGAGAGTCCTGAAGCCAGGTTCCTGGCTCTGTCTTGGCAATAGCTTACCACTGTCTTCTGACTTCTTAAAATCACAGAGGAAAGCTGCCACGCACAAACATTTTTATCATTGTCTCTCGATACCCAAAATACCTGACACAGCAAGAAGAAACCTCTCCAAGGAGACCAGACAGTCCTGAAGCACATTTTGGAAACAGCTGTCAGACCTCATAAATAAAAAGTAAATTACAAAGTGCATTAGAGTATCCCTGTGTCAGCTAATACCCTACTAAGGGTTTCTGGCTTTATCACAGACATCAGATACAGAAAAGATCTTATTAGGTCTAGCTCATCCTTGGGGAACACAGCAGGATTAGTCTCTGTAGGGTAAGTGCAAGTGCTTTGTTTTACCTAGGCAAGAGAGATTCGTGATCGATTTCCCATGTGCAAGGTCCTAAGGACAGGCGTGTTGAAGCTGAGCTAGGCAAGTGCTCCTCTACTCCTGTCCAGAGCTTTACATCATTACTGCAAGCCCAAAGGGAAAACAGTTCCTTGCTGATCAACTGTCATTTGACTTAATTATAATCCTCCTATACCTACCTCGTTTCAGTCACATCCTTTTTTCCCCATCAGCTGGCAATGTTCATGGCTGCTTTCCCTATCTCTGCCCGAGAAGCTGTCCATAACACACGCTGGGATCTGGTTAAGTCAAGGGGTTGTGAATATCCACAATGCACTTGCTCAGAGCAGTGACATCCACAAGAAAGGGAGAGCTAACCCAGGCACTGACCTCTCCTTCCGGCCAAAAGTGGCGCTGAAAATTGACTTCTAGCTTGTCAGAGCACTGAGAGGCCTCAGACATGGTGAGGGCACTCCCAGGACATCACACCAGCTAGAGACTCTTTTTGTCCCTCAACTCACCCCCTTACCTATTTTTCTGCCTGCTGTCCTGTCCTTCATTCCAGTGATTAGTTGCAGGTCCTTCACCCATGACAGCTGTTTGTGCCCCAAACCTGTCTTCTCCCCATCCTGTTTCCTTTTTTTTGGGTTTTCTAACTTCTCCTCCAAGTTCAATGCAGGATTTGGTAATCGTCCCTGTTTCTGGGGTCTCTCCTTCCAACTTGCCTGCTAGATGTTAGGGTCCCCATTCCTTTCCCCATCGTAGGACCTCTGGGCACACACATCCCTGCATTGCTCCCACTTCCAGTGGTTCTGTCCCCAACCTTTTCCCCATACACATCATCCCTCCAAGTGTGTGAAGACAAAGCAAGGTGTTCTCTGGGAGGAATAGGAGCAGGTGGATGATGGAGGCTGGACTTCACTGTGAAGAAGGTGGCTGAGGTCTCTATTTGGCAGTGCTGCAAAAGCCTTTTCAGATGTACAACTCTCACTCTCTCTTAATCAAGCATCCTCACATGTGGGCTGTAAGCAATTCTGCTGTTCGTCTTTTTCATTGCCGTTGGTTCCACTTTTGACTGGAATGTTCACTGAAACAGCAATGGATAAAAAGGAACCTAAATCACAATCACCAGGCTAGAAATTCCCATCCCTGAGACAATGCATATTGCAAGCCAAATGAAAGAGATCTAACAAGAAAAGCTGGGAGAAAATACAGGATAAGCTAATAGTCTGGTAGTTGGGATGTTTCCCTGGGAGATGCAATACCAAATCCCCTTAGAGAAAGGAGGCGATGAAACAGAGTCTTTCAGCATCCTGGACAAACTCTACACCCACTGGACTGTTTGGGAGAAGGGAAGTAATACTGGAACTTTCACCATCTCTCTCCCTTTCCACTTCCCATGTTGTCTTCTTGCTGGAAACTATTAAAGGTCTTTGAAGCAGCCATCAGGTGCGTGGACAAGAAACACTCAGTGCATACAAGCGCCTGCTTATCCTACTGAAGGGCCTTGAAGCAAGCTTCTTCCCCAAAGGTTCTTGAGGAATATAAACTCTCATGGGATAAGGAGTGGGTGAATGATTCAAGGATGAGAAATAAAAGGTGGAAATAAGCAGCAACCTTTCACAATGGAGGGAGTTCACCAGGGCAGCTTCAGAGGGATAAGTGTTGAAGGCTGCGATGTTCAGTGGACTTGGCAAATTACCTGGCAAATGTGTGGGTAATAAATGTGACAAACCTCCCAGTGGCATGTGGATATGCTGAGTAGAAACAGAAGGGTTATCTGCAAAGAGCTGAAAAACAACCATATGCTACCAAGTGACAAGGTGAGAAAACAGTGGAGAAACTGCAACCTAGAAATTCAAAATAATGGACATGGGAAAAGCAGTGCTGACCTCATTCCATCAAGATGGGCTCTTGAGCTGATTTGTAGAAATAATGTCAACTTAGTTCTTAGTTTATGTTCAGTAGCAGTTAGAAAATGAAGTGTTAGAAATGCTTTGGGAAGGGGTAGAGAACAGAACGGAGAATGTCAGGATAACACAGTGGTGCATGTACATCCCAAAGACTGCATGCACTTCTGGTCCTGCCATCTGCAAAGGGACTTAGCAGAACGTAAAGGGCTTGGAGAAGAGCAGCAGGAAAGACTTGAAAGTGCTTCTACACAAAAAGTAGGACTAAGGCCAGGCTAAGATTGAAAAAAGAGACAACTGAAGGACAATACAATAAAGATTTTAAATCATGAACAGTTTGGGGACAGTAAATAGGGAGTGATCATTTGCTGTCCCTGCCTTGCATAAACAGGAGAGTCAGGTGAACTACTGGATGGAAATTCAGAATAAGTGAACTGGGGGGTTAGCAGCAGGGTCACTGTGGGACAGATGCAGGAAGCTTACATGGGTTCTGAAAGACATAAAACAAAAGTTCATGGAAGAAAATCCACTGGGGGATTTTGCATACAATTGTGACCTCTCTGGTCAGGAAGTCACTAAACCAAATTGCTGTAGGTATATTACAGGGGAATAACCCTGTATATCTGCCCTGTTATTTTGTCTATAGCTGGACACCCAGTGCTGAACACCAAGCCAGGCTGGCTCCATCTCATCCAACACTACCAACCTGCTTAGAGTTTGCATGAGCCCTGGATGGGGACTACTGCTTCAGATCAAGTAGAATACTTGCTTTATGTCAAATAAATAAAAAATTATTTTATTAGTATTTATTCCAGATGAGGATAACTAAAACATATTTCAGTTTAATAGGAACTAATTTATTAATACAGCTGGTCTCAGAAATTAAACCAAAACTAGCTTACAGCATAGACATGTCAGCAGAAGAAACTTTCAGCTGCCATCAGTGATGCATTAAATTTATAGATGGCTACAGACAGGCCAGAAGCATAACACCCTATGTACCTACAGTTTGATATTTTTTTTTTTTTAATTTCAGAATCAGCCTGGTTCTGTCTGTGGTGCGACATCATTCCCTGAAAATGTGAAAACAAATTGATTTGACATTAATGCATTTTTCCATGGCAGGCAAATGCAAACATGCTATCACAATTTAAGTCATCTCTGCAAGACTGGCTGATAAATAGCATGACAAGCACCGAGTAGTTTGATTACCAAAGTCTTGTAAGAACAAATAATTAATGGATTACTGTACATCCCACAATTTGCCTGTCAGGTAGCTACTGGTATGTGTTACCAGACCAAGACCACAGAGAACTTGGAGGAAAGTGGATGGCGCTAAAATTAAGATGTCCCCAAAGGTTGCTACTATTTTTGAATGCCTTAATTTGTAAACCCATTGTAGGAAGTGATTTTTGGTCATGCCTTACATACAAGGCTTCGATCTTGTGAGTACAGCATACCAGTTAAGTGATGAGCGCTGGTGCACTGAAGATTGGGTGTGCAGAACTGCCAAGTACTTTGGCAGGGGAGCTTTGCACCCTCCCCTCTGGTCTGACATCAGAGCATGACAGATCTGGAAAGGGAGTCTTTCAACCCTGGCTCCCCAGTCCCTGCTCCTGGCGCTGCTCATGTGTGTAAATACAGCTTCCCGATCCTATGATTTTAAAATAATACCAGCACAGACCAGGACCTATTAAATACACTATAGTCTTCTAACAGTATTGAAATTATAGGAAAATAACTCCAACACAACACGTTTTACTGACACTTGACAAAACAGGTAATCCAATGCATTGATGGAAACCACTGACTAAGAACCTGGAATCAATGTTTGCTGAAGCTCTACAACCGTCTCTCACTGACAGGCACCCCTTGAGTGGGTGCAAACAATATAATCCTCATTTCAGCTTTCCAATTAGTGTAATGCAGTGATCAGCTTATTTAAAGCTGAGAAACCAATGGGAAACTGAAGAAGGAAGCCTTACCCTCACTTTTTCTAACCTACGTTAAAAAAAAAAAAAAATGATTCAGCAATTCCAAAAGTTATGGGACAGGGGGACCTGGATCAATCATTTCACTTAACTAACCAAGAAGAATGCCTTTTTGTTTCAGACAGAAAGTAAGGTCTAATAAACCCGTTTGGTTTTCTATTATATCTTATTTAACGTTACTCTTTTAACTGATAAAATTTCCTGTTTTGTTGTACTAAGTTTCCGTTTCCATCCAAACGGACACAAGTCAGGCATGTAAATGAATCAAATTTTAAAAAGGAATGCATCAGCCATCATTTTCTGACATAAGAATGTGGACATCAGAAATGTGACTTGTTAAAATACATATAGCAATCTGTTGTTCAGTAATTAATATATCCCCTGATTAAGAAAATATTCTATAATTACAATACGAAGGGTCACGTTTAGTTGCAAACCAGCATGCTTCAGCGCTGTGAGACACGCTGAGAATCAACGCATCTTTTTTCAGCAAAACATCTAAAAAGTCTAAGCACAGGACAGCATAAAAAACCCCTTCTATAATTGCTGTCGGACGCACAGAAATCCATTATGTTCAACTGTTTAAATAGGCTTCATTGAAGTCACCCTCTGGTTTTATTTCTTACTGCAGCATAACCAACCCAGAAACGTTCCTCCAAATCTGCCGGGAAACAACTCCTCCACCAACAAGCGCTTGCCTGGTGCCATGAGGCCGCCCCAGCTCATCGCTGCTCACAAGGGAGAGGGGCACAGCTGTCCCAGTGGCAGCCCAGCAGGTTGGCTCTGGAGCACACGACCCCTCGGGCCGTGACCTGAGGACCCATCTGTGGCAAAGTCTGCAAACGCTCTCGCCACATCCAGCGCGGTGGACACAGGGGAAGCTTGTTAGTGGCTACAGAGGGGATCAGCTTACTCCCCCACGCCTGAAGATCAATTACGCTTGGCTTAACAACCGCAACTCCAAATGCAATAGCCTAAAAAGCGGGTCAGCCAGCCTTTTCCAAGCTCAGCCTGGAGCCTTGGCCCAGGGACGAGGACTGTCAGAGCACAGAGCTGCCCTGTGCTCCCGGCAGGCTCCTGGGCTTGCTGCCAGCTGGGGACCTCACCTGCTCAGGCCCTTTGGGAGGTCCCACTCCGACTCCATCAGCCCTGTTGTGGATTTTAGAAATCTGGGTCTGTTTTCTTGCTTTCCAACCTTTTTTAGGTCTCTCTATAGTCTTGGAAAAGCACTCAAGTTCTGCTTTCTTCCCCGAGTCAAAGAGACGCCCTTCTGAAAGCATGGCACTTCCCTTCAACCCTCCTGTTTTGAGCTGATCGTGGCTACAAAGCCCACAAGTACAAAGCGGTATAAGGGGAAACCTTGTTTTAATCCGTCACATGGGGACAGAGGTGAAGTTCAGGAGCCAGCAGAAATGCAGCATTTCACCAACATCAGTGCTTTGTGAAACCAATACAGCCTTTACCTGCGTGTGTTTAGACACTGCCAATTGATCTTTTGAAGTCTGCCCTGTATAAAGCCAGGAAAATGTAGTCAATTTTAAAACAGACTAGACTGCAAGTGGACAGCATGCCTTAAAAAAACACACACCCCTCCAAAAAAACCCAACCCAACAAAAAAAAAACCCAAACCAAACAAAAAAAAACACTTCATAAATCTGCAGGAAAATCTTCTGTCTTCCCAAAGGCATGGTCCAAGACTACTCTGTCACTTCTCACCAGGGAAACATCAGTAATAGTCTGGTGTGTGTTTACATGCAGGGTTTCACTCTGCCTCTCCCTTTTCTCTTGTAGCGAAATGGTCGGTGTCTCACAGAGAGCAACCCTGGGTTTTCCTGTTCTGCTGGTCACTAGGTTGCAGGGAAAACACCTCCAGGGCTCTTGTCCAGGCCATCCGTCGCCCCTCTGTTGACTGTTGTGTGAAGGACTTGTCTGCCTTTTCTTGACCTCAGACGGGGATGCTTTTGCCTGCCAGCACCTTTCTGTGAGGCACTTCCCATCATTTCTGCCCATTCCAGCCACAAAGATGACATGACACCAGTAGCACGCCTGAGACCTGCAGGAGTGGCAGGACTCAGAATCAGACACAACGTGCTGATGAGTCTCCTCTATGTAGGGTGAGATATGACCCATATTTTGACTGCCTAATAAAGATGGCTCAGTTAAAAAACAAATCTGGCTAAAACCGACAGGTTTTTAGGAGAAAGTCAGCTGAGATCTAACTGAGAAATCAGGGCAAACAAATCAGAGCTGTGGAACTAATGCTAGTTTCAGTGTTGCTTTTAGGCTGTGGAAGCCTTGAAAGAGAAATCACTGACAATAGGGAAACTCGTGTTTTCTATGCTATAGGTGTAACCTCATCAAGCTTCTCATCAAGAAAGGAGATGATTTCTTGCTTTGGGCCTTTACAGTTAACAGAATATGGTGCAGCTCTCAGATGCCCATGAGGGACTTCCAGGTCATCTTGAAAACTTCACGCGTGCAAAATTCTGCAGTTTCAACAGTCCTAAGTATGGCAAAACACAGGCAAGCAGGTCTATTAAGAGGCAAATACTCAACAGGCAAGAAGCCGGTTCTATGTACTCCTCTCTGCCCCTTCTCTTTCCCCAGGCTGTATGGTGAGCATAAGCTGAGGAAGAACATAAAGCAAAGAAGGTCACAAACCAATCTGCCAGTCAATAATACTATTAGGACCTGCAGGTTGTGGTGGGTCTACCAATGCGAAGCAGTCACAAGGAAGAATGGCATTTGCCAAATGCTTGTGCACAGCTTGAAAAAACCCTAACCACTTAAGAAGAAAAACCAAGAAAAAACACTGCTGCAAAGAATGTTAAAAGTCAGTAGATATGTATTTATCTTATCCCATTAGGATCAAATGTGATGGGTCAGGGAGGAAACACGAGAGTGCCATCTCCCTGAACTGCCATCCATGCTATGCCTGATGCCTGCAGCAGAAGTTGGCAGAGCAGAGCTCTGGGGCGGCTCCTCTCTGCAGAGCTGGGCTGAGCTCGGGCTGAAACCCCGGAGCCATGAGGTGCCAGGCAAGCACGTACTGGTTGTTTCTGCTGTGTGTGGGTAGACGCATCCCAGGCGTTCTCTCTGGCACACAGCTCTCTGGGCATGACATAGCTTGCTCCTTCCATACAGATAAGTTATCAGCTGAGCCTCCCAGCTCCAGTGAAGCAAACTCAATTTTGGGTGTGGGATGCAAAGAAGATGCAAATGTGCCTCAACCCCTTTCCCAAAGTCAAGTGAGCAGTCAAGCTCTTTTGTTCAGCCAAGCGCTTCAATTGCTCGACTCAGTCTCACCTTTCAGCTCAGCCACCGGCGGTCACAGCTCCGCTGCCAGCATCAGCGCAGCGGCCACTCTGGCTGCACCACATCCCGGGCAGCAGAACAGCAGTCACCAGCCACCAGGCAAAACGAACAAACTCCGCTGGAAGAGAAGGGCAGGAGCAAGTGGGAGGAAGTGAGAGGAAAGAACAGGAATGAAGTTTCAAACAGCACCAGGACAAGTTGGGGGCAGTGTGGAGCGAAGTGGAACCAGGGGGCTCCATGCAGGCCTTGGTTAAAGCATGGCTAAATGGCAAAGACTACAGAAATAAGAAATCTCTGGGGGAAAGGGGGAAAGAACAAAAATTAGAAGTGTGCTGTAGGAAGTTGATTAGTGGAGTAAACAAAGCTCAGCACGCACCAAGCCGCAGGGGCTTCTTCCTGCCAGGCTCAACAGAGGCAAAGCCAACGTGGGTGCTCTGCTGCCAGCCCCGGGCAGGGGACAGCTCGCAGGCTTTCCAGGAGGGCACAGACTCCTGTGCCACGAGCTCTTGGAGGAACGCAGGCAAAATGTAGCCTGCAACTGCTGCTGAGGTTACACATTTCTACTAATAACCCTGATAAAAAGAAAAACTTTTTCACGATGACAGTCAGGCATTGTCCAGAGAGACCGTGTAGTCTCCATCCTTGGAGGGTTTTTTTCCAAGACTCGACTGGATAAAGTCCTGAGCAACCTGGGCTGACCTCAGAGCTGACCCTGCTTAGGTTGCAGTTTGGACAAGAGACTTCCTAAGGATCCTTCCAACCTGAGTTTCCTTGTGATAGACTGCAAGTTCTGTAGGCCCCAGCCCTGCGGTTTGGGAAGGCTGTGCAGCTTGCTGCAGCACCCCGCTTTTTACTCCTCGCAGGAGCTCCCACTTGAGTTGGCCACACTTTGCCCTGCCACAAACAGCCCAGCCCACTTCAAATCATTCAGACACCAAACATCTGGGAGAAACACAAGCTGCCTGTGACACACTGAAATCACCTTCCGGAGGGAGACAGGTCCACACAAGCACAGGAGAAGGTGGAGAAAGGGACTTGCCTGCTGTGACCTTGCATACCAAGTGGGGCAAAACCCCGCAAGTATCCCCAGCAGCCAAGCTGGGTCTCCCCACGGCTGAGCACAACTACCCCAGGCTGCTGCAGTGGGAAGTGGGAGAGGGTCTGCCTTTCCCAGACAGTGGCTGCAGCCGGTCTTCATTGCCTGCCCTGGAGAAATGGGGCTCCAAATCTAGACCTTAGCCTTCAACAAGTCCAACACACAAACTCCTCAGCCTCACTCCCCTCACAGCCATCTGAAGGTGAAACCTCTGCTAGGGGAAGGGGCTCTTACTGCAGAGCTCTGAAGCATTTCTATGAGCTTTTTTGCCCTTCAGCATTACCTCAAACAGCACAGCAAGGTCTTCCTCACCACATCTGGTACCAAGAAGAGGTGAAGGCATCTGTACAAGCCTCATCATCTCGTTGCCCAGCTCCTGTCCATTAGTAACCTCCTCAGCAAAGCCCATGTCTCTGCTCCTGCTGCAGCGATGTAGGAGGGACAGTGTCATCTCTCCTCCAATTCTGGATGCCGTACCAGCTGGTAAACAGGAACCGCCTCTGTTCCCCTGCTGTCTTGCAGCAAAGCAAGTTGCTCACATACAGGACTAACACCATATTGAAGTGTCTGCTAGGAGACAGCCGTCAGCTTCAAAACGAAATTTGTTAACCGTCTACCCAAAAGAAGGCACTAGGACATGAGAGAATAATTATGTAAAGGTTTATAAAAACAGACAAGACAACCTTCCCAAGTTGTGCCTGCTTCATGGGGACCTTTCCCACAAAAGGAAAAGCTGGGGAAAAGGTTCTCACAATACCCATTCATCGGGTCTGGCATACAGCTTCCCACAGAAACAACAGGCTATCAGGCAGTAACCACACTTTTAGAGGAGCAGAACCTGGATGCATTGCATTTCATCCCCAAGACATCCCTCCCCTAACCCCATAACTGGCTCCCCAGTCCCCTTCCCACCAGCCCCTCCCCTCACAATCCCACCCCCTCCATGCCTTACAGCTCACCTCTTACCACAGCCCGATACCCTCTGCCCTGTTACCTACACGCTGCTTCACTTCTGATAGAGTATTATTGATCATGCAAGCTGCACTCCCCCCACGGTGACCCCTGCCTCGTTTGGGGATTTTGAGAGAAGGCAGCCTTCCACTGCTGTACCAGCCATATCTGGCTATCCAAAACACTGTCACAGGCAGAACTTTGCACTGGAACATAGACAAGGAATACAAATCTGTTTCTAGGAATATAAAACATCCCTTCCTTGGGAGAAATGGGTGAAATAGGAAGGCAGCCCCTGTTACCTACACTCCTCCCACAGCCACCCACCCGCCTTCTGCTTAGGCCAGTAACTACTCAGGCTGTGAGAAGATGCCTGCAAGTTAGATCTTGCCGTGGTCTAGGCTGACCTAGCAGTGTGCGTGGTGGAGTGTGGGAACCTCTGACGTGAATTCATTATGAGCGCAGGCAGGGCAGCTCCTTGACCTGCAGGAAACTTTCTGCTCCAACTCAATTACCAGTATCCAATTACAAATGGTAAGACAGCATCTAGTTTTCTTTCCAAGATGCAACCCTTATTTTTCAATCATATTTGCTCTTGCTGCTTCAGAGCTCTCTTGGCTGAGTACTACACTGCTAGAAAGAGACAGATTTTCTTTCCCCATGTGCCTTTTAAGGATCCATCCAGTGAACCTGGAAGACGCTTTCCTGCAGACCGACTTAGTTCCACGTTTTTGAGCCATGCAGAATGGTGATCTACTGGGCCAAAAAAAGGTCTATTCAAAAGATGTCTAAGGTCATCTCCCAAATCAAAGGAGGAGATCTGGAAAACAAACCAAACCTAACACCTGATGCTGCATGCTCACAGGTTTGGCTCTGGGATGCTGAAAGCTGTGTGTGCTCTTGGGCTCATTTGTGCCAGGCAAGTTTGGTTTTGACCTAAATCAGCTTCAATTTTTCCTGATAAATGATAAAAAAACACTGCCTCTCCTTTACCATATCAGCCTGGTGAAGCTCAGAGTCACTGTTAAAGGCAGCAAAACCTTGTAAATGGGGGAAGAAATTACATTTATGCAGTAGTACAAGTAAAAAGACAAGGGATGAAGTGTGTGTATACATACCAAGTAATGGCCTTCAAAGAGATATAAAGTAGAAATATGATGGAGAATGAAACTCTTCTATCACTAAGCACTGAGAAAAGTGGTACAAGAAGAGAGCAGAAAGAAACGGACACTCTGGAAAGTCTTAAACAACAAACCCGACAAAATCAGAAGAAAATGGTTTAGAAGAGCCTTTAAAATGAGTTTTATTGTCAGAATTTTACAAGTAGCCTTCAGTGGCATCATACAAGAAGAACTCTGTTGCAAAACTCTAATAAATAGTCTGCCCCAAGTCCCAAAATATTTTTTGAAATAAAATAAAAACCAAACTTAAAAATAAAAGAGAATAAAAGCAAGACTTCAGGATGCTCAGAGATGTTAGCAATATTTCCCATTTACAAATAATATCAGGCATTATATAAATCTCCTTCATACAAGTCATTAAAAAACCCAAGACATTCTAAACCTTTACAAAAGCACTCCAGAAATAGTTCCAAAGAGATCCATTTCCATGACAAAACATTAGAGAAGAACTCCATGGGGATTAGCATCACAAATGAAGTTTGAGGTTGAAGTGTAGTGTGTACTTGTGTGGAGCAAGATTAAAGAGTATGAAAAAAGGATCTGAAGACAGCGTGGAAGTTTCTGTGACAAGACTATGCCTGATGATTTTAATATGTCTATTTGGGAATGTGGTAAAGGGGAAGGAGTGGATGCTTTTGCAATTAACCCCCAAATATACCGCACTTTATGCAAGGCAATATTTATTCAGATAGTGGCTACATCCTCAGGAGGGAGTAGAGAAGGTTTCTCAGCACACTGCGCAGTTCAACGCCTGTGCAGACTGCGGTGCTTAAAAGTTGTATTCTGACACCTAAAAGGTATTTTCTGGAGAGGTAACACGTTGTGGCAAGTTAGCTGTTCCTTCAAAGAACAAGAAATTAACTTTCCTGGCATGAGGCAGTTTGGGAAATCTCATGCTAGACAGTTCCACTGGGGACTGGGGATTTCAGAGCTCCAAACCTACCCCAGTACTTTGAAAAAGACACTTCTCTAATTCACCTTCACATATTCCTCTGTCTACCGTAGTAAAAGATTTATAAGACCTCTCATGTAATAAAACACAAGTTGAGTAAACATTTCTCAAATCCGTTGTGATTTGAGAAGTCCAGAGAAATGGAATGGGAGGGCAAGTGCATGGAGATGGTTTATGTGGACTTTCATGGAAACAGTTCAGGGTGAAGAAATCTTAATCTCTTTACAACTTCAGCCTAAGTCTTCTGCACATATGCAAGTAACAGATTCCCCTGGAAGGGAAGGGGACTACACTTCAGCGGCACAGCAACTGTACTCAGTATGTCTCAGCCTGCCTGATAGAGTATGAACCGCAGCATGCCTTGTTTTGCTGTTTGTAAAGTTACTTGCAGCCATTGTTTCCACGGGAAACAAAGGCTACCAGAAATGCTAATGCAATAGATGTGTGATAATATGCCTCACCCATGGCTCCCGTCTCTAGTCTCTCACCAAATGTTATGATGCTGGTTGTACTGTACCATACACTATGGACACGCGTTCTCTGTAATGTATGGGAAGGTAGCACTAGCAATCAAGCGCAATTTGCTAAGGAGACACCTAAAACATTGCATTACATCCCCTTGTCTGTGGCATACTTCAGAAAACAATGTAAGAAGAGCAGTAAAATGAACATTTCTTTCTAATTTTCTAGATGTCATAATATTTGCCAAAGCTGCAAGGAAAAGCAGATTACCTGAAACAGAGAGAAAGGAGTTAATGGAAACAGAGGCAGATGGAACAGCAAGCCTGATCCCGCCTCCAAATCATTTTGTACATAACAGATAAAGAGACAATGTGCAAAAAATAGACATTCACATTTTAGCAGTTAAACTTTTATTTTACCTTTTTAAAATTATTTACTTTGTTTTTTCTACAAAAGGCAGACATTGATTGTTGATCTGCAATTGTTCTGAGTGCGCGCAGAGATGCAAAAAAGGGTTATTGGAGGATGAAGGACAGAGAAGTGCTCTGACTATACTTTCACATGTCATGATTAAGGTGGCATTAAAGCTTAAGTCCCAGTAATAATATTCATAACAGATAGTTTCCTTCCCCGTACACTGTTCTCAGTTCATATCAATTGTGTTGAAAACCCATTCGGTGAATTTCTTCAGTTTCTCAGTTGCATTCTGGGATTCCTCCTGTAACCGCAAGTTGTCTTCCCGCAAATGTTGCACTTCAGCCTGAAGACTGGCCTTGTCCTCTTTTTCCTTAGGCATGAAGAAAAATACAGATCTTAGTGGAAATTTTAGGTCACGCATCCTACCTATATAGAGAGGCAAGAATCTCTTGAGAGCATGAGTCTCATTCTTTATAAGGATTCTATGTGCAGTAACATATGGTTTTATACCTAAGGGACATTTGTGACATTTCATTCCTCACTTTTTGCTTGAATGAGCAGGATTCCGCTATATTAAATTCTAATACAGAAGCTGGCTCCCCAAGTGGTGAAATAAAATTGGGCATGCCCTCTTCTGTATATAGAAAATGTATGTACAACTGCTAATGGTTAACTAAATAAGGCATAGGAAATATTCCTGCAAATACTTCCCCAGCTAAAAGGCTTTTTATCTGACCACAGCAGATCCTTCTTGGACCAAACAGGCAATACAGGAAGTTTCCACAGTAGAAATTATATGTTGAGATGATACTCTCACTTTTCAACATCAGCAGGATATATTTGCACAGAAAACTTCAAGCCTTTTGCAGTGTCACCTGAATTAGGAGTGGAGGTACTCTGAATCACCCTCCTAATTTAAGCAGCGGAATCAGATGCATACCAATTTAGACGCTCCACCCAGGCCTTGCAATAATCAGAAGCATGGCCTGAGAAAAGTAGTAAAGAAATATCTTTTTCTCATACCAGGGTGAGACTGTCACAGGCTCAGGCATGGCAAAGCAGGATTACACAGTTACTAGCATCACCTATCAGCACTAAATATACGTCTTACAGGTTTTCTGTAGAAGAAATGTTTACCTTCCTTAAATCCTCTTGCAGCATCTTCAGCAAACCTTCCAGTTGGTCCACTTTAGAGGCGAGAGTTGGAGGAGATTCTTTACTGTTGAAAGCAGGAAACAAGAATAGGAATTGATATGATTTGCTCTCTTCACATAGGGCAGCTAACAGCCTTGACTGCACCAAGTGGCTTTATGTAGGTATGCACTCAGGTACGCTAAGAATTCACAAAATGAACACAAAGAACCTAACAAAGAGTACATGCAACACATGCAGCACATTTATCAACAGAACAAATTTAACTCATGATTAATTGAGGCCATCCCGTCACTTGACTTCTCCCTACTTCTACTCATTATATGTGCCTTGAATTACCATTGCTTTGGCCACATTCAGGAACATCTCAGACAAGAAAGAACCTGCATAAAGGTTCAACTGTACTTACAATTCTTCTGTTTTCACTTCCCACCACCATCTTCATGAGAACTTGTGAAGAGTTCTGTGAAGCCTGGAGATGGCTTCCAAATAAAGATATTCCTACTCTTTTCCTCGGTTTGTAGCTGAGGAAGTCTGTATATTCCGTGTATTTACTTACCCTGTATAAGGCTTTATCTGTGCAGTAAGCTGGTCTTCAGCCTGATCACTACTGGAGGCAGCGCTCACAGGTCTGTGATTTTCATCAGCAGCAGCAAAGAATGAAGCTCGCTGAACTGAGAAGCCGAACATACAGAGAAAAACAATGGCAGCAGTCATGATTATCTGTTCATGCATAGTGCAACAGCTACGCTGCAGGATCTCAAAGCAATCTAAGAAGTCTGTCTCGAGCAAGATAAGGTGATGATATGACATACCAATATCCACTTGACAGAAGCAAACTGGCATTGCAAGTGTTTGCACCGGGTTCTCCACTGTATGGGATTCAACAAGCAAGTAGAGCTCTGGCACAGTACTGTGTGCTCACACAGATCATGCATCCCCCTCAGGCTAAGCAGCAATCCGGCAGGGAGATGCTAGAGAGTGCAAAGCAGAGATACCCCGGCAGCGCTCGCAGCGTCCACCCAAGGCCAGTTCCAAGAGAAGCAAGAAGCCAAGCTGGAACAACAAGAGCTGCGCAGAACTTCCCGGGTACAACTGCATGACACTACTCAATAACTCAGTAACTATATTTAGCTTCCTTTACTCCATAAAGGATCCCTTTATCTTGAGGAAAGAAAAGCTCACTGTGCACAATTTACATGTGGAAAGTAAAATGACCAATGTAATTTTTCAGTACCCAAGATTTTTTCCTTATGCCTTAGAAAACATTTTCAGACTGAAATGTGAAACCTCTTTGCTTCCTCGTGTCTATACTTTTTGTCCTGTAACTGCTCAGACGTTTTAACACATCTCTAAATCACTATCACATGTGTTGTGACTGTAAACTACCAACTGCCCCTACCTCTGGATTTTCCTAGCACAAACAGGAACATAAACACTTTTTAGTTTAATAAACTCTCCCTCAGCAGCTGCTGGTCTCTCCCTGGAAACAGAACAGTATCGTCTTTTTCTGCTTGGTAAATTTTCTGTGCTTTCAACAAGGCTAAAATTAACATGCCTTGGTATTTGATGGAATTTTTCCTGCTCCTCTCTTTTTTTCCTTTGAATGAAAATACTGAAAGTTGGTGTAGCTTGGGGATCCAGGCAACTTTTGTTTCAGCTGGTTGCAGATGTCACTATTTGTAACTTTGGGGGCTTGTGCTGAAGACACCAACCAACGATGTAGAACAGAGGTGTCCAGGATCACAAATCAGTATTTAAACTGCTTGGTTCTTGTCAATCCCTACTGGCACCTGGCAGAGACTAGAGACTGGGATTACATTGACATCTGACAGCTGTTCCCTCTCCAAGTCAAATCTGAATACATTTTTACAGCGGTGAGATGAAGGTGCCAGCCCGACACATTACCCCAGCTTTTCTTCATCTGAGCTGTCATTTTGTTACCTTCACCACACTGACTCTGTTCACACTTCTAAACAGAAACCCAAGTGAGTTTGGGGCCTGCAAAAGTGAGGGATTCAGGTTAATGAGGACAGTCCAATAAATCTAACCAAAAAACAGGGATCTTTTAAACAGAAATTGTGGACCACAGTGAAACGCTTTAAAACCTGGATTTCATCCCTATGTGGTGGTGAAAAAAACATTACTACAAATTTACCTCCTCTTGAGGAATAAAGCTTACTTTGAGTACTCTTTCCCAAGACTGCACTGCAGAAATATGAGCCATGCTGATCCTACAACTCCTATGGCAATAGAGCACAGCACACATGTACATCTTGAACACCAGCTTAGACATGCACCGTCTTAATGATGTATACAGCTACCAGAGAACAGCCAAGAAAGCGAATTACTTCACAGCCTTATCCAACCATGCAGAATAATGTCTAAAAGATCCAGGGATCAGCGAAAACACTTTCATGAAGGTGGGACAGCATTTATGCAGAGATTAGGAAAAGGCACTCCTGTTTAATGCACCTAGAAGACTTTTCCATCAGATTACAGTAACTGTAATGTAAACTCCCTTTGGGCTGAAGTGTATTTAATTTTAAATTCAAATACATCTAGGCAGCTTACAGTTCTCTTCAGTTTACTAAGTGTCAAGGAAATGGAAAGTGCCATAGGATGAAACGACACTTATGTGCAAGTCTATGTATTCAGAGAATGCAAAGGGAAGAATGGCAGTGCGAAAGTATGTACCAAAACAAGGCATATTTCCCAAATTACCTTGGCAGTGCACTTCAGCTGCACTACAGAAACTTCTTGCTAGTGCAGTAAGCAAGCAATTAGTGTGCTCATATGCTTTTCCCCTGCTATTTGACTTTACTTTTGCACTTTCGTGCCAGATGTCTTTCCACCCTAGCTGTGATGTCTGCAACTGCTCTGCATGAACTGAGAAGTAGCCAGTTTCACAGAGATTTGGCAAAACCATAGCACAGAGGGATTCCAGTATGAAGAAATGGTATCCGAGTATTACGTACAAAGTTTTTATGCTCTTAAGACTTGAGCTGCTACTTTAAATGAGCTTAAGCTTCAGACTAAGTAGAAACAGTAACAACAACAAAAGCAAAAGTCAGTATTAAAAAAAAAAACACAACAAAACCCCCACTTCTTAATGAAGCATGCACAAAGACCAGCTTTCTCAGTATTACATTCTGAAAACTTACCTTCAAAGGCTTTGGCAGCATCTACCAAGTTTGACCAGTCCAGATCAGAGGCAGAATCAGGCAATGGCATAAGACCAGGGTCTGGCATGGGCTGCCGTCTTTGCTCCTGGATATCTGTGAGGGAGCTGTCTGAGGCAGAAAACTCTCCTAGAGTAATACAGAACAAATTAAAAACTCCATTAAAAAAACCAAAACCAGCCAATTGAAATTCCTTTCTTAATACTAAAGCATCCCTATTTTTAATTTTTCTGGGATAGCACTTGTGGAACCAGAACTCAGCAGACTGATCAACTGTAGTTGACCAGATACGGCATGTTAGAAGCCAGTTTTCTGAAACAGTGCTTCTCATCAGGACATTCAGCTCCTTTCTAACCTGCCTGAATCTTTGCAGCTTAGCACTTCGAAACCCAATCTCTGCCTCCCCCTAGCACTGGGGCTGGGGGCAGTACTCTTCTACCCAATGATTCCTGCCTCTACACAAGCTGAAGATACTTTGGAGGGCTCTGCAGCGTCTATGCTCCCTGGCACCTATTTGTTCCTGTAAAAATAGAAAATTGTAGGGTTTTTTTCCTCCACTCTTTACAATCTCATAAACCAATGGGAGCAGACTTAGGCCTACCAACATGAATCAGAACAAGAAAACCCTTAAAATGACTTCTAAAGCATTGCACATCTCTCTGCAGTTTAGTGAAATCTCTTGATTTTACTGAAAAATACTACCCACACCCACCCCTACGTTGGTACATGGCCCACTACAGAAAACACATTGACAAGCTTGAAAGAAGGATATAAAGGCCCTGTAATTTTTGTGCAAACTGGTGCCTAGCAAAGTGAAACACTTGAATTATTGCCACGAATTAGGGAAAGACCAAATTGTGAAGCAACAATTATCTACTTTATTTCAGTTTACTGGCTGGACAATCAAAAAATGTGCGATGCCTCGTCAGTCAGCACATGTGTAAGCTCAGAAACAGCTTGCTTCCTCACGCCCTCTGTCAGAGTGTAAAGAAAGTTTTGAAAACTTTGTAGGTGGTATTAGAACACCAGAGATGTAGGGTGAGAAGGTGGACTGGGCATCTGGGAGAAAGCTGCAGAAAAGAAGGGTATAGTGAAGAATCCATTTGGACCAGAGAAAACAGAAAGACAGTGTGGTGGGCAGGACACAAGCCCATTGGAAGACAAATGCCACTAACTGTGTTGCTTTTTTTTGCCCCCCCCCCCCCCCCCCCCCCCCCCAGAAGTATAATAAAAAATATAACTTCAATAAATAATATAACTTTCTAATAACTTTAGCTAAATAACATTGCTGCCTCGGAAACAATGACCAGAAATGCTACGCTTGCATTCACTACTATGCTCAAAAATCTTGAAATTTTTTTTCTGTCTCTGTGCGTGTTTACTTTTTATAAACGTAAGTTCAGCTCAATATTAGCACTGAGGATTTTTGTATTATCTCCCCAAAAGAAGGCAGTTATTTGGGAAGTTCTTAACATGAAACTATTTACAATTAGTGAAAAGATACACAGAATTAGAGGAAAAAACTAACCATTTGAAAAACTACCTGTTTTAAAAGTGTGAGATTGATTGTTAATTAAGACAGATGAGTAAATAGGAGTATTTTTAGCTCATTGTCTTCCCTCTTCAAAACAAATGAAGGTGTTCTGGAATGGCTGTTCTTTGTTATTAAGATCTTTGAATTAAAAGAATTTTGAATAGCTGGAAGCCAACAAATACTCGTGATATTAAATATCCAGCTCTACTTAATCATCCTCTCAGCAAAGGCAAGCGTGTGTGGGGGACAATTCGCGTGTCACTCAAATAGCTGGTCCTTTAATCATGCAGGCCCTGCATTTTGTAGGCCATGGAAAATCAAGTTTTGTTGACAAATGTAGAAAGCTTATGTGCTAGGAGTAATCGGTTTGGTGTGGAAAAGAATGTGACAGTGAAAGAAGATTTTGTGGTTTTCTTTCTGGAAAATACAGGCATCTAAACTAAAAGAGACCAAGTGCTGCTTTCCACTTCTACTCAGATGGCATCATTAATCTTCTGACCCCAAGCCCTTAGAAGCCAAATCCACCAGCCAGTTACAAGGGTAACCAAGTCTGCAACGTTATTTTAGTACATATAAAAAACAGAAGTGAAGAGAGCTCAGTTTCCCAACTCTTATGCAAGAAACATGTTATACAGAAACAACAGCTCATGAAAATGTCAGGTTCAACACTGAAAACTGATGCCTGGTAATCACAGACAGATGAAAAGAATTTAAAATAGATTTCTTCAGCAGCCTTCACTGTCAAATGTATCTTGCGTATCTAAATACAGACCGTGCTTAGGGCCCACTATAGTGAGTTGGATCTATTGATAGCTTTGTGTTTTCCCCTTGAAACATACTAAAACATGAATAAATCAGAGCAGATATGTACTTCTTCAGAAAACATTGCAGAATCCTACACTGTGAGATCTGGCTCTATTTCTGGAAAACACATTTAGTACACATTTAGTTATGAGGTACAGCGGGAACCTGTGAAAATTCCCTTTCTCACCAACTGAGACATTCACATGCAGCAACACACAACCTATCAGACAATCCTACTGAGACTTTTCAGTTAACTAATGGAGGAAAGCTGAGTGCCTTCTTGACAGCAGTTTACCAAGTAACTTTTTCTTGCTAGCTGTTGATGTGAGACTAAAATAAGTAACTCAAGTCCTGTAAAATGGATAAAGTAAGGGAGTGAATTTAAAAACATTTGGTGCAATAAAAGCTGTATCTGGTGTAGTTGTACGTCCTAATTCCACTAGTATTTATCCACTTTTATATAATTATTTTTCTAATAGTACTTTGTTCCCATAATTCCACACTAAAGGAAGCGACACCTGAAGTTGTCACTGGTGGATAACCAGGCATACATTATTTGCCCATTGGTCCAACTGGTCCAGATGACTCCTGGAAGAAACAGTGAAAACTTACAGCCAATGAGGCAAATTTTTGTGCTCCCTCCACAAGGTAACTGCAAGACCAGTCATGTGGTCGTATACCCACTGAAGTGTGGGGGGGAATCCCATTCTATTTTATATTTTCAGGCATATGACTTGACTGTCCTCATTTTAGCAAAATCAAGACGGAAGTACAAATTGCTGTAACAAACATTTTCCCTTCATGCGATTCACAAAGGAAGAATTCCTTTGAACGTAGAAAAATGGGAAATACACTTACCATGTAGTGATTTCATTCCCAAAGTATATGATGGTCTCCGTAATGGCAGCGACTTTGGGAGAGAAGGGTATGTGCTGGTGAATAGGACATCATTTGGCATGGCTTGGTCCAAGAGTGAGGCCCGTGAGGTGAAGAAGTGGTCCCTTTGACCACTGTAAATACTCTCATCTGACAAAGTCCTTTGCAAGGCACGCCTTGTGGTAGGAGTGCTGGGAAAGGGAGACTGACAGGACAGAGTGTGTGACTATACATTCATAAAAACAAATAAAAAGAAATGAGAAAAAAAAATCAATAAAGAAACTTTTGAAGTCTATGTTGAAATAGCTTTTTAAAACTTTTTGGTTTTTTGCATAAGAAAGCAAGTGTTAACATAGTGTTTTTTCAGAGTGGATAGGAAAAAAGAACTAAAGGAATCTGCTTTGAAGGAGATTATAACTAGATAAACATATATAGGTCTTTTTTAGCCTATCTCACATTCTACTTTTTAAATACCCTTCAAACTTCTGAAGTGGAAATCTCAGTCAGCCCTCACGGATTCTAGAGCTGACGTTTACAGAAACAGACTGAATGCTGCATAAACCAGAGCTGTCCCTCATGCCTGGGGGAGGCTGCCTTCCTGCAGGCAGAGCACCAGCAAATGCCAACTAATTAAAAGCCTCATATTACTGTACAACTAGGAACGCCCACCACCGCTTTGATTCTTCAGAAGGATTTGAATCAAAATTAAGTAAATAGTCCCATGAGTAAGAGAACTTGTGTCTTACCCCCACCGTCATCCCAGCTTCCTCCATACTCCACATCGGAGAAAGGAATGCTGTGGTTAGCCTGGAGTTACGTACTCTCTGGCCAGTGCCAGTGAGCGGCTATCAAAGAACGCGTAACTGTTCCCATCAGCAGAGACACTGATTTTCACGAAACCTGTATCAACATAACTGTCTCTAAGACATAACATTTCTTTACGGTTTGGTTGACATTTGGTCTAAAGGCTTTCATGGAGAAATGGCGAACAGAAAGGAAGACCTTACCACCCTCATTTGCTCTGGAAGCAAGTTTAAACAAAAAAGGAGATAATATAATTTCCGGGAAGAGTGACTATTAAACATTATAAAGTTGCTGATTTGCACATAAAAATAGTTCTCTCTTCTCAGAAAGAGGTAAATAGACGGTACTCTATTCCTGTGATCAAAATCCCACACTACAAGGTGGGAGAAGAGCGTGGAGGAAGGTCTATTGGTACTGTACAGTTGAAGACAATCTGATTTTTTTTTTGCAAAAACATTAAAAAAAATAATATTAAAAGACTGATGCATGTTTTGGTTTTATGATTAAGGAATTAAGATTACTTCCAAAAACCTGCTATCATCAAAAGACAAGGAAGGAAAGTGAAGCCATGTCCCATGCCAACTTTCTATTATGTCAAATCCTCCCTTCTGCGCTGCCTCTCTCAGGATATGCCCATCACAGTTTGAACCTTGCATATACAGTTAACACTACCGAAACAACAACTTCCGGTACACAGTTGTCTGTGTACCTGTCTATTGAGGATCAAGCTGTTTTTTTTTTTTCCTGAAATCTAAAAGCGCCGTCAGCAGGTTCATGTTATGACCCACTGAAATCTCCCAGTACTTGTCCTGAAGCGGCAAAGGAAAAGAAAGAGCTGCTAAGTCAAGCAGCATTTACTCGAGGGCAGTATAGTTCACTTAGTGTTAAAGAATTAGGACCTGGAACCACCAGTTAATATCAGACATTGAGATTAAAAAGTTGCACAGATATGAACATCTGATGGAGTCGGAACAGAGGCAATTGTCTTCTGGTAATAGAGCAGAGGGAAGAGAAAGAGAACGGTGACTTGTCTGAGAAGATATAATGCATAAGTTGTAGGTAAGGAGATAAGGAAGGCTAGGAAGATAATAAAAAGATGTACAAGACAAAATCATAGCCTACAACAAATTCTACTAGCAAACAAAGCCTTTGGCAGCCAACAGACAGGAAGGAGGATGATTATTGGTCTTTGTACAGTGAACTAATGAAGGGCATTATCATTCTTTTTTTTTTTTTTTAAACTGTCAAAAAATTTATGCCATAAAAGCAAACTTTTTGTAAGATGAAATATAAATCATGCTGTGGGCAGAAATTACAGTTACTTTTAAAATGGAAAAGATTTAATTTATTGGTGTGACAGAATGTTATTAACTTGCCGAAATTTATCAAAAGCATAACCTAAGTTAACATATTTGTTATAGTCACCAGGAAATAAAGATTAGGGTCAGAACTGATTCACTAACCCCCAAAGCAGAAAAACAACAAACTTGGGTACATACACACTTTTCATGGTCTTCAGGTCACCTCTAAACAGAATGGAATTTCTTGGAATGAGAACAGTGCCCTTGCAACCAACAGGAGATGCTCACATTGCCCACGTCCCACTCCCCTCAGAACTACCACAAACCTAAGAAAAAGATATCTTGCCATTGGCAAGGTTTTTTTTTCCCTCTGGCCTCAAAGGTAACATCTGAAATAATCTGTGTAAGGAACCTAGCACTTACAAGTTTTAACAAGCCACTTTGGGTTTTTGCAAGCAAAGAAAGAAGTTGCAGCTCTCTCTTTTGCATGGTTGCTGTGGAAACCATTTGGGCTCTAGGTGATGAGCCTGAGCTGTCAAGCATTGACTGTACATGGAGACTGCAGAAATCATGACGTTTTCTTCAAAATGATGGGTTTTTAAAATTAATACATGCACTTTTGTGTTATTATACACATTTTGAAACACATCAGGAAATGTTTCTAACTATATATTCTGTATAAATATTTGCCTAAGTTTAGGGAGCATTCTTGGTCCTTGTGTTGTAACAGGATCAGAGAGGCATAAAAGTGTGCTTTTTGCAAGGCGTTTCAATACTGTCAACCAGTCACTGTCTAGTGATGCAATCAGAAAAGAACAATTCAAATGCATAAGACAACAGTACAGGATTTTCCATGAGCCAGCAGTCCTAAATGTTCTTTGCAAGCTGGCGTACTAGTCTCCTTAAATTTGCACACAAGACTTGAATAATATTTCAGTGACCGTAATAATGAAACTGTTCTCCAAATGTATTTCTCTAGTAGGTAAGTCTGTGACAAACGGATGACCTTCTGTCCACGATAAGAATTCAGGGAATGCCTTGCATTCTATTTT
The DNA here is from genome assembly GCA_008711295.1 of Anarhynchus alexandrinus. NCBI lineage: Eukaryota > Metazoa > Chordata > Aves > Charadriiformes > Charadriidae > Anarhynchus > Anarhynchus alexandrinus. Next base: position 1,559,812 of record VUYV01000124.1, read on the forward strand.
CCTGGTATGGGTGAGAACAGAAAAGATCCTATCTGAGAAACTCTTTGAGTCCAATGCAAAGTCCAACCGAGTAAGCTCTGTATGAATGAACGCTTCAGCTTTGACTGCTTTGAAAGCACTCAGCATTTTCTACACAGAAATCTGAGCTTCACGGCCTTCATCCTTTTCCAAATTGTGAAGCATTCGCTGTATTAGTTGGTACGCCTAGGCAGCAATGAACTCAATCATCACATTCTTATAAAGCGTGACTTTACACATTTCTATTTTGTAACAACAGAACTATGACTTGGATCAGAAGAGGATCTGCACATTGCTCTTCAGGTATTCTCAGACTTCACTTAACTCTGAGAGGAGATAGCCAGATGACAGACTCTCTCTTTAACATACCTTAAAATTCTTCTGGGATTCAGGTGTTGGGCTATCAAGATCTATCAATTTCTTCAGGTCTTCTTCAACAGTGGACTTTGATGCTCGTTTGGGTGATGCTCGTAGATCTCTTGCTGAAGCACGCAGCCGAGGGTGGGCCATTTCATTGCCATCACTCTGGTGACGTCTTAAATGAAATGGAACAGACACATTCAGGTCTCAAAGCCCTGGGGCAGGAGGCATGAATGAAACAAGAATTATAGCACCCTCAAGATTTTCAAAGAAAAAACCTAGGTAGGGGGCATGGAGGAGGGAAGGAATTTTGCTAATAGGGCAGAGCCTCATCTTAATGAATACCTGTTGAAGCAACAAACTTGTTTAAAAACATCAACCAGCAATACACTTAAAGGTTATCATAATACATTTTCCCAATAAGGGAGTGAATCTATTACAATAATGTGTGTTATGTACAAAACTAAAAAATAGAAATGTCTTCAATGAGCCCAAAAGCAGCAAATCACTAGGTTTCTTTAATCTTTTAACTGGCTTTTTATAATGCAGTTACCACAAAGTTTGACTGTCTCCTTTTGACAGCCAGTTATTGGTATCGTCTAGGGATACTGTGCTTGACCCAATAAAAGTCAAGAAGGGTTGAATAAATTACTTTGCAACGGGTTTTCTGATCCACTTGCTTTCCAAGTCATTCTAGACTTAGAGGAACAACATTTTCACTAGTAAAACGTTTCTCAATTTCTCTTCCCAAAGAGACTGTTGCATATTGTAATGCAGAAAGATCCTGGCTTGCTTTAATCAAGTTAGACTGGATACTGGCAACAATCTTAACAAGGCAACATGGAGTGCCACAGAGCTAACGCATAGCACGCACAGTACTACTACATGGATGAGAGGCTTAAGGAAAACTCAGGCTCTACGTTAAGAGGATTTTTAATATTTGCTCAAATAACATTTTGAGTCACCTTGAAGAAGTCCCAAGGAAAGATAAGCTTTAATAGGACTGAAATCCATACAGCTCACTAGAAATGATGAAAAATATCTTTTACAAGTTAAGAGGGAATGAGATTAGCTAACTATCAAATATTTAAGCCTAACTGCAGAACTCTAGATTAGAGATTAAGTTCTACAGAAGACTACGCATTCTATCAAATAGTTTTGAGCTCTTCTATACAGAGAAATGTCACAGATCTCAACGCTTCTTTACAATTAAAGCAAATAACCAAACAAGAGAACCAAAAAACAGTCTTACTTTCTTGAATCCATAAACCCCACTGAGTTTATTGTCCCTTCTGGCTTTTTCCATCCGATCAGATACTTGCTAGTAGCACCCTGGCGAGGGTAGAAAGTCCTAGGACCAGATGAAGAGGCAGAGGAGGAGAAAGAAGGTGCGAGCTGGGGAGAAGTAGCAGAATGAAGCTCTTCCTTAGGTGAGCTTCTGGCACTGGTGAAAACCACCGGGCTGGCAGAGTGTCGTGAGCTCATGGTACTAGGAGAAAAAACATAATAAAGACAAAATTTGTCTCAAATGTGTATATATGCATTTTAACTATTTTTTAAAGCAGAACCCTGTGCACAAGATGTTACTCTTATCAACAGCAGGTAAAGTAGCAAAACCAGTTTGCTCTTCTTAAGGGCCTTCCACTGACGTTTCATTAAAACCCATCTCACATAGTAATGAAAAATTTTGTAAGCAACTCCTAAGGATGCAATATACCACTGTCCCCTAATTCCCCTTCATGAATGGGAAATGTAGGGTTCATGGTCATTAGGCAGCTTAAAAGTAACATAAGAGATTGTAGCTGAATTAGCCAAAAAACCAAAACAAACCCCAAGTCCAATTTCTAGCTGGAATTCCTGGATGTGGAAGAAAATATATTTTGAAGGAACTTAAGCAACAGGAAACATCTCTTTGAGACCCCAGAACAAACCAAAGAAGAAACCCATACATCTTTCAAAAGAGGGCTTCCTTGATTTTGCCTGAAAAGAAGTCACCATTTGCAAAAAAAAGACTCTCAAATTGAGAAGTCTGAGCAGGTCTCTAACATACCTCAATTTGTCTAGACTGAAAAAAGAGCTGAGATGACCAACTGCAGGTTATTGTTGGAAGATGGAGGCAGGCTTTAGTAGTTAGGCTGATATTCAAATCTGATGCAACTCGCATAATATCAGGAGCACTAGGGCTTAAGACAATATTTACTATAACAACCTTAAAAGGTCAGGCATTTCTAAGTACAGCTACATGAAAACTTTGTCTACAGCCTTAATACTGAAATAGCATTTTATATTTGGAGACCAGTTTTCTATCAGCTCTCTACACAACTTCGCCACATTTTCATCCCCGTATCCAACACTGCAAGGAAGGAATTTGAAACAGATGGCCTCGTGGTAAAGAACAGTTTCTGACTGAGAAATAAAAATTAGCTGGAAGGCTGAATAAAGTCACTGAATAATCTTTTCTTTCTTTGCTTAACAGAAAATTCTTCACCACTCTTTTCATATCTTGATAAAACAATGCATTTTCACATCTCTCTTACGAAAACAGAAAAAAGATTTGAGGTTAAATTTATGTTGCCACCTGGGAAAATAATCTCACCTACGTTTAGCCTTACAGAAGTCAGTTACCTAATTTATGCCACTTGTCTGGCTACTGCCGTAGTCAATGGAGAAATATTCTCGGGAGGTGATTCTCCTCATCTAAAATTAGGTGTCTCAAATACACAAGGAGAATCAATGCTTTGGAGTTTCTCCTCTCTCTCCACTGACAACAGATGGAGTCTAAAAAAAATGACTTTCAACTATGTTTCGTTTTCACACGGCTCAAGTTAAGCACCATGAGCCCCAACAGTTAAGTGCTGTAGATTTAATGAGGAGTCTGAGTGACCTGTGGTCTTCCCACCTCAAACAGCACCAGCTGCTGCAGCCCATGCTTCCATGTAATGTACGTGGGGATGGCTGTGAAGTCCCTCCCATCAGGGGCAAGATGCATCTCCCCATATGTATGCAAATCAAATGACAATAATGCAGATTTTGTATCAGAGAGTATTTTTTCTTTTCCTCTCCATCTGTACATTTGAAAGGCCTACACAAAAGATGGCAGATTGGGAAAATATAGGAAGAGATTTTCCTGTCTGTCAAGCCCGTGTCTTTGGCGCTGCACATCACAACGTTCGTATTTGTAACGGATATAAGTAAACATAATTTATCGCAAGAAAGCAGAGAAAATAAGAGCTAGGGGGAGAGGCAGTAAATTTCTCTTCATTTCCCCTTCTCTCTTCTTTTTCAATACTGAAAGAAAACTCCTACACATGCTGAGTAAACCAGCCCATCTGTGAGGCATCACCACTGCAAAATTAAACCGCCAAGACTTGGGGAAGATGCACATCGTTAAAGAAAATGTATGGGGCTATTTTTTTTTTTTTTTCATTTTACTCCCTTCGAAATACACTCAAGAAGTGGAGAAGTAATTTGCTTCAGTGTATGAAAAGCAAAGTTCTGATCCCATTTCAGAATTCTTAAATCCATCAGGTAGTTCTCAAGGAAGTGCTACTTGTGAGAAAACATTTCTTGATAAAAACCACTAACAGCTCCTAGACAGGCTGGTAATGTTGATCCTTAATATTACTAGGCAAAAAGGGTAAAAAATGATGTTCAGTATGCTCTACATAAAATGTATATACAAATGCATATGTATATATTCAAATAATTGTAACATTTTATTATATATCATATTGTATTTACACACTGTTATTTTAAGCATTATTACTTCAATACTTATTATAATATGTATCATATAATAGACTCCAAGAGCAGCCTGGCAAATAAGCAAGAAAATTAGCATACCATTTTAAATACAATTTTCTTTAAAGTGTATTGCATATTTTGAGCTGTGGTTTTACAATATAGTATTTTGGGAGGATATTCTGCTTCAGGAACTATGCACAGACCTATGGATATGACTGAAGCTTTTCACCCTACAAGTAAACACAGGCAGGCCAACAGGATACTGACAGATAAGAGACGCACTTGTTAACTAAGAGCATATTTGGAGAGCAAAAGGCTTTGGATAAAGTCTGGAAAAACTAAATCGGAGCTGGAGCACTGTGGTAGTGATGGGAAGTTATTAGTCTTCAACACCAGGAAGCACGCAGAGGATTCTTCATACTGTAACCGACACCTGGACCAGCTTGTTTATATCTGGAGGAAATTCAGTCCTCAGTCTCAGGAAACAGAGATAGCCACTGTTGATGTCCCACCTTCCACCTCAATTATGGACACATCAACAATTAAATAAAGGAAAAATTCAAATACTACATGACAATCTGCAAGAATTGCACATAAGCCATTCACAGAAGTATTCTACAATCATTAAATAGTATTTTAAGTGTCTTAAAATTATTGGAAGTAATGAAAAAGACACTTGTTTAGAAATAGCCATGATTTTCTATTTAGGTTTGGTAAGAGGACCACAAGAAACCGTGTAGTTTAGGTGGAAATGAAAGTTTGATTTTATTTTTTTTCTAGGGAATTCATGCCATCAGCGCATATGGCTTCATTTAATGACATTCAGCTATAATGATTCCGTATAATTACTGGCCTACATAATGCAATTCTCCTGGGATGCTATGAGAAATCTGCACAATCATCAGGAAGGACTTTGGGAATGGGGGTGGAGAAGAAAAATAAAACCCAGCCAGAAGCTCTGCTGTAGAAGTTAATCACTATAATTTACATTTTGCCACCAATTCTCAGGTACAAGTTCTTTTATGCACCATCAAATGATCTGAACACTAATTATCGCGCCTGTCTTCTACAGACACAAACACTCTAATTTGTGGTTCTTTTCTTTTCTTTTGTCACCGAGTTCTTTTTAGGGCCAAATTCCTTTTCTTCTTGCTCAGAAATCTGACTCTAAAGACATTACAGACATTCTGGCATCCACAGGCAAAAGGTAAAAAAGTGAGAAGCAACAAAGGATAACAATTTAGAAACTGATAGAGAAACACACCAATTAAGCTGTTCATTTCTCCCAAAAAGTAGCCTGTTCAGAATTATCCTTTAGTCTCCCCTCCTGCACCTCCTTGAAGCAGGCAGCTGTGGTTACATTTTGGAAGTGCCAATTTAACAAGCCTCCAGCTCCAAGCTGTTTTGCCTCCATAGAAGGAACTATGGGAGAGTTGGAGCAAACAGCTGGACCCAGGGTCTCCTCAGGTCAGCGCTGCTGTTCGGTAAGCAACCACCAACGCCATGAGAAACAAAATGAAAGCTTTTTAGCCCAGACTGTGTCTTTGCTTTATTGTAAGGCATCAAACACATGTTCTAGTCTTCAAAAATAAGAAATAATAAAGAAGGAACACAAGTCGGTCTCTTTTTTCTCCACCAAAATAAACGATGTGGGTGCAAGGACTGCAGCATTTCTCAAGTCTCATGCCCCATGTGTTCTCCAAATTGCTACTACTCCTCTTTGCAAAGAGCTGCATTTTTAACATCTCATTTTTAAATGAANCCTACTACTCCTCTTTGCATTTTTAACATCTCATTTTTAAATGAAACTGGGAAAAAAACCCCCAACTGTTTTCTCTAGCATAAAGCCTAGGGAACCTTTATCTGGAAATTTTAGTAACAGCCCCAAAAAACCACGTAGAGAATCATTTCAGTATCATCGCATAAATTAATCCAAATCAACCAGAGACAACAGTGTTTGGAGACACGATGCTATCATATAATAAATAATGAGGCAGCATCCTAGACTTAAGTTTGCAATCAAGTTGCAAAGTGTATCCATGGAAGATAAAGATGAGAGCTGTCCGGGTATGCCTGCCCTGCAAAGATACGTTTCTTTCTACTAAATTTTCTTGGGTTTTCTACTGAACTAACCCTATTCGGTGCTCAGAGAAGCGGAAACCAGAACCTCAGATGTACAAAGATGCCATTCCTATTAGGCACACCTTTACAATAAAGCTTCCAAGAGTTACATATAAGTTTTCCAGGCTTCTTTGAGTCACTTCTGAAAAAAGCCTTCCAAATGGAAATGCTACTGACAACTTTATTGCAATCAGCATTTTGTACAAGAATGTACATTTAATGCTACTGCTAGTTATATTCAGACAAGTATCACAGGGCACGTGGTAAATTCTAATGAACGTTAAAAAAATGCATCTAAATATGCTTGTTTTAGAATAAAGGGTATAAAACTGTAGATAACCACCCTATAAACTTTTACCTTCAAAAAAGGGACACATGCTAACATTGCCCAAAATCTAAGTAAACCCCTCTGCATAGTGTTTTCTACAGACTTGCTCAAGTCCGTCACGCATGCATAGCTACCAGAAACACCAGTTTTAAAGACCTGGGTGGGATTTATACCAACTGAATATGAGCTTTAGCGCCATAAACGGCCAACCGAGAGAGGCAGAAAAACAGAACGGGACCAGCATTAATAGATTCCTTAATCAAAATTACCATGACTAAGTACATGGAGACTGTTCACTACATTACAGTCTCTATGACAACCCCCTATTTGCAGCTACTGTATGAGGAGTTGTTAAACTGTCTGATAAACATCTAGCCTTGCATAAACGTAGCTTTGCTTGAAACGATTAGCAAAAATTACTTCACACTTAGACCCTGTAGGTATTGTAGCTGCACACTCAAAACAGATCTGCCTCAAGAATAAAAATATGCAACAGTCAGGCTCCGCAAGGCCCGACAAATTACGATGATCACACATCTTCCTTGAAAGAGCTGTGTTTTTTTCTTGTTGCTAATATGACACAGTATAAGTATTTTTCAAAAAGTGCACTGAATACTTCTTGCAAAATGGGTTAGAAAAATGGTCTAAAATATTTTCTGCCTCTAGCAGCTCTGATTAACTTGTAAATTGGCTATCTTCCATCTGAGGTGTTCAAGCACATTATACACTTACATGATATTGCCAATTTTACAAGTGGTAAAATTGAGGGAGAAAGGGAAGGTGACTGTAATGTGTCATACCCAGAAGCTTGCAGCCGAATGAGATTAAAATCTACATGCTAGCACTCCCAAGCAACTTGCTCTCAGTCTTGATCATACTGACTGCAAGCAGATTTCTAAACAAAAAGACTAGCAAAAAAATGCAAAACATCTGAAACACATACTGAGAAAGAACCTCAAATTAAATACACATATTAAATATTATGTGCATTGCTAAAATGGATTGATCTCGTTTCCGATCCATATATGAACTCAAGTTTTTGCAAGATACTCCTTATAAACACATCAGACACGTGTTTGTCATGTTAGTTTAGTAGCAGCAGTATGGAATATGCTCTCAAAGACACTCTTTAGTGTCATAAGCAGTAGCAGATGTGAAGACTAAAGGCGGTCTTAATTTTCAAGCATTCTGCACACTGAGATCTCTCAAAACACTGGTTAACAGAAGTAGAAACCTCTCTTCAACATCCACTTCTCACTGCTGATAGGCTAGAGAGTGAGAACGGGAAAATGAGTATGGAGGGGTCAATCTCATAAGAGGTGAAAATTACCTTGTATGCGAGACGGCATCACTAAGACTGTAAGCACTGTTCTCCCTCGTTAGAGGATTGGAGGCTGGTTGACTCTTGCTGTGAATATCCAGGCTCAGCGAAGACTCGGTCTTTCGGTCCATGTGGCTCTCTTTTTCCAGTGTCCTGTCTGCAATGGAGACCACTTCGCTGGAGCTATGCCACAGCGGTGCCACTTTCTCCTTTGTTAGCCCCGTACGGGGAGATGTTGCTGCTCCCAGGGAGGCAGTGCTGCCATGGCTAGGTCCGTAGGAAGTGGTATCTATGCCACTATCAGCTGAAGTCCCTTGAAGGTAGTTGTAGCTGTTCAGCTCTGATTCCGTGCGCTCTCCACTGTCATACCATTTCTCATCACTGTGAGCACTGGAGGCATTGCTGGAGAGAGTATTGCTGCTGGAATGGCTGGAGTAGTGGCTGTCAGACTACAGAAGAAGCAACAATCAAAAAAAAAAACAACCACCCCACACTTGTAGGTTTATTCCAGAATTATGGCAATAAAGAGGACGAAATAAACGATTACAAAAGTCACCACTGCACAATAGGGCTCTTCTACCTTGAGGTATTGGATAGATACATTGAGGAGAGTAATAAACTCTAAAAATTTCATTCCAACACTATGCATGTGCTCTGTTCTGGGTGCACATAAAAAGCTTTCATATGGATTTGGAAGCCATGTCTTAACTATTCAGGAAAAGCCAGAGTTGTTTGTATTTTGTCCCAAAATATTTCACACTGTTTTCTTTCAAGCCCAGTTGTTCTCATCCCAGTCCAATGAAATTGGCTGAGCTGTGTAGACTTTGACTATACATTACTATAATTAAAAATATTCTGATTTTAAGACTCCAACGTTTTAGAACATGAAACATAACTAATCCACAGAAAGTGCATGTGTTATTTTAATAATCCAATTGCCTATCAAAAGTTAAAGCAGGGCAAAATAACCACTGCTCTTCCTATCCCTTTGTAGTAGGGTATATTTCCTCCTCAGCAGGAGTGTTCTTTGCAAATGACCACTGAAATGCCATTTAACTAATCCAAAATTGTTTTCCAAAAGGCAAAATTGCAAGAAAGGAAGCTTTAATGCAATGCTTTGAAATTGTCCCATCAGGGCGTGCCAGTGTCTGGCTGGTTTGTGTGTTCTGTCCTTGGTTACAGCCAGCTGTTATGAAGAAACTGAATGCCCTCAATTCCATAGTGGGCATTGGTGGAATATCCCATTATAGGAAGAATTTCTTGCCATGTACTCATCATTGCTTAGTAGCTCACCTACCTTTGGGGTATTTATATCCATCTGAATTCCTCAATTTTAGTTTCCATCTACAGAATTTATCTACGCTCTGATCATCTATATAATCAAAACTGAAGCAGTTTTTCAGTAGACAGTGGACTTGTTCGGTGACCAGATGGCCCAGGAACAAAGGGAGGGATGGCAAGGAAACTTAGAACCACCTTTCCCATTTTTCTACCCCTGGAGTTTTACCAAACAGGCATGGGCAGAGATCCCAGCCAAATAAAGAAGATTAGATAGTTTCTGTTTTCACTGGAAAAGAGGGAAAATAGAAAATGGATGTATACAGAGAGCAAGAAATTTCAGCATCCACACTTCTTATTATACTAAAGCAAGAATTGACAGAAAACCAGGCAGAATATTAAGTTGATCTGGACTCCTAGTTATCTGCAATTAAAGTTACTGCTCTTCATTAGGAACTGCATCACTCCCCCCATCCATCTGTCCACATAATAAAGATTTACTTTAACAATGACTAAATGAGAAGAATGCAAGCATTAATAATTCCAGTGCTACGCTTTGCACGCAAGCTAATGAGGTATGTATTACATCATTATATGGTCAAACACATCTCATGGAAAACAGGTCAGTCTAAATATAAAAACCAGTTTGTGCTCCTAAGAATATGAAGACAGGTGTGTTGTTGAGGTTTTTTTTCTTTTTTTTTTAAATAATAAAGATGTGTTGTTATGAATTAATAACCTAAAAGCAACGCTTGCAATTGTATTGAAAGAAGAATGCTGGTAAGCAGGAGCAAATAACAGGAAACAATTAAAGACTTTCTCACACCTTAATAAATGCAACTAATACTTTCAGTATAATCATGCAACACAACTCCATATTTTAGCTGACTGTACAAATAAATAAAAACCCCAAGTGATACAGCTCATTGGGTAATTTAAAGTTTAAAGGGTGGGTGTTTTTTTGAGTCTAGTGACTTAAATAATCTTCAAGACATTTTAAATTTATGAACATTACTGCATTTATCTATGGCTCTGTATGTAAATCAGGAAGTGACAGTCTCCAAAAGGTGCAAATATCTAACTCTGCAGAGACAGAAAGGCAGAATTTACCACTTAGACACTAAACACAAATAAAACAAGAAAGATTTTTTCCAGCAGGATTCCAGCAGACCTTTCAAAGTCCTCCAACAGCGTGCAAGGTAGGTGACAGAAAAGAAGTAATTGTTACACTAGATGAGGAAAGTGGAGAAAATAAAAAACCAAAAGCAAGATCACTATTCTGTTTCAAAGAAGCAGCTTTCTGAGTGTTGCATTATAAAATATATTAATAAACTTTAAGTCTCACATGGGAGGCCTAGGAATAGCTTTGCAAACTCCCACAAATCCTCTAATTATCACAAGATAACAGACAAGAAGCTGCTGTTCAACTGGCAACAAAACTATTAACTAATAAATATCTCAGTAGGCTGTGCTTCGCTTCTGTAGGATTCAGAAAACAACAAGTCTGCTCTACTGCTTCCTCCATGTTCTAGTAAGGAACAGAGCTTGAGGACTTTTTTCTTTCTCTTTTTAACTGGCACTCTAAATATAACTTTGAACAACACTTTTGGTATCAAGAGCTTGTGGAGCAAAAGCAAAACATTAAATAATTCATTTTTTGGGATAACTTACATGACCCTGCTTATTTGGAGACAAGTGAACCACAGGATCCTGTCTCATCAGTCTTCCACTGGGGCTTTCTCGGAAGGATGGCAGTACTTTTGATACTGCTGGGAGATGGCATGTTGGTTCTGCAATACAGCACACAACAATGTACCAAAGAGCATATGCAGTGCAACAACCTAAGAAAATTTGTAACCTAATTTTACAGTGCAATTTTTCCAATACTACCATCAGCCAAAAAACTTTGGATACCTAATACAAAATTCATTCCAAATAAAAAAAATACATATTGTGACAAAAGACAGGTGAGGGCCCAATTCCTGCCTGGCGTAAATCAGTAAGACGTAATGAAAAACCAGCAGCCACCATCCTGGCTTTTGTTAGAACAACCTGAATGGTTCCATGCTGCCATTGTCCAACAGCACTGTATCAGAGCATTAAACCAGCGGAATATTCATTTTCACAATGTATTGACATTGCATCTCTATATGCACATTGCCTGTGGACAAGACATTAAAAAAACCTGAAGATCCACATTTCCTTAAATTGTATTCTATGCAAGGCAGGACAATAGCAAAAGTCTAGAGTGATCACTTAAACGAACACATTTTCTCCAGAGTGACTACTACTTGTATTTCTTGTCAAAGTTAAGGTGAGTTAAATAAACACTTTCTAACTGAAGAGATAGCAAAAATCTGTTGAAATCACAATATTCCCTTAAAAATTGATGTCTGTGAATGTGGAAACTGCATAGATGTACAAAAGGAATACTTATTAAACTAAACCTGACAAAAGTGGATGGAATTCATATCACTCATCTTACATGGACACTCATAAGTGCTATTTGCCAGTTAAACTTATTTTTTTCCACAGGAGATAAATATGGAGGTCTAGAGGGCGTTCAGACACAGCCCGTCAGGTAATTGCCTTCTCAGAGCCCAAGGTCAGTGTTTTAGGAGAACCTCTCTTAGTTGTCACTTTTTACATGTATCGTCTCTCCTGTGGTTATGCAATATTCTGCACTTCTAAAAATGCTTATTTTAAGTAGAGTATGTGCTTATGAACATCAAGTACCTAACAATATGCATGGAAATTAGCAGTGCTTTCCCTAAAAATAAAATAAAAAAACAAAATTTAAACTTGATTCCTCCCTGGCAAGTGGTAGCAAGCAGTGTTGGTGTGCAAAGAACAAAGGTCTTCTGTAGGTAAGAATGGGCCAGGAAGGAGTGAATATGTGGATTCACTGCACCTAGTGCCTTATTTACCTTGAGACAGATTATCCCAAGTGGAAATGTGCTTATTTGGCACAGAACCAAACTTTCACCTAGATTCACCAGACTGGCAATATAGTCTCCAGTCAGAGATGCAGCTTCCAACTGCGACTCCATGAATGCAGGACAATACACAAGAGATAAAATACAGGGATTATATGTCAGTATGCGTTTCTCAGCTTTTGCCAAATGCCAGAGCCATCTCTTCTACCACAGAATTTTTCCTGTTCTTTTTGGCCTTATTTATTTATTTTGCTAATATGGTGACACCTGACACTGTACAACAGAACTTGCTGGCAGCTCCACTCTGTGCCAGCATCAACACCCAACTGTTGGTCTGCAAAAGTAATGCTGAGCAAAAGATCAGTTTTACATGCGTCGTTACCATCACAACAGTATCAAAACATATGCGATTAAAATTCATTCTGTCAAAATGAGAACTGCAGATCAGTATAATCACAGCTTTTCAGTGAGAAGTATGGGGGGAGTTGTGAGGGAGGGACTGACAGATGGCTTCAATAACAAGGCACAGCTCACTGAGGTTGTGAAGGTATGTGAACAAAGTACATCTCCAGAACTTGAGGTTGGCATTTCCCTTAACAAATTCCTGCTGATCTCACTGAACCTTATTCTGTGTTAAACACTAGTCTATTTATATAGAACAAAAGTTGTGATGCAGTAAAATGATGATCTATATGTGCAATAGAAAAAGTATGGAATTGTTTAATCTAGGGTAACAAGAGTTAGAAAAAAACAATCTAGCAATCTTGACCATGGCCATCATGTTGGATCAATGCTATTTGTAGACAGGACGTTTCCAGTGGTGTCAATCTCATTGGTATCCACTCAAGTCAGACCATAGCTGTAGCAAAAGGTCGATGTGCAGAAACTTCAAATGAAGGCTTAACAATGCAAATTCTCAGTACCCAGCTGTTTTATGTAGTTAATATGTTCCCTCAGCTGACAGCTTAATTGCCAAGTGCAGTGAAAATGTATACACTGGTGGAAGGCGATTACCAAGCTATAGATTTACTTCACTATTTAAACTTTAATTGCATTTTTTACATTTTGTACATGGTATTTTTATAGCTTCAATGATCAAACAATCAATTTGCATTTATATAGCACCGTTTGAAAGGGAGCATCACAAACACTTTAGACAAACTAAGCAAAAATTAAACTAAGCCAAGCCACTCGGGAGAGTAGGTGAGGTCAAACAAGTCCTCAGCAGCAAGACAAATTAGTAAGTACGTCTACCCAACCACTTCTAAAAGGACAGAGTGTTTCAGGGTAGGAGCATTAAGGTAGATTTAGTCCCAGAATCAAATGAAGAACTGAAATCAGTTCTTTCTCAGGTGATAGGCATAGATCTCAAGGAAACAGACTGCAGAAGGTAGTATATGCTCCAGACCCAATTATTCATCCTGATGAACAAGGTTAACTTTCAAAGACACTGAAAACACCGTGCTTAAGAGGGTTCTCTCTCTGCATGGAGAGGTATTGCCAAAGTCACCTTGTGGTTAGCACCACTTGCTCATTGTAAAGAATTAATTACCTACCCATCTGGTCAGCGATACTATCCTCACTTCTTTGCCAGCTGGGTGTGGATTTGCCGCTACCACCCGTATCGGATTGCGTGTTCTGCCTGTCAATGGAAGCAGGGGATCTACGGCTAATTCCAAACCTGTTGCAACACCCCAAAAAACAAAGCAGATAGTGATTTTAAATACACATAAATCTCACATAAGGGGAAAAGAGCACTTTTAAGAAGCTAGCATCAAACAACAGGGCAGACATAGCACAACCGCTTGAGGGGTTTATAATGCTTTTCCATTTAATTTTTGTGGCAGCTCTCAGGACCCAATTAGCAACTTTAATGCGTAAGATTACAGTACACATTAATTTATTGAGCACCTTTGATCAAGAACATCTGGTTACAGTGTATACAAATCAAAAAAACAGACCAAAACATCCAGAAATAAAATTATTAGTTTTCATTTACATAGATGTTTACATGGAAAAGTGACCAGACCGTTACATGGTTACAGAAAATTGACCACAATCAGTAAAACATAAAAGTTTGGATAAAAGCCACATAGGGAAATGAGGTGTGTTTATTGGGAAAAGATATCACGATGGTCCCTTTTAACTGGGAAAGCACTATCTTGAACTAGTCAACATAAGCATCAGAAAGTTTGTTGGGCCAATCCTATGGATCTCAGCCACTTTCCTGGGTTCTAAGCAAAAAACTAGTAAGGTCATACCTAGGTGATGCAGACATACATACAAACAACATAGATTCATTTGGGACAATATTACACTGCGAAATATTTTAAATAAGTGTTTATAAAATTGACTGTATTAGTTATGGATTCCCAAAACCTGGGGATTATAAATTCTGTAAATTATTAAGTTATTTGATCATAAAATAATTTGAGTGGACTAGTGTAATTAAGTACAGCTGTAGGAAAGTAGCGAGACAAGTATATCTATTGCTGTAGAAGAAAGCACACAGAGCAAAAGGAAAACTGTGTTCAATGGACTTGGCAAATCCTGCTAGATTAGTCAGATGGATTTCAGAAAGTTCAATAAAGATATAGTAAACTCAAGGAGAACAATCTAATGACAAAGGAGACATATGGTGCCTCTGTGCCATACCCAAGTCTACATGCCTTATATGCCTAAAAGCCCATGAGAATTAGATCTCTAATTCTGGATTACATAAAAATCACTTATAAGTCTGTAAGAATTATAACTGGGTTAAGAATTAGCAGATCAATCATTAAGAATCTGTCAAGAATAATGCATTTCTGAGGTGGGGTTTTTTTAATCAGACATACCTTGAAGGAAAAAAAAAAATTCCCAACACTCCACATGCACAGAGTAACACCCAAAAGAATTACAAGCTCATATATTCTCTATACATCAAGGAGTTTCTCTAGCTCTGTGTAACATAATAACAGAAAATACCCAAACTGTGCTTTCTACTCACTCTACTAGCTACAGACTGCCCCACACGACCTCCCATGTAAAAGAGCCATCTGCCCAACTGTCAGAACAAGCTCAATGTAGTTATCCCACTTGAAAGTTCATGTACTTGTTAACTCAAATGAACCCACCAAAGAAACATCCTATGACTCAGAACAACAAAATCCCACTCCCATTCTTAAAGGTAATCAGCTGGAACATGCCTGTACATGCAGCACAGCTCCAAAATGTCACATTTTGAAATTTGGGCCTTCTAAATTTTACCCAAACATGACCCTAATTCCCTTTTGTTCACTGCTCCCTGGTATGGCCAACATACAGCTTGATGAACAAAAAAAAGTGAAGAAAACCTGGATATATCTGCCTTCTGAATACAAACAATTTAAGCTGAAATTGCATGAAGTGAGTAATGCTCTTCCGTTTCTATTCACACAAACTAGCTAGGATTTCACTTAATTAAATAGCTAAATTAAACATGATGAAGTCAATACCGATTCAACAGATGCATAAAAAGTGTAAACACAACATTTCAAAAGCTGACTGATTCTTTAAACACTGATCTGAGGTAATTTTCAAACTTTAGGACTCGTAAAGTATTTTGGGAAGAATATCTTTTCATGATAAAATAACTAGAAGTTGGTATCTAAAAGAAATAGCCCAAACCTCAAGAAACCTTGGTGCGATGAAGTTGTGCTGCACCAATATTTCACTTTCTATGCATTGTCCTCTTACCTAAACCCCATAATGTTCATACGTATAAAACCAGTCAATTTTGCATTTGGCATATTTTATGATGTGGGATCTTTTTTTCAAGAGTAGAGATATACAGAACCATCTTATTTCTAATTTTATTTCATTAAAATCACTGCTCTACTAATCGAGCAGCAAGAAATGTCTTTCGATTGCCTTTTTTACATGAAACGGGCTATTTAAAAGCAGGAATAATAAATGCAGGTGGTGCTATATTCTGTGCTGCTTAAATATATAGCCCAGCAGGGTATGTAGGAATGAACCCCAAAAACTCGAAGGAGAAATCAATCTGGATTAAAAGAACAGTGAAATTGTTTAAATATACATTTTATATGTATGTCATAAGAAGAAACTCAGTATTTTGGTATTTTTGAATTTCATTTTTACTTTCTACAATCCATTATTACATATACGTACCTTCAGGTGAACACAGGATAAGTATACAAAACACACATATACACATCAAGACCAATCTGGAAATTCTTGAAGGCAGTGAAGTTTTTGCCTATACCCAGCTCAGCATATGGACCAATAATCTAGAAGAGGCAGCAGTTACTGCTCTTACCGATGTCTGACAGAGGTTGGACTCACACCCATGCTTCCAGTCATTTAAGTTTCACAAACTTTCCAAATCTGTCATATCATGCAACAAGAAAGAAACGTATACACAAATTATGCAGTTGAGATTTCTGCACTGGGAAATCTCAGGGACTGGCATACCTAGAGCACACTGGAGCCTCACCTCGGGAAGACGTCACCTTCAGGACATGGTGGCCCCTCGGCCCCTACTCCAGCCCATCCTTCTCTCCAACATCTTAGCAATTGAATGCTACAATATGTCTCCTCTACTTTAACAACATATAGGGGTTAATCACTGACCAGCTCTGCCTGGTACATTGAACATCACTACAGAGCTGCCCTGAATCTGGTGTCTCAGACAAATCTCAACAGAAGATGCACATGGAACTGCAATGATTTTTAGTAAGGTGACAGACATTACTTTGCTTATTGAGGCAAGGGAAAGTTTCCTTCATAATTACATTTTTCATGCTTTCCATTTAGCCTGGTAGAAAATGTTTGGAAAATCCTGAGTAAATATGATTTACGTGTACAAAGACAGTATAGGAGGCAATGTGCTTTTCCTATAAGAACAGAACATAACAGTCAAATAATTGGAGTTTAATAAGTTATTTTTCCTTTTTAAAAAAAGCATCCAATAAAGAACACACAAAGTTCATGTACTAGTTACTTCTTTCATTATTCCATTTAAACAATGTTTCCTTGCACCAAATTAAAACTTCAAAACCAAAAAGATTGTTTATGCAAGGTTTCTAGGACCCATCTCTTTGCTGAACCAAAGAATGCTGTAGTGAACATATGTGTATAATTAAAAGATGGAAAAGGGTTGGGATGGGTGCTGGTGTGCTCTGAGGCCAACTCCAAACAAAAATCCCAGTGTGTCTGAAAATCCCTTCCTATTCAAGCAGTTATGGTTGTGAAGGTCTAAGGACATATGGCAGCAATACCTTTTTTTGTAGAGCAAATGACGTAGTTGGAAAAGAGCAGACAAGATATTGGGAGCACAAGCTGCTCTTCGGAATTCAAGGCAACGCATAAGTGCTGCTGGCATGAATGAGCCAGGAAGGATGCAGTGTATAAAGAGGTTAAGTGCTTTTTCCAGTTGCAGAGCTCTGGACACACTTCTATTTTGTTTCCTTACAGCAAAGTTTAATGGCTTTAGACCAAATCTCCTAATGTCGGTAGGACTTAAGCACAAACTTAAATAAGGACCTGAACAGGCCTGATATTGTCATGAATCAAAGGCTTAATGAAGGTGTGCAGCAGAGAAGAGATGGCCTCTTCAGAAAACCTCAAACTGAGCTGCAAGGAGGGAGGACAAAGCTTCAGTGCTTTGGAACAAGAAGCAGCAGTACTTCAAACACGTGCTTAGAACAGTATTCTCTGGACTGACACAGAGCAGTGTCCCCTTACAGGCACCTAAACAGGCAAAAGATAGTGCCCTGCGCTAAGCAGTTCCTGACAATGGTATTTAATCTTACTAATAATATTTTATTAAAATAGAGAAGAAGATACTTCTACTTTATGAAAGACCCAACCTAGAATGAATTACACACAATGACCTGCAATGTACTCAAGAAGACTTCAGAGGGAAGCTTTGCAGTGTGAACTATCAGCAGTTTTGCCCCTTTATCTTCTCTATAGGAAGTAATTTGGAATGTGGTAGACAGCTCTCCTGCTGCCAATTATTTTTTTCCCTACTTGGAGATGCTTGATTTATTGCTCCTTTCAGTGCTCTCTGAAATTGATACAGATTTAATTTCTTCCTCTGCAAGTTGTCCCTTACATTGACATTGGATCACTTCAGAGAGTTTGAAGATTTCTGCAAAGTTCGAAGAGAGTGCCTTAAAACAGGATCACTGTGAATGTGTGGAAAAGATGCCAGCTGTGGAGTCCTTAGCACTTTTGTGCCTACACATCTGAAGTCTCAGTTGCACTCAACACTACTTTGCTTCAACTATTAGCACAGACTGCAAAGTCCCAAACCCATCACTTATTTTATTTTAGAATCTAAACTTGTGAAATGAAGTAATTTGCAACATGAAACCAGTACCCTTAATGAAGATTTTTTTAAATACATAAAGGTCCCTTTGTATAGTAACCTGAGCAGTTGTAGGCTAGGATCAGAGAGAGAGGTTAGGTCGCAAAGGGAAAAAGTGGAAGCAAGGGATTTTTAAAACCGACTTTTTCAAGAAGCATGACAGTGATATTTGAACACAAGCATGTTTTAATGCATGTAAACAACAGCTGACAGGAGGCTGTGTAAGCACTCCTTTAGTTTAATACACATTACAACAAATGGAACACAGAACAGAAAACCTGGATAAAAAGAATATGAAAAAAGTCTGGTGCCTACCCTTCTGGCATAGATTTTTGTCTGTATGTGCCCCCACCAGAGCCAGTCTCACTTGAGGATGATAAGTTGCTTGGAGAATTACGGCACTGTTGCGATCTTGCTAAGGCAATGGATGAAACTGTGACGTAGACATCAGAACCGGGAGACAACCTGTTCAGAGGAAAGGAACCAGCCGCATCAGCAATACTGAACAGCGATACCATAGTGCAAAGCATGAAGGACACCACACAAATTGTCACAACAGCAAAGAACATGGCATTGTGGAGTCGGGAGAAATAAAGTCAGTTGAAGGATCAGACATTTCTCCCTTATTAATCTATTGTAAACCATGGAAAAATCAGCTGTAAAAAAATGGATGCAGGGGAGTAAATGAAGAGAGGCAAGAGTGGGAGGAAAATCCCGGCATACACTAGGAAAACACCCCATTTTCTCAAGTCCTGATTTGTTTTTTCAGATTGCTTGTAAAGAATAATGAAGCATAACATTCCTCACCCAAATAACAAACAGAACAAAGTATTTCTAGTTCTCAAAACAGACTCTTGCCTGGTATTTAAACTAACTGTAGTGAGTTGTCTATGCAAACTCTTCCAAGAGTATCAAGCTTATCTCTATGCCACCAAACTTGTCCACATTAAATCACAATGTAATGCTATTTATAAATACCTTAAATTCCCCCCTAAAAACTTAACACTCTAACATAAGCTATCTCAATATATCAGAACTCTGTTTGAAAATACAGACCTGAGTCATAAGAAGCCTTCTCCTGTCGGAATAACCATACAGCAAATAAATGGGCTAGAATTGCAACACACGCACCTGGGCAGAATGGCTGGAAGTAGCAGGCTTATACTGCTCAACTCGTATATCCTGTTCTGTAGTTTAAGGCTTTTTTAGCTCATTTTCTGCTTTGTGCATTTTGTTTCCCAAACCCCAACTGAATTCACTGCTGCTAGCTAGTTCTTTGTTCTACTTGATGGTAACTGAAGCCATTCAGAATTTCTGCAGTGATTTAAGTGGAGTTTGAATTACGCCATCCATGAACTTCAAAATCCTACTATGAACACAAACCTTTACTCATTTTAACAAGGAAAAGTACTACAACTTACACAAGTTAAACAGCAATTTAACTTTTAATAGTAAAAAAAATGGATACTGACTTCAGTGAAACACACACTTCAGTACACAACTTGGGTCTGGGGATTTACAAGACCTTAGCCTAGCCACTTAATCAGTATCTGTAAAGGAGTGGCAGATTTTAATCGGCTCTCATCACAATACTGTAAGAACTTTTAAAGTTCAAAAAGTCTCTTGAAAATGAAAAAAACATTGCACTGATTATTGTTACTTATATATGTGTACATACCCAAAGACTCTGTGTGTGTATATATATATCTCAAATGTGCATTTGTCACCCTCAGTACTTTGCAAAAAAGCAGTAAACAAAATCTTAAAATGGAAAGAGCAGTAGGAGTGGACCAAACATCTTGATCATCTGGAATTTCATAAAGTGCATATGACTAAGAGTAACTCCTTTTCCCAGACAATAAAGGAATGACCGAACACCTCACCATCACACGTACCATACAAAATACAGTAATTCCTTTACTGAACTGAATTTAACTTATCTCACATTTGTCAAGCAACAATTCTGAAACATTTGATTGCAAAGAACATGGTTCAAGAGCTGGAAATCTGGGGAGCCATGAGCCAAGCAGTTCATTCTCCCAGTGGCACTCTAATAAAAATAGTTTGGCCAACAAAAATATGTGCTTTCAATAGCATTGACTCACCTATGTAGGCACACACATTTAAACTCAGTTATGCTTGCAGAGCAATACACAGTTTAAAAGTATGACCTTTCTTCCCAATACTAAATTAGAATTTATGGCAAGGAAACCAATTACTTCTCGAATAATTTCTGTAAAATAGAAAAATGCTTACATTTTCACTTCAGATTCAGCTATGCCTTTTCTTTACTTGCTATGCCTTACCAAAAAGTGACAGCACTGTTCAGAAGGAATGTCAAGATTTCAGAACTATGTCACGGAGTTATAACTCATTTACAAAGATGAAAGACCTCGAGGGCAAACAAGATTGTATTATAAATGCAATCTGAACAACAGCAATGAACAACCAGTCAGGTAGGACATCCTATTATTTAAAGCAGCAATACATTTTGTTGGTACAGTTCACAATAGCACTAAAAAACTTTAATAATGAGAGACGTTTATTTATATGTTTCAGAGAAAATGAAGACAATAGAACTTTAGGGTAAATTAGTTCAAATTGACTTTTTGAGCTGCTTTGAAATCTATTGATGAAAGGCACTTCCCAAGACAAAAGGAGTATTGTGTTAGCAGCGTGCCCCTATAGTTAAGATATTCTGTGCTTGTCTTTTATTTATAATTAAAAACCAAACTAAAACAAGCTATTATCTATTTCAAAAGGCAGCTTTAAGAAATTCCAAAACGGTTAAGTGCATGAGTCCCATAATTGAATTTAAAAATAGGCCAAGCGTCCATTGCATTAAACAGATACAATTACATTGCAGACAATTGAACAGGGATTATACCATGCATGATTTAGTTCTAACAGATCTAGTTCATCCTGAAAGGACTGATTGAGTCTTGCCAAGTATGGGAAGAAAATCATCCTTTGTGCAGGCAGTGAGTGGGATGGGTGTATTTTTTTTTTTGTTTAGTATGACAACACAGACATCGAAAGCATCCATCTTTTTCTTAATAAATTAATTTCCATGTCATTAGCTGTAATTTTCCCCACGTCTTCAGTATGCATAGGTATGTAATATACACATCATAAGAAAAATGTCAGTCTAGTGCACTTTGTGCCTATGGCCTAAGGCAGTTTTTAGTTATATGATCACACACAGGTGCCTCCTCCCTTAGGACCTCTGCCCCACGCGGTTTTATTTTGTGCTACAACTCCTGCTGCAAGAGCTGCACAGCTCGGAAGTGAAGGAAGCGCAAGCTGGCAGAAGAGGAAGGATGGCCTTGCAGCGGAGGCATTTCAGTGCTGACTTAGCCAACTGAATCCTCGTCTTGCACTCGCTGCAGCGCTCCAATGTGACCACTGGCATATTTGCTAAAGAAAATTTTTCATTCATTGTCACTAATTGCAAGTTTCTCAAAGGCCTTATTTGATTCCAAGGCCTGATTTACTTCTGAGCTGAAAACTTCCCAAAGCAGCTGAAGTCAACTGAAGCTGTAATTTGAATATATAAAATATTAACAATGCTGGGCACACTTCCAAATATGAGATGCCCAAAATAAGACACAGCAAACGATTAGAACGTAATTTCTCTCTCTACCTTTGTTCTTAATCTGAAGAGGGCCAAAGACATCTCTTCTCACACAAGAGTTTGGAAAATTAAGTTTAATTAATACCCAGGAAGCGTTCAGAAACTATAGTAATGGGCGCCACTGCAAAGCTTAGAGGGGAATTAATAAATGCATCTTTACAACAGGATTTGAATGCCATCCAGTAAATAAGGGATGGAGTAATGAAGAGGAAAATAAAATATTAAATAGCTCTTTTTTAATGAGCTGCATCCACTGTGTGAACTGAATGAGGCAGATGTACTCTGTTAAAAGAAATTCTCGTAATTTAATCAAAGAGGTATCAGAAAATATAGTTACACAAGAGTTCTGAATAAAATTGCATAGCATATCTTAATTCTGGCATGCTTACCTTCCACGTGTTTGATTTCTGCAGTCCTAATAATACTGCAAGACATGACAGTTCTCTGAAAACACTGACTCAATGCTCTCATGTTAAAAGGAAACCAAACCATTCAAAAAGGAAAAAAGATCATCAGCAATTTTGGGGAAGGGGATAACAAATTAAACAGAAAATGCAGTTATGCTGTCCATATTGTACCTTCTCACACCACACTGCGTACCTTCTTGAGTATTTTTCTTCAATTTGATTATTGCATTTTCAGAAAACATGTATTATAAAAATAAAAGATATAGAGGCAGGCAACGGGACAACCAGAGGTACAAAATGGCTTCCGTATGAAGAAACGCTGAACAGCCTATATGGCTTCACAGATTATAGAGAATTTTATCGTATCTGCTTCAGTCCATCCAAATGTGAATCATATTGGATCAAGCAAACAATGATTATTCATTATCCCTCATGACAAAAGAACAATTAGGAGACCTGGGACTCTCAAGAGACCAATTCGTAGGCACCTGGATGAAGAGCTACCATCCACAGCTGTTAAACACAGCAGTACAGGTGCTCCTGTCACCAGGTGATCTGGTAAGGAGTCTTTGTACTTGTAAGGACTTCTTAGGCTTTTCCTTGGTCCCTGCTGATGGCCACTGCCAAACAAGAGAGATCAACTCTTGACATGACACAGCACGGCTCTTCTCAGATGGTTTTAGAACACACGAGTTTGGCCATGCAGCCCGGCGTACCAACAAACCACTGCTACATCCAGCTCGAGGCCCTGGTGCCGGTCAGAAATGCGTAATATATAATCTCACGTTAATACACAATTTAATTTGACGAACGTTATAAAAACTTTAAAATAAGAAGTCCTTGAGCCCTGCGAGGCCGGCAGTGCCTGTGCTACAGCGCTCGCGTGGCAGGTGGTAAGATGAGCACAGACACCTGCTTGTTTATATTAGGAAAAATGTCACCGATCCAAGCTGCAGGTTAGGATTTTTATATAATAAGGGAACAGTTTGAACTAGACTCTACATGCAGGAATTAACCTATAAACTACTACTGGCACAGTTACTGTCACTGACTACACACGGGCCTCGTTCAAAGTAGTATGAAGTTTTAGGGCAAGACTGTGCTCCGAAGTCCTCAGTAAGACTTAAAACCAGCTGTAATGAATATTGTTCTAATACTTCCACACTGTGGAACTTTACAGACAGTGCTTGACTGCAATCATGCTGTAATTCAGTTTTCCATTTGGTTTAAAATATTTACTATGCTGAGAAATTTTCTAGTTAAGAGCCTTGACCTTCCCTCCAGAACAGTACCGAGCTGCTTATTGAAGTGCGCAAGTCCAGCAGCACGCTTTGCTCGCTCGTTTTCACGCTTCTCCAATGCTTGTTCAGTCAAGTTTTAGTTAAGACTGGTTCTAGTTTACGATAAGTTAATTAAGAAGAGATTGTTGTCTAACACTGTCTCATCTCCTTTCCCTGCACATGTTTTTCTTAATAAAGTCTGGAAACCAAGCGTACAAAATAAGATCTGAAAATTGGGAGAGGGAAAAAAAATAATATCAACCTCTAAAATTACACCTTCTCCAATAACATTAGCTCTGGCATACTTCACATATATGTGGTTTATGTATCACTCTGATACAATACATATTTATGATACAATATTTATTCTGGGTTATAGGCTATATAGTGTCCCGCATGGATTAATTAATGTTGTGAAAGAAGCCATAACTTGGAATTTATTGCATTTATATTATCAGATTTTTCAGTCTTAATGTTGCAGTAACATTAGAGATTTATTTTAGGATTTACGAAGTTTTGGGTCATTTCTCCTGCATACAAATATGCACAATCATGAATACATTCAAGGACCCAGAATACTATGAGGAACAGGGAGAATTTAAGTATAAGCTAGTGAGTTGGATACATGAAGACAAACCAATAAAGGCAAATTTAAGTACTCTGCTGGTTAGGCACAGAACTGGGCATTTGTCTGCCTTCTCAGAATCAGGGATCATTAAGCAAGCTCCTCTCCCACCTACAATACCAGTCTCCATAGGGAGGCAAGATGTTCTTACGTATATGAAGTGAAATCCTCCTCTTCTCAGGACCAGTAATGTACCTTTTATTTATTTATAACACAGTCAAATGGACTAAAATGAAAATATCAACAAGGGTAAAAAATAAATTTATTTTACTCAGTATGCATATTTAGAGACTCTAGCTATATAAAGTGATCAGCAGTCAAATATCACTAGTAGGTAATTCAAAGAATTACACCTGTACTCCCCGTAGAGCACTTTATACTCAAAGAGGAGAACACTTGTCTATTAAGCTGGTTTTGTTTAAATTAAATCCCTTAAATCTTTAGTGTTTTTTTTTCTAAATACTTACATTAAGTCGTGGATTTATTGCTCATATGTTACTGTTAAAATGAGTACCATGTTAGGTCTGATACATCAGAAATATTATAATGCCTCTATTTCATTCTTTGAAATCCCACCCGCTGGAGCTACAGCTAACGATGGTACCGACCTTCTGTGGCCCTGGGCGACTGCTACCAGCACTAGTTCCAAAAATCATCTCAGTTTCAGAGCTCAAAGAGCCACATGGATCAATTTACTATGGGTTTCTCAGCTGCCACGCTCCTTAAAACATAGACCACAAACTATAGATTGCCGTTTCTTAGCGGCAGATGAGATCTGCCATTACTGTCACTGCACCCAGCTCCAGAAACAAAGAACGTGCAGTCAAAAGGCGGGAGCACAGAGGGATAAATGCCCACTCCAGTCTCAAAATAACTAAGTATTAAGATCAGTCAAACATCAGCAAATCTGAATTGCAGCTCAGCACTGCAGAAACAGAAGTGACAGCTAGTGATATCTAGACCCAGTTATAATTTAGTACTGAAATGACTTATTGATGCTGATCTTCATAGGTAAGTTTCCAGCCCCGCTGACACTTAGGCAGTACCTTCTTTTTGAAAGTGAAGCTCTAATGATAGTAAGGAAATCTAAGATATCTGCACTGCTTTGCTAATGAGCCATAATGACAAGTGCCTTTTTGTAAAACCCCTTAAAATTGCTCCACAGAACATAAATACTGCAGAGAGACGGTGAAGTAGCCATTTTGTATAGAGTGGGGTCATGTTTATAATCATGGTAATTAGAGGGGCCTTTTTGGATCACAGGGACCACCAGTACAGATCCCGGCACCCATACTACCCGGTTACCCTTGGTCCTCCATTTCTCCAACCAACTGAGAGCTGAGCAAAGAACAAACCGTAGGGAGCACAGCCCAGCGGAGCACCATCGCTGCTGCCTGCACCAGAAACCCGCACGGATTACAGCACCTCCTCATAGGTGATCTTTACACTATGGACAGTATGAAAGT
Organism: Anarhynchus alexandrinus; assembly: GCA_008711295.1. Lineage (NCBI taxonomy): Eukaryota > Metazoa > Chordata > Aves > Charadriiformes > Charadriidae > Anarhynchus > Anarhynchus alexandrinus. The sequence goes on from VUYV01000124.1 coordinate 1,585,685, forward strand.
TAGTGGTGAAAAATTAAATGACACAGTAGTTAAGAGGGCTATGAAAATCTCATCTTTCTTGATTTTAGAGATTTTACAAATAAGAATACAAGTATCTGAGCTTCCCCAAAAGCAAAGCTTTCTTTTATCATGCAGAGAAAAGACAAATGAGTCTTGGAGTGAGCTTATTGCTTCTCCCCTCCTTCGTGTTCCTTTAGAATGATAAAAATGTATTTTTCTTCACTTTAACTGGAAACATGTTAACCTTATGCAGCTGCTGTTATATTTAAACTTGCTCCAGCCAAGAATAACATGTTTAGCAGACCAAAAAGATAAGAGAGAAGACATTTTTCAGGCATTCAAAAAGATTCCCGGCCAAACTTAAAAGCTACTTTGCTAATATACTTTTAAGGACAAAAAGATCCAATAGAACCCTTTTTGAATAATAATAATAAAAATACTTAAAAGAATGTCTAGAGGAGAAAAACCCCAGCTATGTGCCTTGAAAATGAAGGAAATGGAAAGTCAAAGTTTCACTTTTTGAAAACAAATACTGAGTATGTGGAAATGTAATTTTCACTTTGCAAACATTTGTCAGGCCATAACCTCCCTCTAGAAGCATTCAATGACTGGATAAATCTTGGATGCTTTAGGTGTGCGATGTTGCCCACATAGGATTTTATGCACAAGAAAAACACAGTTGTTAATACCCCGTCTCTCAGGGCAGCCAAAGGCTCACTCTCCTCGGCATGAGTTGTGTAACAGCCAACTCGAGACAAAACTCTTTGGTTAATACCATGAAGAGATGGAAGCATCTGAAAAAAAACAGCGACTTAACTGAATCTGATCTTCTGCCACTGCCTTAAACTTTGCCCGGGTATTACTACGCCTTCCATAATTACAGAGTGAGATTCCACAGCACTGGGGAGAGCAAAAAAACCCAACAACCCAACCCCTATTCCTTCAAATTCAGGATCTGCCCTCCTTCAGCTGTAACAGGCAGATATGGCCTGAACCCATGCGATTTTTATGTTCGTCCAAATAAAGCATTAGAGAGCTAAGTCTGGTGTCTCACTGGCTTCTGCAATCTTTCCCACAGACAATCTTATCAGGTTGTCTGTGAAATTGTTAGCGCTTTCAGTGCTGCAAATTTTCTTTTGCATCTCACACGGATGGGAGCTTTAAGTATACATCTAATGAATTTACATAAAGCTACAACTACACTCTCCAATCAGTTTGGGTGCAGAAGTACAAACGTGTCTAATGAAAAAGAAAGTAAGAAAATGAAGTCCTTACCAACTATTATCATTTCTTAACAAGGTGTCCTACACAGAAGTTTCAATTTCACCTTGGTAGTTTTTTGTCCTTGGCTGTACCATCTCTGAACTTTTTTTATTATCCCCAGTTCTTCAGGATGTGAAAAATGCTTTAAATTAAATCATTAGAACTGCCTTTACATTTTCTACAATATGCATCTTATTTCCACTGCTTTACATTTTTCAGCAACGTAAAGCACGATTAGAATCTGTCTACACCTTTTTTTTTTAGTAATTGTCATAAAAAAGAAATACAAGCTACAAGCTTGTTTCCCTCAATAGATCCCTCTGTAAATGCAGACAGTGACAGATTTGTATATATAATCGAAACAATGACAGTTCATTTGAATACTATCGAATACATCTTCTTCCATGAAAGAATGAAAATACTGTGACAGGATGCGCCTGATACCTTTATCTTAATAATAATCACTTTTTTGTTTAAAAAACCCCACAAAACAATAAAAAACCGAAACCACCTTGGAGAAATGCAAACTTAAAACAATCTCTTCTCTAGCCTAGAAAGTTCAAAAACTCCCAAATCAGATAAACTTGCTTTCTGTGCTGGTCAGAATTCTCTTGCTAAAGACCCTGTTAGATGCTATTTCTGCCTTGGGAGCTTTAGGCAATTCCACCAAGCCTATAAACAAGATAAGATTTTGATTTACTTCTTCAAAATGCAGATGTTCAGGACACTTAAGATCTAAAACTTCAATTGTAACTCATTTAAAACTTAAATAACAATACAGCAGTTTTAGAATACCGTCCAACATGGGGAAACATACCCTAACAATCCTGTAACACTTCATTTTGTGGTTCATCATGCCAGGAATTTCCTTGTATTTCCTTTTGACTAATGTTTCGCTCATATTCATGTTGCCTTTTGACTAATTAAAACCAAGATTAAAAGCAGTCTTCAGATATTTAGATAAATCTATTGCACTTTTTTCCAGACAAGATTCTGAGCAGCAATGAAAAGGCATTTGTGAAGACGACACATACCTCCGGCTCTCCAACGGGCGCCCATCACTAGAGATGCTTCGTGGGATGTTGGCTGCTCGTTCTGGGGGTGGCATTTTCCCTTCTCCTTTCCCAGAGCCAATCCTAGATGTCACTGGACTTTGTATTTGGGATGGTACCTGAGCCACGTGAGGTCCCTGTCCTTTGCTCACATTTCGCTGCCATTTGTTATTATTTCTGAAGGGAAATTTGAATTCATATGACATTCCTTCATTCACTTTGTATTCCATCACTGGCATACGGTAGTTTTCTGAAGAACTCCTGGAAATGAAGGAATTTAACATGCTGCTGTAAAAAAATAAAATAAATATATCCTGTTCACAAGGATAGAAATCTGAAGACAGAAGCTGAATCAATTCTATGAAACTGTAAATGTAAGATTCTGATTTTTAGAAACATGTTTAACAAATTTTGATACTTTTCATTTGTTTACTGGGTTACAAAAGCTAAAAAATCTGCTAGAAGGGTATCTCCCCTTCCTAATTTAAAGAAGTCATGGGTTTTACAACTTACCTGCACCCAGACAAATAAGACTGAAATGTTTGTTCTTTTTGAGATAAATCTTTCTGATGCATAAACATCCATTAAAAGACAAGATTCCCATGAAATACTGCATTACAATTCATTTTCAAACATCTCTGGCTTTGGAGTACCTCAGTTGACAAATTTGCACATTATGAAAACAAAACACTTGCTAAAAATTGTAGACGCCAAGCCCAAAAGATGCCCTTTGCTTCCTGCGGATGTACAGGAACAGGACAGCATAAAAATTGGGAGTAAAACAGGACATAAGCTAATGCAGTCCACATAAGATGCAGGGCAAACTTCTGCATACATTTAAAATCAGAGATTTGGAGAGTAGATGTGACCTTCAGCTTCAGTGAGGATAATTTTGGTATTTCTCTTGACAAATATACACCCCTTTATTTAAGTGATTTTTTTATTGTGACTACTTTGTTTATCTACACACATCATTATCAAATGGGAAGGAAAAATAAACAATCAGTGCAAAATTTTCTACTTCTAGCTCTTCCTCCAAGTGATTACACCATTAGTGCTGAGAAATATCTTTTCCCAGCTATAATACAAAACAAAACAGGTAACTTGTTATGTTGTTATGCTGACATTAGCAAGTTGTGCAGTCTAACAGGAGCAGAAGTAGTGAAACACTTGGTGCTGAGGTCCTGCTGTCCACAATACACATGTTTTAAGGTTTTACTTTGGCCTACCCTCTAGTCTTGACCTGCAAATTAGCAGCTGGAAGGCACTAGATGTACTTCTGAAGCACTTGTGGTTCAGCTTCATCTGAAAGGAAATGTCTGTGTGCTCCCAGGATGTGAACCACTCCATGGGAGATGGGGATGATCAGGAGATTTGCCCAGAAGATTTGTCAAAGTCCACTCATAGCCTAACTAAAATCTTGATACCCTTGTTTTTTCTTTTCTCTTCATATTTTATGTCTTTGCTGTTCTTTCCCTAGTGATTACATACTTTAGTAGTTTGGGTTTCTCTTTTTTTTTTTTTTTTCAGATCTAGTTACAGTTTAAGAAGCAAGAATACACAATTTCCTCTTGCTGCTGTATCCTTAACTTCAAGGTGAGCACTCCACTAAATGAGTTCAGTGGCAATGTTTTAATGTTTTAATCATAGAATCGTTATGGCTGGAAAAGACCTTTAAGATCATCAAGTCCAACTGTTACCTAACCCTACCGGGCCCACTTCTAAACCATGTCCCTGAGCACCATATCTAGACAACTTTTAAATACATCCAAGGATGGTGATTCAACCACTTCCCTGGGCAGCCTGTTCCTGCCTTTGATAACTCCTTCAGTGTAGAAGTTTTTCCTAATGTCTAACCTAAACCTCCCCTGGTGCAACTTGATGCCATTTCCTCTTGTTCTATCACTTTTAACTTGTGAGAAGAAACCAACACCCACCTCTCTACAACCTCCTTTCAGGGAGTTGTAGAGAGCAATAAGATCTCCCCTCAGCCTCTTTTTCTCCGGGCTAAACAATCCCATGGCCCTCAGCCGCTCCTCATAAGACTTATTCTCAAGACTCTTCACCAGCTTTGTTGCCCTTCTCTGGACCCTCTCCAGCACCTCAATGTCCTTCTTACACTGGGGTGCCCAAAACTGAACACAGTACTCAACGTGCGTCCTCACCAGTGCTGAGTACAGTGGGACAATCACTTCTCCAGCCCTGATGGCTACACTGTTCCTGATGCAGGCCAGGATGCCATCTTTTGATGACCACCTTTTAGTAGAGATATAACCGTAACAAGGCGTGCCTCTGTGGAGGGCATTAGATTGTGAATCAGGGTATTTTGATAGATTTTTGTATCTGCTGCTGACCTTGTACATGTGCCTCTTGGCAAGTCATCTTACCTAACTGCACCCCTGCTCTTCCTCCAGCTTCACGCCAACCAATTTATTAGGATAGGGACTGCTTCTCATATGAATGTACTATACCAAGCAGAACTGATCTTCATTTTAGTTACGGTCTGTAGAAGTTACTGAAATACTAAATGCCCTCCAGAGGACACAACGAAAGGACTGCAATTTTGGAAAACTGACTGCCAAAAGAGAAATTGCTTTGTGCAAAAATTTAAGTCAAGTCTCTAGTAATACATGTAGGACAGCTACTATTCAAGACACAGTTCCTAAACGTTAATGATTCGGAATACAGCAAGCAGGATAAAAAGTTGCTTTATGAAATTTTGTAACTAGGCAATAACCCACCGTGAACCTTTGCTTACTACAAGACAACAACAAAACCCACTGATGCTGAGTACAGTATCTCAAAAAGTACAGTAATTTCTCTTCCTGCTATGGGTTTGGATACACTAAGGCTAAGCCTGCTTTTGGCTGTACTTAATTTAGTTCAGGAATAATAGGATCTGTGCTTTCCACACAGATTTTTCTGCTCTAATCCTTTTGCTATGATTGCAGCTGAACTTTCCATTTGCTCGGGCTGCTAAATACTGTACAAAAGCTTTCAAAATACCTCATGGGTGACCTTATGCCACTGCTCATTTTAATCCCTGACATGTATTAAATTTTCCACTGACAACTAAAGGACAAATAGAACTCCTTTTCTCTCTGCTCCTGTTCTGCTACCAGTTACAAAAGGAGTTAATATGGCTCACAGTAAAATCAAACATGGATTCTTCTTTTATGCAAGTACAAGGTCTTTGCTCAGAGACACAATTTCATATCAATGTAACAAATATGCATTTAAGTTCAGCCTCAACCTTAAATATACAAAGATTCAGCATCTACTGCTACAAAGATACAGCCTGATGAGAAAACAGCAGTGCAAAACGCTCTCTCAGTGTCTCACTGCAAGGAACACATTGAACTTTGATAACTGTACTGGCTTCTTCTTGGCAAATCTAGCATAAACCTTAAGCTAGCCTGCAGGCAAATTTAGTCTATTAAAGATCATTCCATTTTAATCATATCGCTTTTGCAAGATATTAATACAGGATGTCAGGAATATGGGAATCAGATTTAGTCATGTGGCTGAATGCTACAGACAACTGCAGAGAGTTCAGCTGGGAGCAGTAAAAATTATAAAAAGGAAAAACGAAGGGACTTAATGTCCAATTTAGAAGAAAGCCCATATTACTGCTTATTTCTGATCAAGCAACATTTTAATGCTATAAAAGCAATAATACAGTTGACACAAGCCTCAGGCTTAACATGGATGAGAAGCCAGAGAGATGCAGCAAGATCTACTACTGAGTAAAGAATTATAATTTGCAGCAATTTCTCTGACCAGATCAATACCTTAGATAAACTCTCATCATTTACAGTCTTACATTTGTGAAAGTAGAAGAATGTAAGCTTATCCATAGCTTTCAAGAATTACATCCACAGACACTGCAAACTACCAACAAATGGGAAAGCGGGGAGGGAAACGTACAATTGATTTTGATGCATCGTAAACACACAACTGTCAACCAAAAGGTGTTTGACTTCCATGTTAAATTCCACGGAATTTAAAGGATATGTGAGGTTCTTCACACATTTTATTAAACTGTGGTATTCAATGAATATTTTGTGGGGCCTGGAGTCTGAATATGGGCAGTTTTTCCTACCCTCCTCTTTCGCCTTACAATACTAGATACCGTATTATAACTATGCCATGGTTTTTGGAGGTTAACGCTTATTCTGTGGTGTTTCTTTTCCCCCCAACCCTAAAAATCAAGGCATACTTTCAGACCAAATGTAGCTATTATACAATACCTGCGTGGTGTGCAGTCCTCATACGGAGGGACAATGACGACCTTCACTGTTACTGATGTTCTCAGAAGATCAATCATTTGCTCATGACTCAGAGTGGCTACAGCCACCTTGCAGATTTCCACTAGCCGGCTGCCTTGTCGCAGTCCTGCCTGCCACGCGTAGCCGTAGGGCTCAACATCTGCCACAATGCCTTCATAGTTTACGTGGAAACCAAGCTGACCCAGACCATTCCTACGCAGAGTCATCTCCACTGTTTCACAGCCCTTAGTCACAAGCTGTGAATTGAAACGAAGACAGAACTTAATGCATGGAGAAACCTTCAGTGCTAACAGTGGTTCAAGGGCTCCATTTTTGTACAATCAACCAACTCCCAAGACAACGGTGGGACACGATCAAGGAATATATATCACAGTCCTGGGTACATAATCAGCTGAAATGGGTCTTGTCACTCAAACTAGTATTTTTAGTACAGTCTGATTATCCAAGTTCTGCCTTGAAATTTTTACTGAAACCACAGGAATTTTGGAAAATACATGGCAGCACACAACAGAAAAAACACACGGAGTTACACAAGCATCTCTACTTTATCTTTTACGCTTTAGTAACCGAACAACCATCCTACATTTCTAGCTGTTTCAGTAAACTGTAAGATTACTTTCAGTCAGAACGTGGTGGCATGCAGCTACTAAGCACAGTGAACTGGGGTCTATGCCAACTCTTCTATGTACCATGAGCATGAATACCATCCAGAGCAATTTAATAGGGCTTGGTTTTCCTTTTTTCCTGGTCATTATACAACTACAGCTGTGAAATTACAGGAGAGACAGTGAAACATAACACATTCTTTCATAACTGGGTTTAATACATGCATTCAGAGAATATCTGAAGGTTGCAATAGGGATTGGAACTGCACCCTGCTGGCAACATAATAAGTCAGTCTCAAAGATATTACAGCTTCGTTTGAAACAAGATACAACAAGCCTATAAAACAGATAAAGAGAAGGAAAACAAGGAAAAAGAAATAAGGCGACACCTCTGTATTTATTGTGTGGGAGCAATTTATGCATCTGAAGGCCCTGCTTGCCTTTTTTTTTTTAATATATTGAGACATTTTTGACACACACACAACCATCTGAGGTTGGCTGATATTTGATAAAAAAGAAAGCAATATTGGATTTCGAGAAATAAAAGCAGGAAAGTTCTTATAGATTTCCTGATAAACAATTAGAACAGTTTTAGGGATCCCAAACATTACTTAAATTGAAGCCTTACTTGGCGGCGAGGCGAGAGGAGAAAGCAAAGAAGGGGAACCAAACAAGAGAACACATTCTAACCTCCAGCCTTTTGACGATCTCTTTGATATCATCAATGTTGCTGATGAAGCTCTCCAAAGAAACACATTCACCTCTCTCATAGAATATTTTGATATTTGTGTCCGTTGAAGTCCACCCTATCACATCTCGACAGGAGCAATTGAACACCACGCTTTTCGTGTCCTGTTCAATGAGAACTACAAACTCATTAGAGATGCCTAGGAGACAGTCTATTTCCATACCCTTGCTGTAGTCTTTTGCATGGACACTCCATACAATAGCACCAGAACTATAGATCTCTGCTCCTGGATAAGGCTTGGACTTTTCTTTCTTTTTTGAAGCAAGCGAGATGAAGGGGAACTTGCCAGAAGGGTCAATAGGTGTGTTGGTGACATTCTTCTCTGCCAAGTCTTTCAAGTACTCTTGACGGGTCCTGGTGGCCATCGCACGAAACTTTTCTGATTTATGAGCAGCATTCTCTGCATTAATGACTTTGGCTAGTAAGAAGTCCCTGAACACGTTTGATTTTGGAAACGTGACCCCTTTTGGAATAGGTGGTCCAAAGGATGGTACATCTCTGGATCTTGTCACAGCAACACTAAAAGAAATAAAAGAATAAGGAAGAAGCAGAGTGTTTCACTGTATGCAAATTCAGCGGTTTTTGAATACAGAAAATACATTTCCTTTTCTCCTTAAGCCCTCAATTTTTCTCTCCTTTTCTCAGCACTATGCCTATATTTACATTTTAATCTTGCCAGCGTGGAGATTACGTCCCCCTTACCATACAAACAGAAAGCCACTTATTTTTGCATATAGGCATTTTTGAGTCATCCTCAGTACCACGGCTTAAAGAGAGCTTCAAGTGCAAAATCATGTTCTCTTGATAAACTAATCACTCATGTATGGTAGAGTTTTGAATTTTGTTGTTTTTTTACTATAAACAGAAAATTTCCAACACACACTATTACGAAGGCTAGCTTATCTGAAAGCAACATGAAGTGTAAGATTAATACTATAAATATAGATAAAATGGACACATTAAAAAGACAAAGACAATAAAGTCAACTCTGCCAGTTTCACTGTGTCAATCATCTTCTGGTGACTGAATGCATATATACACCACACTACTGATTATGGTTTAAATTTCTGGATTGAAAATTGCACTGTCTGATATTGCATGCTAGTGATAGAAGCAGACTCCAAAAATACTCAAAATAAGAAATTTCTTAGAAATTTGGGGACATGTATTATTAATATAAGCTTTCTTTTTCAACTCTTCCTTTTACATTCTGTGCAAAGTGAGGGACTGACAGTAAGATTGCCTTAAGCAACGCCAACAAGGTTAGCTATTCTCCCTAGTCAATTCTTTTTTGATACAGAGTGGATAAGAGTTGTTTAGCATCACTGAAGATTTGCCACTCCAGTCCAGTATCATTCGCTTAGCAGTCTGTCCTAAGAAGGGACTGACCACTGTACTTCATATACTTCAACAGTTTTGTGACAAGAAATGCTCTAACAGTTTGAGGATGATTTACTACATGTCTATAACTAAATCTGAAAAAGCATTAACTAATTTTGGCCAAAATACCACGGTAATAGAGTTTCATAAAGAAAAATAGGATGGAGCCTTAACACACTAGAAATGTATGTGGTGCTTCATTTGGAAGACTAGCTGGTATTATTTTCACACTTTGTTCTAACTTATCTGAATCCTTAAACATAGTCAGAGAAATGCCCTCAAAAAAAATCAATAACTGAGATTGCAGAAATAATAGTAAAGCTTTTGGGGGGGCACACAGAACACAAAAAATAAAAATTAAGTCACCCAGTCTTTACCCCTAGCTTCTGGTTTTGGGTGGTGGGGTGTTTTATTTGTTGGATTGGTTTTTCTAATTGTATTTTCTGGCAACTGATATTTAAAGATGTCATCGACTGTCGTATTTCTTTCAAATGTATGCCAATATACTGAAAAGTATACAACAGGGGGTGCTGATGATGCAACCATCTGACTCTTGATCACCGTCAGTGATCCCAAAGGGTCTGTTGTTAAGAGGCAGAAGCCTAAGTGTTAAACACAATTACTGGATGTAATGGAAAAGTATGAGACATTTTGTTTGATTAGGTTTTCAGTATCATGAATCACAGGCATAAGAATTTAATCTTTAACATATGCTAGAGAAATTTTAAAAAGTGACTGATGCTGACAGAGAAGCCAGACTTTTGAAATATTGTTTATCTTAGTTGGGAGGGAGAATCACTGGCCAAGACAGTGCTTGATTTTTATTCCTTTTATGTAGTTTTTAATATAAATTCCACTACATTTTTATGCTATATGGCTTCCTGTTTTGTCTAGAATCTATGAAACTGTTCCAAATAATTCAGTGAAAAAGCGGTCAAACTTACTTGGAAAAGTTTCCTAGAAAAACTTTTCATAATGGAATTCTATAAATTTAAATCAAGTGTTTGCACTGAGAGGACAAAAAAGGAAAGGACTTCAATCTTAAAGACAGTACACAGAACATACAATGCTCTGGTGGTCTCCTGTATCAAAATGCACACTGACACTCTCAAAATTTTTTTTCCTACCTGCTCACCCTCCTCTTAAAATTTAAGCCTGTAGCATCATTAAAGCTGAAATTCTCTACCTTTATTCACTAATAGTAACCAGTAAGGTTCCAGCTCTTGTAGCTGTGAAGACTTGAAAAATGAAAGCAATTCAGCAGTCTGAAGGTCAGAAATAGAACCCTGAGATATTTAAATTTATTACAGTATAGCAAAAATAAATCTTTCCCATGCCTATTAAAAGGAAGAAATTGAAAATATGCAGTCATATTATTTAAAATAATGACCAAAAGCAGATCTTTCTCTGTGTTTGCAATACCCAATTCAAATGGAAAATGCATCTGTAGCCCTTGTATATGTATTTCCTACTTTCCCTTTACTTCAAAATCATTTTCTGTACAGAATAAGAGCTGAAACATATGTCTAGAAGTTTAAGAACAAGCTATGTCTACATAAATTATGGAGCAGTGGAATTTGTCAATAAGCTGCCTTAAAGTGAGTATCAACATGAACACTCCTGCTCCAGGAGAGTTTCATACACATACAAAGTTCAGCACGAGTTCCAGAAGTGCTGTGTGAGCTTTACCAAAAACTTACGGGGTGGGAAAAGCCTTTAAACCTTACTATACTTACTTGAAAAACACGAATACACCATCTCACACGCTGCAGTCTTATCTCTTCCTCTAAATAAGCACTTGACTGCATGAATCACTTAGGTGAAGATTTGTATTTCAGTAAAGACAAGTTAATTCTAAGGCTACCTCATTTTCAAGATAACTACTCTAAATCCATTACTCTGACACTTCATATTTTAAATGAAGAAGCTTTAGAAAAGTTTGCTGAGATGAGTCAACATTCAAAAATAAAAATACATTACGAGTTCAGGACATAACAAAGGTAAAAAGTTTTACTAATCGTAAAAAGAAGTTTAACTAAAAACATTATTTCTATGTGCTTTCAATATGGTTAAAAATACGCTAAATAGGAATCTCATCTTGAAATTCTTTATTATAGTTACTATCAATTACCATTTTCTATTTTAATCATATTGACTTTAAGGTCACACGAAGTTTTTTTTTTTGCTGCATAATGCTCTGGAATTTCTTTGTTGGACTGAAATGAAATATGAAATTAGGGTATATCAGACAAAATATTTCAGAGAGCTTAGCTTCTTTCTGAAAGATTAGTCATACCTTTTCACTGTCTTAATTTCAGAAATGGAACATGTCCAAATTATCCAAACAAAAAGTGAATTCATAAGAATCAAAATAAAAATATTCTTCTAGCATACTCTTAATGAAGAGAATAAAAAGGAAATGAGAATGGAATTTTAAAATCATTCCCAAATCTTTTATATATATATATATGTGCGTGCATGTTTGTGTGTACACACATACTGACAGCAATTATTTCCTCATTGGGTGTGTTTCTTGTACATACTCATGTGTCTATTTACTTCTTAATAAGTGTTCTAAATTCACATGACCCAAAATCTCCTCAACCCCTATCTTTCATTACGTTTCCCTACTCAGAATTTAAAAGAGGAATGACACCTCCCTTTGCCCTCAAATTCCATGTTTTCAGTGAAAATAGCAATAGTTACCTGTAACAAACGCTGTCAGTACAGGGACTGTGTACTCTTACAATGACAAAGACGTGCTGGAAGTGAGATCGAATGTTCTTTGGGCTGAATGGTTGTGCTCCAGGCTCCTGGAAAACTATTGTCACAATATCATTTCCAATATGTCGTTTTCTCAGAAGCTTAAATGAAAAAAAAAGATGCATAGGTTAAAACACAGTCTTTTCACAATTTTATTTATTTCTCATTATTATAAATTACTATTGTTCAATTTTTTTTATTCCAAATAATACTTCAAGCTGAAAATGGAAACAGTTGAGGATTTATATGACAAGTACCAGAATGTTAGTTACTCATCTAATAAATTTCAGGCACAGGCATTTTTATTTTCATAACAATTTCATTTCTACATGTAACATACAGGAAGATCTTGTTGGGGAAAATTTTAAGCTAAACAAAGAGGAAAAACAACAACAAAACCTGTTAATATCAGAGTAATCAGTGATATGTGGAAGCTGGAAAACATTCCCCTATTCACACATTTTTACAAGCCAGAAGTAGGTTCTACTTCAAATTGAAAATAGTTGTCATTATCCCTAAGACACACTATGATAATTTTCTGATAGGTTTCTTTCCAAGAATCCAGGATTACAGTAAAAGAGAAAGGTAACCTACAAAGTAATATATCATTTAGTGTACAAAAGCAAACTAAAAAAATGCTGTTATCTTTTATTGTTAAAAGAAATGTCTATTTTATTTGAAGAAACACAAAATAACATTGTTTCCAGAGAAAAATGCATACACATCATACACAACAAGATGGCTTAGTATTCAACAAGGCCAGGTAGTTCAGAGTAACAAAGCAGGCCAGCCTACATAGCTCTTCAGTATCATAAAAAAATTTAAAACAAAACAAAAAAAAGGATTTTGTCTCGTATCTTCTTGTGTAGCATGCTGGACCACCCACTCGTCACCTCTGATTCTGTGCATATTACAAGTCGCTGAATGCAGTCCTTAAAGTCCAATGGACTTTGCTACAGAAGGTTGAAAATCATGTCAAACATTCTATGGTCCTTTTGACATTAGATATGAACTCTTATTTACGTAACACAGATGTGCTAGTGACATAATTGTATAATGTTTACATCAAAGTTTCAGTAAATAATGCATAATTAAATAGAAGAGACAGCCCTATGGAAAAAAATGTACCTATGATGTACCTACAATGATCTGATTTGCTCATCTTCCTGACACAGAGATGGCCAGTTTCACTTTTGATACTTCTGATTTTTAAAGTGTTTTCTTTGCTAGTAACAAATAAAAGTTGCCATAAATTTTCAATAGTTCAGCTACATTTGTGATAGAGGAAAAATTAATTGGTCCATCTTACCTGTTGCTTGTTGTTTGGAGTATATGGCAACATAGTAGAAACGTGGAACATGATTTCATAGTCCTTGTATGTTGTGTATAGAGAGTGAGTACCCGTTGAATCAGCTTCAGTTAAAGAAAAAAGAGAAAATAAAAGCATTATTTAAAAAAAGTTTTAAAACAAAGTTTCATTATTATCAAAGAAAATCATCAAGCAAGACAAGAATTCCTACTCATCCTTGATCCTAGCTGAAATGTCAGCAAGTAAAAACTTACCCAGAGTTTATTCACCTGCCAAAGCAAATGACACATAGATGGCACATATAATTTTGAGTACTTTTCCCAATGAAGAATTCGTTAGGAATACGGAATTTATTCCAGAAAACCCTGAAGAAAGCCTATTTAAGCATGAAAAGTGATAACAAAGTCTGAAGTACTTTTCAGACACCACCCAATATCTCAGGCTAATTGGAATGAAACTGAACTATAAGGAATGTGAAAAGGACTTCAGAAAGGAAGGTAGACAGACACTGCGAATGAATACCATGCATAATTAAATATCAATGGACATATAACCCACAGGATATGAAAGAACAGAATAGGTTCTTTTAAACATAAATATCAGGACTCTAAATTAACTGTAATGAAGTCAGATAAAACCTTCACTAAAACAGGTGCTTTATGGATAGGTGCAGTCAAAAACTCAAATAGTATGCTAGCATGCTTACAGCTGATGATGGAAAAAGCCCACAACAATGACATTATGATGCTGGTATATTAATCAAAGGTACTCTCACCTGTTTTGGGTTCTGGCCACCCTATTTTAAAAGTTATAGAAGAAAGAGAAGGGATCCAGAAACAGGCCACAAAAATAATTATACGTGGATGGAGAGACTTCCATGTGGAGAGAAAATGATAAAAACTAGGATTATGAAGTTTAGAAAGAAAAAAAGAAGAGGGGATATTATTAAAGTTTACAAAGTGTTGGTTGCAGACAACACTTGACTACAGATAAATTGGGAACTTCTGTTTTTACTTTTTCTTTCTCTCTCTCAAAAAAGAGACCTTGAAAAATGTTCCATTAATTTAAGTAGTAACACATTTAAAGCTGAAATAGTGAATATATTCTATTAAATATAACTGCTGTCCACAGTGCAAAATGCCTGTTAAAATGGAATTTTAAAAATAACTAGATTTATATATGGAAAAAAGCATCCTGGTTATTTGAAGTTATATAAACATGCCACTATATTATATAATCCAGCTATTTATAGCAATGTATTTCAAAAAGCTGTTAAATACTACACCTTAGCATTTTTTTATTAGCAGAGAGATCATGTTACTAAGGAGATAATAGCTCAGAGATTCATGAGGCATTTACAATAACATAAATATACAGTTTATTTACCTAGATTTTGGGTATAAGCTTTGACAAGAAGTTTTCATTTACTGTCAAATTCAGAATAATTAAATTGAGGTAGCTTTGCTGTAAATGAAAAACCACAACATCATTCATAAAATGAAATGGAAAGTTTCCTACATTATAGCTGAATAGATATTTTGGATTTCCAAATCATCTATATAGAATAAAATGGGAATAAGGAAAAAAAAAAAGATTCCTCGAACCTTATAATTAAAAAAAAATAAATCAGTTAATGTTTCAAGGAGGTTGGGCTCTCTTTTCCAGCACTCAACATTGCCATTATGAAAAACTAGCAAACTGCTAAATATTTTCCTTTTAATGCTAATTACAACAGTGTGACAGCTGAAAGGGAATCATTTCATCTTGCGCTCTACCGTCTGCCTGATCATTACCACGCAGGCTGGAGAAGGCAGATGCACCTGAGAGTCACCTAAACATCAACATAACTCCTAACTGGCTTTTTTTGTCTAATTAAATATGCTAATTTGTACACTGTCTTTCATAAATAGAGCATACAAAAATATTACAAAGAACTGGAAAGGGGGAGCAGCAGGTGCAAAAAGAAAGGGAAGTGGGTAAGGAGACAGACAGGGGAAGGAAGGCCCCAAAAGAGGGGAAGAGGCCCAAAAGGAGTTGGCGGAAAAGAGGAAAATAATAACGCAATTCTGACAAAAAATATGCTAGAACACCACCTATGTATTTAAGCCAAACTTTCAACTTTCCTGGATGGACTTCATTTCAGTCAGAAAAGTTTTGGGTTTGTTCCCTCCCCCCCCTGCCGAACGGCATTGGTTCTGCAAACTAGGGAATAAGGCTACGATCCAAATTTAATGACTCCATTTATTTCCAAGTACTTCACAGCTTAAATCCCTGTTATTCAAATTCAACTACAAACAGAAGTCCATATCCACTACAGACTATGCATCTTCCTCACCATTCAGATGTTTTTGTTCTTACAAGTCCAGAATACTTTTTCTGAAGTACAACACGATAATTACAGGTGTTTGCTTTAAATCAAATCACTGCCATTGCAGTAAAATCCAAGACTGCGCACTGGACCAGTATCCACCATTTCAAGGTCAGAACTGTAAGCCAGCACTGCAATCTGCTTTGATTTCCTTGCATTTAATGGAGGCCTGAGGGACCTACAAATTCATTAGCACCTTTTTACACTGAAGATACCCCCTCCTGACATCGGTTTATGGCGTACCTACTGGTGCTTTCTCAATCTTGTCCCATTACTGGACTTGGTTACTTAGCTGAGGACTTATCTGATCTTCTTTTTCTTCCATCATTATTCACCTTTAAAAATCCACCTTATTCTTCTGTCCTTCCAATGTTTCTCAGCTGTCTTCACAAGGGCTGTCTTAACAGACTCCCATTTAAGTGTTTTTTCCAACACCAACAGCACTCAAAGCTGTGACTGACACCAACAATGTACTGCTGATAAATTCACCTCACTGAAGCCACAGGACTTCACTGTCAGCCTGCTTCTACAGCAGCTTTTAAACCCTCTGCACTAGAAAACTGCATAAAACCCAGTACGAACAGAAAATCTCAGTGTTTCAAAAGAAAACATGTTGCAAGGAATTGCAGGAAACCAAAAAATAAACGATACCGATGAAACAGAAGAAACAGCCATTGCTACAAACTGCAGCAATGCTCACAATTAAAGGCACAAGAACAAGAAGTTTCAGAGCTTAATGTTGCTCCCATCTACCCTTGCTGTTAAAGAGCCATGTCTTACTTCTAGATTCTCCTAGTTATGGCTGCAAATTCAGTACCTGCCAAATGTGCCCTCCTTTCTGTTATACACAAGGATTACATCAAGCACTCATGTTCAACTCCTGTAATATCCAAGTCATTTTCAGACACTATTTCTGAGGTCAGAATCCTTTATTTCTGCTTCTTAAGCAGTCTAGGAACCTCTGACCTTCTTTGGCTATTGGTCTCCCAGAGAATGTCTGAGACCCAACAGTAAGTCTATTCTTCCACATGGTTGAAAAGATGTTTAATAGTACAAGTTCAGAAGATAATCGATCTGTATTATTTCATTAGAAACACTGGGGTTTATTGACAACCCCTGAATGAAATGTCAATTTCAAGTCCATTCATTCCCTAGATTTTTAATCTATATAATCTCTTCAGTGCTGTTTTCATATTCTTCTCGTGTCTTAACCAAATGTCATGCAGTAAAAACATCTAATACAGAAACCTACCATTATTAGCTAAGTTTATAATTTCATCAAATAGAAAATTCCTAAACTCCTACAACGCATATTAACCAATCTTTCTTAATTTCCTGCACCAACCACTCTGCTGGACACACACACCAGGTTACCAGGCCTAGCATTACCCAGTTGATCCCATTTACCAATTTAAAATATTGAGAAATAAGACTAAGTGCGGGGGAGGGAAATAAAGCATGCATTACAACTAGAAAATGATGGAAAATGACTGAAGTTATAATTTGAAAGATTACTGTGATGTTTATTACTTTAAAGCGATGCCCATAAAATTCCTAGCAACCGTGGGATAGATGACATTTTCAAGCTCTATTTCCTATCCAAAGTCTGCAGGCTGCCAGGAGATAGACTGCTTCCCCTCTGGTAATTCTAGAAATATACAAACAAACTTTAAAAGTAGCAGCTCTTTTCCACAGTGGCACTGGCAGAGATCCAAAGCAAAAGCCCTTGCAGGATCCAATATACTTAAATAGGCTTTCAGTTAATAGGATGCATGAGATTCCTCCTTTTAAAAATTGGCTCTGTTATGGATACTTACCAATTAGGCCCCTAACTCTAAAAATTTCTAAGAACAACTGTTCTGAAACTGCCTTTTGCTAGAACAACTTTACTTTTCTAACTTCGCATAAATTAAAAACATCTTGTGAAAATTTCCAGAGTACATGTACAAATCAGCTTTCCTCCACACTGAGAAAACCTTTCATCATGTCTTACATCATGCATCTGCTTTCCATAGGTTGCAAAATATTGTCAAAGGTAAAGGAACAAGCGAAGTAGCCTACATAGCTCTGACCTTTCTTGCAAGTTAATGAACAGACATTTGTTTTTAAGAGCATCTTTGCAATCAACTGTGCTGACATTAAACAGAGTTTTTATGCAGGAAAATTTCCTGAGTAATGAGACCACAAGAACTATTTCATGACAGTGACCTCTAGCAACAGAAGAGCACAGAGGTGGAAAAGGGAGAAGCTTGTTTCCTAGCTGCAGACCTAGCTGTTTCAACAAAATCCTACAAACCTAAGTCATGGTAAAACCTACAACCTCCTCCTTCGCAGGCATTTCTGTGTTAGGGCTGAGGCAGAAAAGACTGATTGATTAATCTGGGTAGCTATTGAAGGTGTATTGCCTGTCTGTATTCTGCTGTTCACATATTCCCCACACCTGAGTGCAGCTCCTGCAACCATCTCTGGTCTTTAGCATTTTGCCTACCACAGCGTAGCTTTTTTTTTTTTTGCCATTTCCTGTGCAGAATATGCAATAAGGGTTTCCGAATGTAGCTATCCAGAGAGCTTAGTGTTGTGCCCCCAAAACACCACATTGTCTTCCACCACTTTCAGTCTGTGTTTTGCATATTTGGCAGCAAGGAAAACATAGCACCATCAAGATAAATTACAAAAGTTTGTTGCCATTGTTCAAATTTGTTGCTGTCTAAACCTGCTTGTTAAGAACTCATGTATGCTGTGTAGTCCCGTGTTTCCTCAGTGAGCCTGCAGACAACATAACCTGAAAGATTTCAGACAACCTAGAGTTCCTAAGCAGTTCTAGCTGATGAGGCCCCAGCATGTGAGATCGTAAACCTTGACTGGAAAAAACAAATGTAGGAAACCCTTCAGGAAAGCAGCAGTTTTCACTCAGAGCATCCCCCTTCCTCTCTGATCACAGCGAAGTGTTCATGTAAAGCCTCTCGATTTTTGCATTTTTAGATATAGTATGGAGCTGGTAGGTCTACTGGGCAACGTGAAAAAGACATGTCAGCTCTCAACATGGAGTAGAAAACCTTCATTACTAGAAGACAACTTATAAAACCAGAAAAGATTCAGGCAATTAAAAGTTTACATACGTGTCCATTCAACAGGTGCTACATCATATCAAAGCCTGACAAAATTATTTCCTTGAGTCAGAAGCAACAAGAAGGAACTCAAACATTACTGGAAAATTCTGCTGTTTAGAAGAAAATTTCAAACAAGTACTTAAGACACAGTTACAGCTTTCATGGGCATATCTGAGCAGATGAGTCAACTCTTAATCACACAGCATTTACATGTACTAGAAACCAGTGTGTATGGACTGACACCAAAAAAGGGTTTTTTAAAGATGTGTTAAATAACTAAACCAGAAGAAAGGGAAGAGAAGATTTTACTTTAACTACGGAAAGTAACAAGGAGATCACAATATAAAATCAGAAGCTATGAAATAACAAATTGTTTTAATACACATTTGATTTTTGACCTAGCCTATTTTTATAACTGATAAAATAACACTTTGGAGCTGCAGAAGAGGAAAACCCAGCCTGGCAATTATTGCATATTTTCAGTAAAGGCCAGGAAACATTACAGCAAGAAACTGCCTTGATCTCATCTGGAATCATGTATATAATCCTAGCCACTAAAATAAAAGAGACTGAATTCAAACTCAGATGAGTGCGTAGGAAGGTTACCAGGTAATACTGCAGGGGGAGGGAAGCAGAGAAATCCACCCCTCCCATACCAGTAAGAGAGACTTGGCTTATTAAGGGTAACATCACACAAGCACAGAGGAGGCACAACTGCCATGTGTAAATGCACTCAAGGGAGTAACTACAACAGACAGAATATAAGTATTGCAACTAAAAGAAAGCTGGCTCAATGGTAAATGTGTGTGAAACAGGTATTCATTTAGGTTTAAAACCACAGGAAGTTTTATGACCCTCTGAGGAGTGACGATTAGGCTGATCAAGACAGCCTGAGGAGATGGCAACGTGATCCCTTTAAGAATCAAGGACACAAGGTAGAACGGTGGAGCACAAAAGCACAGCAAGTTACTGTATCTGTGATAGGAGAGCCATGACAAGACCACAGTTTTTGCTGCAGTGAAGTTGATGAATGCTTTTCAGCTTTTGTGAATCAACTCCTTATTTAATTTCCTTTGCTGCATGCGGGCAAAATAGCAAAAGATTGCCATAGGAACTGGTTAGTTCCAATACTCAAAGAAAAGGAAGACAGGCCAAAATTTCCCCCTGAGTATTTTTAAATAGATTTGTAAATTGAATAGAGAATGCACTAGCTAATAAACAGGTATTTCACAAGCTTGAGTCCAAAACTAGGTAATTTCTTTTATAGATACTGTCACCCAAGATCATCTTTCCACTGCATTTTTGTTGCAGTGTGTTTTACTGTTAAAGCTGATAATATAACTGCCAAAACCAGTTTAATTTCCATAGCTCAAAAGAAAAATCACAGAGGGAGGAATACATTTGATAGCAGGAGTAAGACAAAAGTGCCTATAAGAAAAACTACGTGCAACAGACACAGCGGAAAAGCAATAGATCAACTTGTCAAGGTGGAGTTATATAGATGGGTTCTCAAAACCTTTTTTGTGACAGTCTATTAGCATATCATTAAAAAAATTATGACATAACAACTGTATTGATTACTCTCTTTAGACAACACACTCATGATGGATTTGCAATGCTGATAATGGCTCCATAGTTACTGGTTTCTTGTTGCAGCTTTGATGATAATTTCATACCAAATTAGTACAAAAATCCAATAATTATCCGAGTTGAAAGACCATATGGGTATGGGTCAAATTACATACTTGCTCTGTTTTCTCTTCTAATACTGAACAACTGTCTTCCTATAGCAAAGAGGTTATTTTTAAGAACTCTCTACAAAAAAATCAGTTAGCAACGATATAACACATTTTGCTCACTTAAGGGAAAAAAATGAAAAAGCCTTACTCTTTGTATCCAGCTGAGCACGATACTTTTCAAATCCCTTGAGTCGAACTCGTTCTCCCAAGAGCTGAAGAAACTCTTCAAAGGCTGGACCTGCTGATTCATTATTATACATTTCCTCTTCCGTGCTTTGCCCAGCTTTGCAGTACATGATACCCACCTTAAGTTGGTAACTTAACTGCAAAAGGAAAAAGATTAACATCTTACATGTATATCAAGTGATGCAGCAACTTATTTATTGAATTAACTTCAGATTTTTATTAAACCCATAATTCATAAAGAAAAAAACCCTAATTATGTCTAATTTCAAATGTTAGTCGAGTTCCAAATACTCTCATTGTTCGGCACCATAATTGCCTTGATGATGGCATATTTCATCTCACGATCTCAAAATGCTTTCCAAAGTGAAACAAACATTAATGTTCCTTATTTTCAGGAGGACAACACTGCAACATGCAAAGGGTGAGTATCTCACATCGAGCCATGCGGCGAGTGTTGGCTGAGAAATGTCAGGAACTCGACTCTCACTCTTAGGCTGGTACCATGGTTACTATCCTACACCAAACCTTCCACGCAGAAGGGTAGGGCACAGCATGTGCTCATTTCTATAGTAAGTGACAAAATTAACATTCCCTCACTTCAAAAAGAAGATGAAAATTATTCACCTATCAGTGCATTCATCTGTTAGCAATGCTGAAAGAGTCCATGGCATTCAGTTGGCCTTCTCCGACTTAAAAATGCAGTAACAAAGAAAACAGCTAAATTGAGAAATGCTGGGAATACTTTAAAGGTACTATTTACTAGCATAGACTTTCAAACATATTTGTGTTTTTTAGTTCCATTTTTCCTCTAATTTAGTGTTTGATGTTCCGAAAACAGCAGAAACTGTAGATGTGAATAAAATAATTTTTTACCCAACCACAACCGTGATTCTTCAAAGCAAACTGTTCCCACCAATTCTAAATTGATGCACACACAAAAAGGACCACATCTGTGTCCTTTATGCCTGGACTACAGAAACAGAAGTTACAAAAGGGAAGAAAACAGCACCCACTGCCATTTACTGCCAAAACCAATTTCACAGGCAGGAACGCTGACTGGCAAGGCACAAAGGAGAAGGCGAGCCTAGGAGTTCACGCATGTAATTCATCTAGTAAAAATGCATACTTATTGCAGGGTAAATAATCTTTCCTCCCACACGTGTATGTCTGCGGAGGCTCCATTTTAAATAAATACCAAACAGATCTGCTAGAGCAAGATCACAAGAAAGTCTATTGAAACTGGCATGAGATTTGTAAGTTTGGGCTACGGGTTAGTGGGAAGCGAAAACAGTTATCTGCAAGGGCACTGGAAGCAAAGTCATCTGAATAGACTGTGATTTGCTCTCAAAGCTTCCGTAACAGGTTGTGACACAAGAAGTTTTGGAACTTGCTGGGATGATGTGGACACACATAATTAAAGCGAAATCCATTAATTTTAACTTATTATATTTACAGTGGGATAATTTAAAAGCCCTCAGAAGTGGTCCTACTCTGTATCTTATTAAAGTAAATTTTAAAATTAAAAAACTCTGAAAATTGCAACTTTACTGTATTTTTCTTCTACTACCAAGGATGAATGGTGACAAGGATAAAGTATTAGCAGTAGGAAAATAAGGAGGGGGGAGAAGGGTAAGGATCAACCTGGCTTGATTACTGAAGTTGAAGAAGATAGGCACATGCAATGAGTCACAGTTCTAGACTGTTTCTTTTTTCCCCTCCAGAATGTCCCTTATTTTATCATCTGACACAATGACCACCTGACTGGCACCTTTTAAATATGCCCAAATTTCTTACGATAAAATATGAGTACAGCATAGAATCATAATGGTTTGAGTTGGAAGGGACCTTGAAGATCATCTAGCTCCCACCCCCCTGCCATGGGCAGGGACACCTCCCACTAGACCAGGCCACTCAAAGTCCCATCCAACCTGGCCTTGAGCACTTCCAGGGATGGGGCATCCACAACTTCTCTGGGCAACCTCTTCCAGTGCCTCACNACCCTCACAGTAAAAAATTTCTTCCTAATATCTAATCTAAATCTACCCTCTTCCAGTTTAAAACCGTTACCCCTCATCCTATTACTATACTCCTTGATAAAGAGTCCCTCCCCATCCTTCCTCTAGGCCCCCATAAAGTACTGGAAGGCTGGTATAACGTCTCCCTGGAGCCTTCTCTTCTCCAGGCTGAACAATCCCAACTCTCTCAGCCTGTCCTCATTTCAATCTATTTCTTATGAAAGAAACATTCACAGGCAAACTTCCAAAATTGCAACTGAAAGGAATAGTAATAATTTAAAAAAAAAAATCAATTTTGTGCCTTGAAGTAATGTTTTTATCTCCTTTTCTCATTGTTAACTATTTGAAATGCTTTCTGTGTAACTATAAAGGAAATACGGTCTTTCAGCACTAGAGACCCAACCAAACCCATTCACCTTTTAAGAATGAAGACTGCATATTTTGGGCATCAACGTATTAAGACTTGAAGCAAAGGGTTTTATTGGTAAAACAAATACCAAGCACCTGCAAATTAATGTTACAATTTATTATCACAGTTATTTATTTCAACTCCCCATTCACTAAAAAAGTACAAAAATTCAAAACAACCACCAGTGTACACAACGCTCAAAACAATCCAGGTACAGATGGATGGCACACGCTTTTTTTTTTTTTAAATATTCTCATGATGACTGTTTGGTTAAGATTTAAATTTTCTCAGGAATCGCAGGAGCTAGACAAGATTTGCAGGTGGATTTCTATGATATCTGCTTAGCTAGCAAACTACATGATCCCACTCACTGCAAGCTTATTGCCTCACAGCAGCCAAACGTAGTGCCTTTGCCAACAGGGCTACGTGGTCTCCTAGAGAACCTGGACCAGCTACTGCTGACATGTGGGAAGGGAGGAGAGAGGAGGGGAGAGAGCAAGGGTGGTGAGAGGTGACGCTGCTGCTGCTCCTGATGGCAGAACAACTGCCATCACTTTCCATATAATCAGTAGCAGGTCCTGTCTTGGACCATTCAGGCAACATTTACTGCTCAGATACGCTCTCTGTCCACTCCCAGGGAAATACAATAGATGGAAGTGTTTCAGAGGACCGCAATGCCTTAGCTGCACTGCTAATTACAATAGTTTCTAGTATCATAGAATCATAGAATTGTCTAGGTTGGAAGGGACCTTTAAGATCATCAAGTCCAACTAACAACCTAACACTGCCAAAAACACCACTAAACCATGTCCCTAAGTGCCACATCTACCCATCTTTTACATACCTCCAGGGATGGTGACTCCACCACCTCCCTGGGCAGTCTGTTTCAATGCTTGACAACCCTTTCAGTAAAAGAATTTTTTCCTAATATCCATCCTAAACCTACCCTGGTGCAACTTGAGGCCATTTCCTCTTGTCCTATTGCTTGTTACAATCAAGGTCAGCCCCCACCTCTCTACAACCTCCTTTCAGGTAGTTGTTAGAGAGTGATAAGGTCTCCCCTCAGCCTCTTTTTCTCTGGGCTAAACAACCCCAGTTCCCTCAGCTGCTCCTCATAAGACTTGTTCTCCAGACCCCTCACCAGCTTCGTTGCCCTTCTCTGGACACGCTCCAGTACCTCTATGTCTTTCTTGTAGTGAGGGGCCCAAAACTGAACACAGTACTCAAGGTACTTACGTTTGGACAAAGAAAACCATTCTCACCAAGCACGCCTACACTATTTTAAGCTTCAGTTTCGGGTGAAGGAAGTATTTTCAAGGACATAAACATAAATGGGATCTGCAGCATCCACAAGCAATCTAACAAATGTCCTTTATTGCTTTGAAAATGTCAGCCTAAGAAACTAAAGAAGGACTATGCAAAGAGCAAGATATGCCTTCTAGCTCTGTTCTTCAATTTGCTGAACTTCAAAAAAAAATGCGTAAGGACAACACAAGTTGGTATTTCTGAATCAAAAAAAGTGGATCTGGGGGAAGAAAGGCATGCAGTCCCCATTACTACACCTCCTTCTGATAAATCTAGGGTCCTCAGAATTGTATTAACTCCAAGTAAAAGCTAAAAAAGGAGTTGAAGGATGAATTCTGCTGTGGTAAAACTCCTAAAGTAGCAGCTTCATTTTAATAATCTTAAAGTATTTACATATTTATATATATGGGAAAAGTGCACTCTAAGTATTTGTCTAGCACCCACTGAAAGACAGCAGAAAGCACATCTCGGATTTAACCAGTCAGCAAGTTTCTATTATAAATATGGAATTATATTAAAAACTTACTGACATTTCACAGTATTTCTGTGAATGAGGAATTGCCATAAAGATAAACTTCTACTGGAATAAATCAGTAATTGCCCTGATATTCAAATTTTTAAATCATATTTGGAAGTAAACCTAAAGTAAGTTACCGTGAACTCCGCATTCAAGGCAAAGATTAGTTGATGGTAATTAGCCAGGAAGCTAGCGCAGCCCTACAGAACGATTGGATTGCTTTTTAACAGAAAACTATTCAAACGAATGCATTTTAATAAAGCCAATAAAAGAACAGCTAGGTGACAAGCAATGTGGGCCATATGTACAGAACAGCAGATGTTACCAGGACTCTAGCAATCTAAGGGGAAGTAAGGAACATGCAACTTGACATACACCAGCAGCAGTAAATTGGGGCGAGAATAACATTCCCATTCTGACACTGGATGTCATACGCAGATATTGAAAGACTAAAAGAGACAGAGCTCAGCCATAATAGTGATATGAAATTCTGAGAAAATATGTTGCAGTGAAAGACTTGAAAAGTGCAATCTGTTCAGTTTATCATAAACAAGACCAACAGATGATTTAATTGCTGCATACAAAAACCTTTGCTGGAAAAAATCTCACACCATAATGACTCTTAAGATGTAGCAGAGAAAGATATCAGAAGTCTGGAAGTCAAAAGCAGATAGATTCAAATAAAGAGCTGCAAATTCTTAAATATGAAAACAACCAACTGCTTTAAGACCTCACTCAAAATAAATAAAAAGACAGCCTATCTTAATCAAAACTGGTGCACGTGAATTTGGCTCAATGAAGGGGTTACTGGGTGAAATTTAATGGCTAAGTCAGGCTGAGGTCACTTTATAGTCTTAATTCTTAAATTTACAAAACATCTTACTTGCTATATCAAACAGGCACCTGTTCCTGCTGTAATGAAACAGTGTGACACTCAGCAAGAAGTGATAAACATTCTGTGTACGTAATTAGTAGAGCAGCTGTTACCCAAATTCTTCTGTTAGCTTGGAATCGATAAAAAAATGCAGCTTCTAATTAGTACAGAGTGTGCTTATCTTTTTTCTGTTAGAAGTGTCAAACTGTTTCATTACCACAAAAACAAAAAATACTTTGATGTAGATAATACAATTTTAACTATCACTTTTCCTTAATGATTTTCAGACGTTTAAGTAGTAACAGAAAATCATACTATACATTATATAGTGGGAGCTTAGTGACATGTAGGATATGAAATAATAATAATTTAATCTCACACTTTTTTAGACATAACCAACTTGTGAAGCAAATGATGCTAAATTACTTTTCAAATTAAGTATTTACTGGAAATAATTTTGGAATTTATTTTTTTAACTAGAACTTTCTGCTAGCTTTTTTTTTTCCTTTGTGAAAATTTTCCCATCAACACTACGGAAATTGCAGGTTCCTGATGGGCATATCTGGAAGGTACTGATCCTTGAATCCAAAGGCTCACTTATGGAGCTATGTTGAATTAAATTCCATTTTCTCCACTGCTGAAAGAGAAAACTTTGGAAAGAGATTGAAAGGTTTCCTTCAGTCTTCAAGTACCTGACAAACTTGATTCTGGATAAAGGGCAGATTAGGTTTAGGCTCAGGTAACAAATCATAAACACTAAGTATGTGCATATTTGGAATCACTGCTCTAATCATCTAAGGAAGACACTCTAGCTTCCAACTTATTAGGGTCTCATCATATGACAGAATAGTTAAACTGAGCAGCATAAGCATCTAAAGATTCTATCCTTCTTTTAGCAGGCTATATGGTAAACCCATCTCTCCTCAACCTTATGTGTCTGCTGGCTCATCACAGTATTGTTTTCTGCGGGAGCCAACAAGCACATGCAGGAGACACAGCTGATACAGAGCATACTTGAATTTCCAAGAGACATTTAACAAAGCTTTTTCTTCAGAAAGTCTTAAAACCCCTAAATAGCCAGGGTACAGAAAATGACCTCACTTAGACATGTGACTTGCTAAAAGACAACAAGGAGCTGAAGAAAATGATCAGCAGAGTAAGGCGGGGATCTGAACTTGGATATACAGTATTCAACACAGACTTTAGCAATCCGATAGAGGTGATGAATAGTAAGGTAACTAAGTTTGCTAACATTACTGAGTTATTGCTCTACAGTACTGGATTTGAAGATTGGCTATGAGAGCAACCAAAGAACTTAGGATAGTGGATAACTGGGAAGACAAACCTCAGTGCAAGTAAAGCTTGAAGTGATCTATGCAGTACAAAGATATCCAACTTTTTATCTACAGCAATGGGCTCTGACTTATACCTCTAAGGAACAGGATCTTAGGCGTTCATGAAAAGATACTTTCAGTGTTCAGTAGCAGACATAAAGAAAATAAAAACATCAGTAATCATGAAAGAGAGAAGAGATAAGAAAGCAAAGATAAGAAAGAAAGATAAGAAAACCAAAATTTTTCCCCATTTTCAAAACCACACTGTTTTAAAATAGATGTGGGAGAGGAGGAAGGGAACTGGAAAAACTCCAGACAAAGGCAAAAGCATGACCAGAAGTACAGAACAACTTCTACATGAAAAATAACTAAACTAGCACTCACCAAACTGGTAAAGCAGAGGGGTAGGACAGAGAGCCCTATAAAAGCCTACAAGCTATCAGGAGCTAGGACAGTATCATTCCATGTTCATCGTGTTCTCATATTCTTAGCCAGGCACCCACTGTTGGCCACAGTCAGTGACGATACTGAGCTGCACCTACCTTGGGCTGACCACACATAACCAATCCCGTGTCAGCCTAGATGCTCTGCGATAGCCACAGCTATTTCTTCATCCTCTTGTATCATGTTCTTAGTGAAAGATATGAGGTTGTGAAACTAACTAGAGGACAAAGTGTTTTGCTCAAGCTTTGCTTCTGGTGGGTATATATTTGGGGATTTTCTATCTTCTCCATTTTAATAAACAAATCACAAGGAGGCTGACAAAATCTTCATCATAGTGACTTATAAACCTGTTTAGAGTAGCTATATTCTCTCCCTTGTGGGGCAGATGATGTTTAGACCTTTTTCAATTTTATGATGGCAATGTGAGATTGACAGCAAGAAGAAATAATAACATAGATGTTAATTCTGTGCAGGAAAGGGTGATCATGAGAAGCAAAAAGGACCAGGAGAAAGAGAGTGTCAGTACTCAGAGCCGTTAAATGTCACTGTTGAAGTTTTTAATCATAAAATTCACTTTACTCATGGACTTTCATTTTGCTAAGTCTAAGCTATATAGCTAATGAGCCTTGGTTCCATCTTTAAGAGTCCAGGGAAATATCACCTAATTGAAAACCACTTGTATGAAGAAGAGGTGTAGAATATTTTACCATGTAGTTTGGTTTCAAAGGAAGAAAAAAAAAAAGACAAAAAAAAAAGACAGGAAGTACCCTGGCAATAGTTGTGCCAATACAATATTACAACAAAACATTTAGTGACATGGGAGATTTTCTTATTATAATAGCAATAAGAAAACCAGAACAGAACTCACTCTTCCCCCACTGTCTTTGAAAAAAATCACTTAGTCTCTTAAAGTAAATTAAAATGGACAATTGCCATAACATTAATTTAAAACTTCAGACTACTTAGACCAATGAACTTGATTTCATACATACCAAATATTCTGCAAAACTTGGGGGAAAGACATGCAACATAACTCTCCCTACAGACGACAAGCTTTAGTTTAAATTAGGCATTTTAATAGACTTTCTCTAATCACGTAAAGCTAAAAGGTAGTTTTGCAGTTCGCTGCAGTAATCCGACAGTTTAAGACAATTTGTCTCATTCTGTAACTCTGCACTTACCCCTTGTTCATCCAGCTTCATAAGCTGTTCTGTGACTTTTGGAGTGTTGAAGGCCAGCCTTAGGCAATGGATATTCAGCTCAGGAACCACATACTCCAGCACTTCTTTTAGGGGAAGTCCCCTGGCTGTGCAATGCTTTGCAGTTGAAGGGATAGCATCTTCCAGCACAGAGCCTCTTAATGTCATAAGCTAAGCATACAAAACAAAAATAGCTTATATATTGAATTATGCACTGAGAAAGGGTTGCTTTGCAATAGCAGTGGAGCAAAACATACTATTTTCCAATTCTCAATAGAGATTAAGGACATTAAGTAACTTATGTTGCATGAAACAGACACTGATATGCAAAACGTCACTCCGACAGCTAACATTACACAGAATATCTCAAACGATTCAACAGATACAAGTTTTACAGGAAACTAATACTTGGAAAAGATTAGTAGCAGTATTTCTAGCAGAGCATTTCAAAGTATAAAAGTACACTTCTCAGGTCTACCTACTGTAACATATAAAACTGGAGGAAGTAATTTTCCTCCTCTTTGCTTGCTTCTAGTTACTATAGCTCCAGGAAGTTTCTCAGGCTTTAACCAAACCAACCTTCACAATTTTGTCTGTATTGGATATTATGGAATAACTCACTCACTGATAGGCTTACTTGTATTCTGTGTAATGTAAACACGCGGCATAACTTTGTCAGGAGAAGCCTGGATTATACATACGTAGAGGAGACAAATCTATTATCAATGCTGAAAAGCACACAAACCCCACGCACACCACCTGGTTTTGCCTGCTCACTTCCAGCTTCTTTTACTACCGTTCCTGAACTGCTTACCTCACTGGTTCTGAATATGATCCGGTAGTTGTATTGAGGTCCATTTTCTTTGATTTCATCTGGCTTCTCTCTTCTTATACTCACAGCTACCGGACCCAGGTTCTCATCTGCCCCAAAATAGTTCCAGTGTTCTTGCATACCAAGGAAAAAAAAAAGAACACACAAATAAAAGTCCATCTTACTTCTTACACTTCGACTATATTTTCATGCTTAGTGGTTATATTGGAAATAAATTGCCAGCACCACTAGAGTCAATAAGAGCATGTCTTCCCTGGTACCAGGATTGCACTCTTGTGCTTCAGTTCTCTAACGAGTTACGTTTATACAAGAAGGCTGAAATTCAACATTGCGTCCTGCTTAAACAGGCCTGAACCAGGATACACCTCTTACATTGGCTCTTATATCGAAATCTGTTTCATTCACATTGAGTACAATGAAGTTCCCCCTTAAAAATAAAAACAAGGAAGCCAAATGCACCGAAGTAGGAAACTCAACACTCTATGTTAAAATGGGAACAGCAAACAATTGTACTTAACAAAGAACGTAACTTACTTTTTTTTGTATGGAAAAAGCAAAAAACAGTCATACAAGTTACTCAATTATAAAAGGGGGAAAACTGATGAAGCTGAAAAATAAGTTACAGACTTGTTCATAGTAAAAATAATCAAAGCATAGTACCATAGAAAAATAGAGTAAAGCGCAAGAAACAAAGCATAAATATTTAACAGTGAAGTGTCAAACAACCGTAAGAGTAAATTTAAAGTGCTAAGAGTTGAGTCTAAAACTAGCCTAACTGGGAAGGTGGCAGAGAGCAGAATACAGGGCTGAAGAAACTGCTCACTAGCTGAACAGTAGATTATTTGAGATACATTTTTATATTTAACTATACACATGTAAAGCCAAGCTTTAAATTAAAAAAAAAAAGAAAAGCACATTTATAAAAATTAAAGCTTAACAATTGTAAGAGATTGGTGTTGAAGGCTCCCCTGTTGGGCCTTCTGAGCATTATGAACTGCCTCGACTGATGGCAGAGGGACATCACCATGAATGCAGCAACATATAAACAAAGTTAGAATCATAGAATTGTTTAGGTTGGAAAAGACCCTTAAGATCATTGACTCCAACGGTTAACCTAACACTGCCAAAACCACCAATAAACCATGTCCTTAAGTGCCACACATACCCATCTTTTAAATACCTCCAGGGATGGCAATTCAACCACTCCCCTGGGCAGCCTGTTCCAATGCTTGACAAACCTTGCGGTGAAGAAATTTTTCTTAATATCCATCCTAGACCTCCCCTGGTGCAACTTGAGGCCATTTCCTCTTGTCCTATTGCTTGTTATTTGGGAGAAGAGACCGATCCCCACCTCGCTACAACCTCCTTTCAGGTAGTTGTAGAGAGTGATAAGGTCTCTCCTCAGCCTCCTTTTCTCCAGGCTAAACAACCCAAGTTCCCTCAGCTGCTCCTCATAGGACTTGTTCTCTAGACCCCTTACCAGCTTCATTGCCCTTCTCTGGACACACTCCAGTATCTTAATGTCCCTCCTATAGTGAGGGGTCCAAAACTGAACACTGTATTCAAGAAGCGGCCTCACCAGTGCCAAGTACAGAGGTACAATTACTTCCCTAGTCCTGCTGGCCACACTATTTCTAATACAGGCCAGGATGCTCTTGGCCACCAATGCACGCTGCTGGCTCATACTCAGCTGGCTGTTGATCAATACCACCAGGCCCTTTTCTGCTGGGCAGCTTTCCAGCCACTATTCCCCAAGCCTGTAGAGCTGCATGGGGTTGTTGTGACCCAAGTGCAGCATGCGGCACTTGCCCTTGTTGAACCTCATACCATGGACACCAGCCCATCAATCCAGCCTGTTGAGACCCTCCTGTAGAGCCTTCCTACCCTCAAGCAGATCAAGACCCCCGCCCAACTTGGTGTCATCTGCAAACTTACTAAGAGTGCACTCAATCCCCTCATCCAGATCGTTGATAAAGACATTAAAGAGAACTGGCCCCAATACTGAGCCCTAAGGGACACCACTTGTGACTGGCTGCCAACTGGATTCACCACCACTCTCTGGGCACAGCCATCCAGCCCCAGCAAAGATCGGACCTGTCCAAGCCATGAGCAGCCAGTTTCTCCAGGAGAACGCTGTGGGAAATGGTGTCAAAGGCTTTACTAAAATCTAGGTAGACAACATCCACAGCGTCTCCCTCATCCACTAAGCAGGTCATCTTGTCATAGATGGAGATCAGGTTAGTCGAGCAGGACCTGCCTTTCATAAAACCATGCTGACTGGGCCTGATCATCTGGTTGTCCTGTATGTGCCTTGTGATGGCACTCATGATCTGCTCCATAACCTTCCCCAGCACTGAGGTCAGTCTGACAGGCCTGTAATTCCCCAATCCTCCTCCCTGCCCTTCTTGTAGATGGGCACCACATTTGCTAACTTCCAGTCAACTGGGACCTCCTCGGTTAGCCAGGACTGCTGATAAATGATGTAAAGTGGCTTGGTGAGCAGTTCTGCCAGCTCCCTCAGTACCCTTGGGTGGATCCCATCTGGCTCCATAGACTTGTGTGTGTAGCAGGTCACTAACCATTTCCCCTTGGATTATGGGGGCTTCATCCTGCTCCCCGTCCCTGTCTCCCAGCTCAGGAGGCTGGGTACCCAGAGAACAACTGGTCTTAATATTAAAGACTGAGGCAAAGAAGGCATTATGTACCCCAGCCTTTTCCTCATCCTTGGTCACTATATTTCCCCCCACATGCAATAAAGGATGGAGAATCTCCTTAGCCCTCCTGTTGTTGCTAATGTATGCCTTGCACATATCTCAAGTGACAACAACTGAAGTTAAACATACCATACCTGAAAGGGAAATTTATGAGAAACTGTTGAAAAATAGAAGTCAAGCATTTTACAAGAAAAATAAGTCCTATGTCATCACTTTCCATACGCTGCATATATGAATGAATTTATACATGCATAAAAATAGAAAGTTAGAGCTATCTGAAAATTCAACAATTCAAAGAAGAAATGTGAAATTCAGTGGAATGAAAAAGAGATGTAACTGGCCTGAAAGGAAATGTAACCATACTGCCTGAACTACTATATACTGATTACTTGTTACTCTTAAAACAACCAGAACTTTAAAACAAGAACTTTAAGAGCAGTTTAATATGAGCTATAGAGATAAAATGTAAAATATTTTAATATCATCAAGAACTGCATCGTTAAAGATACTAAAAATAGATATTGAAATACACTCCATTCAAAGCGATGTCAGTCATTTTTCCCAATGAATAATCATTTGTGGTGTTAAAAATTTGAGTGCCTCATTTTTTATTCTATTTCTTTTAAAAATTACACTTACTGATTCTTGCTATACTTTCCTCCAACACACTAAATGCTTTTCAAGTAGGTGATCTCTGCTTGTGAGCTTACTTGTGCCCTAGAATTACACCTTTGCCTTCACACAGCTGTCCACCCCTTTAAGCCCTTGGGGGCTCTATTTTATTCCCCGGTATCTGGTATTTTATTACCCTTTCCTCAACGTCTCCCATTTAAGATTTCAGAGCATGCAAGACATAAAAGAAACATGCTCGCAGCATTATAAAGCTTGCATTCTACCAAATTCCTCTGCAAGTCATCAAAAGCCAATACTCTGCACAGAGGTAATTAAGATTCAAAATTCTTTTAATATCTTGTGGAATATCCTGTAAATATTGGCCTAAGTTTTGGGTGACTGAATTAGTCATGAGTGGGGAAATTATGAATAAATTAGACCATCCACATAAGCCTAATTAAATCTTTATATTACTCCACTGATAAGAGCCCTGTAAATGCCACAGAGATCTTCTGTTGTTTAAAAATCCAAACCATCTTATTAGCTCCCTAACTTTTCTTCTTCCTCCATTAAGTAACTTGCTTTTTTTCAGGATGTTTATAGCTCACCAAACAGTTCATGCAGAGATGGTCAATGTAGAAGCACAGTCATTGAGAACGTGAGACCAATTTTCTATCAGCATATTACGCAGCTTCCAAAACCTGAGATAGCTTGGCCATCTCCACAGTAAACTGCTTAGTGACGTAAAAACACTGGTGTAACTTTGCTTATAGAACATTTTAAAGAAAAAATACATGCTGGTAATACATACTAAGAGGGTCCAAAATTTATATTAGTTTTCTGTACTGACAACTGCACAGATGATAAAATTTGTGTATCTTGTAACCAGTCCAGCCTGCAATTCAGATAGAGAATTTTCTGAGGAGAAATTATTCTACATCTTGAAAACACATTTAGGAAGGCTGGTAAGAACCACCTTTGAAGCTGCATGAAAATACGTATACAATTCTGTATTGTTCAATTAAGCTTTTATCTAGCTCCTCTTTATTTGGAAAAATGCACAAGGTGTGGAATTTTACACTTCTCTGCTAACAGGAAATGTCTTTTATTCTCTTCTCTTCAGTCTACAGCGGGCAGTTGTCTTTCTAGCTTTCCTATGCACCTCCTCTCTTCTATTCACATCGTCCTCTTCCGTATTCACATTTACTATAGGGTGGTCCATTCTTTACCTTTGCTTTTATTCTCTTTCTCCTCCTCTACCCCACCTCTGTATTCATTCTGCAAGCTACAGTATATACCCTCGTATCTGACTACTTTTCCCTGTGGTACAGTTTCTTGCATCTCTACCTGATTTTCTGCTACATCCTGAATTTCCTTGCATCCAACCATTTTCTCTTTCCTATAGCAGGAAAAGCAGTAGTAGAACTTAAGTGCACAAAGCTTAATATCCAATCTAAAGGTAGTTAATTAGGAGTTTGATTGTAAAAGCAAGGGCTACGTCACAACTGTAATTCAAGAATTTTATGCCAAAAGTGAATAGCATAGAAGACAGCTTTTTCCTCCACCCCACACAGAACCTCATTGAAAGCAACATTTCTCAAGCTTGACATTATTTCATTTAAACTACTGCTGACAAATTATTTAATTAAAAGACAGTCAGAAGACAACTAGCAACAGCCATAAATTAATTTATAAATCCATGTCAAAAATAAATAATTAATTGCTTGTACCTGGTCATTAACCAGATTATATATACTTTTAAAAATAGTTAAATATTTATCATATAATTCAAAAGACACTTCCAGTGAAAGAATTTAAGTAAAAATACTAATTTTCCTGGCAGATATTTACAACTTTCCCTTGCAAAGGAAATCCAAGTAAACGCACTTAATTTTGAGCAAGGAGGGTTTTTTTTGCGCTTTTATCATATTTACCTTTGGATATCACGTTCAATTGATGCATTATGTGTAATCAGAGTAGAAGTAAAAATTGCAAACATTTTGCTTCAGAATGAAACTCTGCATCAAGCATTTTCCTCTAATCCTACCGCAGCATTTACAGCACTGGAAAACTCTGCCCAGCAGTTCTCTGGAAACAAGAGGGCAGCATTTTTAGAGCTCAGTCCTATAATGTCTTCAGACTGTTGATCATAACCAGACTGTCAACTGTAAATTTTCTGTAAGTCTAGCCACATACTTGAAAGGTACTGATTTGGGGATAGAATATGCAGCAATTCAAAGCACTAGAGCAAAGGGTTTTTTTAGTGGCTGCCAACAGTTAAAGGAAAGCTGACCAACAGCTCATTCGTTATAAAACCAGCTCAGGAAACTATTTACTTCTCAGTCAAGTCTTTCATTCTAAGCCAGTAAACTCAAATTTGTCCTAAATGGTAACGACGTTAGAGACTACTGCGTGATGATGACTGAAGCTAAAGGGATGCTCTTGGTTCTTTCCATAACTGTAATTCTCAGACACAACTGGGGGGACAGAGAATAGACTGCTCCTCTGGAGCGATATGCTCTCTTTTCTAAGCAGCGCTTAGACAAGCTGATGGAAACAAATTTTTAATTCCCTATAATTAAAGATTTCAGTCACATCACCATCAGCATCTCACCAAATTACCTTGGAGAAATTAAAATGAACTATAACAATGCAATGGCTTTCATTCTTTTTCTTTTTTTCTAAGACACAAAAGATTAACAGTGTGACTTTTTTTTTTTGTGATGAGACCTACTTTTCATTAAATCACGCTGACTGGCATCATTAATGATTTTTAACTGGCAGTTCTTTGTTGATATAGTCCCAAATTACCTGCTTTTTTATTTCAAGTTGGAATGAAAACAAACTAAAGGATTACAATTCTATGGGTCATCACTTTTTATTCTTTACAAGCTTTAGGATTACTTCAGTAGTTCTCCGATTCTATGAAATTCTCTTGGTTTGAGATCTTTAAAAGTTATCGTTGCTGAATCAGAATTTGCTTCATATTTTAAGACTATAAAATTAACCAAGGCCTGCTGACTTGACTAGCTGATCCCACTGAAACTGTCTTTCATTATTGTCTATTCCATTCCTAACATCATAAAGATCCAACCTCCTCCTCAAACAAGGAAGGTTCTGCATCATTACTTGCTTCATGTTATAAAAACTTTCAGTTAGAACTGTCTTCCTTAATATTTTTTCCTATAATGCTGCTTTAGGTTTTATCACTATCCCGCCTCTTTCAGATTAGTCTAAAGCTTGCTTGGGGAAAAACGATACACTGAGTGTTCAACGAAATGTGTTTGGTACTTGTAGAACTGTGGGGTCTGGGCATGTCTGATGAGGCTTCTGAAGTACACCTCTTTTCAGGCAAAAATCTCTGATAGGAACAACGTCCCTGGCTCTTGCTTGCTGGACTGATCACAAACACAGTAAATTTAAAATCCAGTTTCAGGGCTTAAGGAAAATAAAAATAAAATTAAAAAAAATATCAAAATCACAGCTGCTTCTCTCCCTCCAAACCCGCTCCATACACACACAGACACTTTCGTATCTGGTTATCCCTCACCAATACCTCTTAGGACTAGGTTATGTTGATTTTATCTAATTCATCTTAATTACGACTAGAAAGAAAAGGAGCTATAATGGTGACTGGCACTGTAGTAGCATGAGGGTGTGATTTCCCTTAAGGACAAGGCAAACTAACAAATTGCTGTTGCTCACACCTCCTTCCTCTTCCGCTGTTCACTCTCATTGCTTACCTGACACCAGGCTTTGGCACTTCTCTGCCTGCAAGGAAAACTGATTTCACCCATTAAACTGGAGAGAAATAACCAAGCAATAAAAAGCAAATTCATTGCGATGGCAAGATTTCTGCTTGGTTAGTGAACTGAACTGGCTTGTCAAGTTTTCAGAAAACAAGAGAACTGATACAAGGAAAAGGGAGGAATAAAGTGCTGAAAAGCTGTTAAATGAGGTCAGCTGTAACATGAAACTGCACCTTTAGTTGCTGATTGCAAAACTCACCAGAGTGATAAGGAATCAAATTGTTCCAGAGGGAGGCAGTTAGGAAGGTAATTGCAGGCAGAGGTGTCTAATCTCAGGCTCTCCCCTCCAAACATACCTCATCCTACATTGTGTATCTGTCTTACTATTCTCAGAAAACCAGTATTTTTCCTCACTCCTTTCTCTCCAAAGGATGTGGATCAGCACTCTCAAAAACCTCTCAGCCCTAGAAAGACTGCAGAAAGAGGAGACTGTGGAAAATGTGACAAGAGCCACCCAACCAAGAGACAATGCAGGGAAGAAGAGGCAAGAGATGGACGTATGAGGCAAGGGAAAAACAGCAGATGAGATTACTATCTGTTATACACTGTTAACAAGCTGAAGTTTTTTTGAACTGATCATCCCCTTATTTTAATCAGGCATCCCTGTTACTTTAACCTGCAGGAAACAAGCTCTTTTGAGCTGCTTTCACTAAAGAGGTGAAACCCAATCCTGATTGTTGGTAGCCAAGGAACAAGCACTCTTCAGGTCAGTCATTAGACCAATTCTATCCATCAGGAGATACCATAGCAAGGCACACAATCCTGCAGGGAGAACTCAATCTTCAAAGGACTTTGGTCTGCACTCCTTTTTGATCATTTTCAGAATTGGGAAGAACAGAGAGAGAGATCTGCATCTCCCGGTCAGCATCATTTTGGTGAGAGGAGTATCTGGGTAATGTTTGGGTTTTGCTTGTTTCTATAGGTCAAAAAGCTTTGATCTGGGTGGTGGTTTTTTTTCCTGCATA
Organism: Anarhynchus alexandrinus; assembly: GCA_008711295.1. Lineage (NCBI taxonomy): Eukaryota > Metazoa > Chordata > Aves > Charadriiformes > Charadriidae > Anarhynchus > Anarhynchus alexandrinus. Next base: position 1,623,526 of record VUYV01000124.1, read on the forward strand.
CCTCCAATGGAAATTATAATCCTTGGTTTCAGCAGGACCATGTGATAAGAGAACTGTATTCTGTTTTCTCAGATACATTGTTGTCATTGCAACATATGTGTGTGCCTATAGTTACGTATATACAGTGATAGTTTCTTTCTGCAGAATTTGACAAATTAGAAATTGCTTGCTAGAATGAGGGCTATGACAAAAATAGTGAGACAGACTTTAATCTTTATTTATATGATATTATTGACTTAAAGTAAGTAACATCCCCCACACCTTTTGAAATGGATTATTAAGATATTAAAATGTCCAAAGATTATTGTAAACACTAACGTTCCAAGCTGCACAATCCGTTAAATCCTCAGTACATCAAATCTTGATGTGGAGGGAAGAAAGTTCTCATATTTTAGGGGTTTATTTTCTTTTTTAATCTTTCAAGCACCAACCCCAGCCCACTCCCATGGATACCAAATCTGTGTTTCAAGATGTTTATAATTTGTAGCTACTGCTAACTGTTATGTGTAAGAGTTTAACTCCAACGCTGCAAAAAAACTATTAGACATAGCATGTACTGATGGGTAAAATATACCATGTTGAAGCACCGATGATTAAAAACATACATAATTCTTGCAAATACTATTATACATCAGCTGAATTTTGTGTGTTTGTGAAACAAAAAATCATTACTAAAACACAAGGAGAAATAAAATTTCCCTACCTTTCTGATAGAAGAATTTTCGATAATAATATGCACCAAGGTCTACATGTTCAACGATGTATCTTTTCACTCTGTCTAGATGCAAAATCAGATTCTCCTTGGGAACTTCCAGAACTGCTACTCCGGCATTCGTGCAATGAGAACTCAGAGTCGACTCAAATGAGGCACTTTCACATCCACTGAAGGAACCTGAATTAGATTTGGAAAGGCTGATCTTCCTCTCCCCTTCCCCACCAATCTCATTACGAAAATAAGGACAACTCATCACAAGTTCATTGCTTTTATCATCCCCCTGGTCCATATTGAGACTTCCTTTCGAATTCAGGTCTTCAGTACTGCCCATTGGAGAATTGAAACTTGCAGAATGGGACAAGGGTCCAGAGACAAGTGATGCTACAGCAGCAGCAGATGCACCTGTGGTTGTGTTCCTTCTTTTAATAACATTATGCCTGTTGATCGCTGCTTCATTTAAATCAAATAAAATACTCTGTACATCATAATGAGCAAAACACTTCGGACAAGTCCAAGGCTTGACGCTATCTTCTGACCTGTTATCTTCAAGATCTGAAGACTTCCCAAGCTCCCCTTCACCTTTGGCATTGCGCAGCTTACGAAAAATGGATGAATCTCCTGTCTCTGATTTTGAGCGTCTCTTGAGCGGCTTCTCCCTTTCCTTAAAGAGTCTCAGGTTTTCCCTTTGAGTAATAGGTCCATCTATCACATCTAGAGAGAATCCTGAACCCTTGCTTCCACTGGCAATCAGGAGGTCACTGAGCTTAGCTGTGGCTGGGCTTCTCTGATCAGACTTTTCATCTTTATAGCCCTTCAATAAGTCAAAAAAACTTTCCCCTGAAGTTCCCTGCTTATCTATGGAAGATGTGCTGCCATACTCCCTGTGCAGAGATGGTCCAGATTTAAAAGTGGGTGAAATACATTCATCAAAACTATCCACATCAAGCTCACTTATGGTAATGTCACTGTTGCTGCGCTGTCTTATTCTACGAAGAGCTTTCCTTGGGGAACTGGGATAGCCATCAGGTGTAAGAAATCTGGAGTCTAGATTCTCAGATTGTCTGGTCTTGCTTTTAAGTGTGCTCTGGATGCTCTTTAACATGACAGAATCACTAGCATTCAGGTTAACAGAGCTTCCCTGACTCCCAGGACTGCTTTTAGAAGACATGCTGTCAAGGCAACTTGATGTTTCAATATCTTGACTAGATCTGCTTGCTTCCTTGATGTTCTCCTTCCTTGGGGGCCAATCAGCAATCCTTGCCCTGACCCCCATTTTAGGGACTCCAGGAGTAGAGGTAATGTGATGGGAACTTTCATTCCGAGGAGGTCCAACTGGTGCCATGACTGCAGATCCTAAGCTGCCGTTCTGTGACCTAAAGCGCCTCATATAAAAGTCATCCGAGTGGACTTTTGAGGTGCCATCTGTTCCGACTGATACCCCAGTGGCAACAGCCCTTTCGGTCTGGGACCGCTTCAAGCTGGTCATGATCTTTCAGTATGCTCAACCTTAGTAAGTTCCGAGAGAAAACACACTCATTTCTGCTTTTTAAATGCCCAGTTCTCTTTTGGAGAATAGTCTCCAAAATATGCAATGGTTGCATGAGATCTTAATCATGGACATTTAAGGACAGTTAAATGCAGGATGTCTAGAAAATTCCGATATTCAGCAGGTTTTGATAATCAATATTTTCCTTTAACTTTTGCATTTTAAGAAGTAGCCATGCTCCAATACATTCAAATTGTTTTAACATCACTTGTGCTCCAAAATGTCAGAGTTGTAATCCAATCGCTTGTGCTTCTTTTAAGCCTAAAAGAGAAAAAGGGAGACAAAAACATTAATGATTTCATATATATCTTTTTTTGTAACTGAAAACAATTAATACTTATTACACAATTAATATTTCTAACAAACATGCTTTTAAATCTCATTGATCACCATCTCAAAAATGCAGAATTGTGTTATATAGTGGTGAAGAATCTTCTAGATATTGTTGGTTTGCCTTCTGAAAAAATGCTTTTACATTTGGATTCCACACCTAAGTACAATTTTTTCCTCATGAACTGAACAGCGATACTTTTTTAGTTCGGTTAGTGGACGGTTTTACAAAGCACAAGTAGGGAGCTAATTTCCTCAGCTGAAGGACACATACAGCTTACATTTCCTGCAAAATCTATAGAGGAGCCAGATCAGAACTCCAAATTTTGTTTATAAACGCTTTAAAGAATTTACCATTTACAAGTCATACGTCCTTGGTTGCAATTAGGTATTAACAATGCCTATTCAACTTTTCCATTAATGTAAATAACTATGACATGCTAACAAAAAAAGGAAGGAAGCTAATTAGCAAAAAGATTACAAAATTATAATAGAGAGAATGGCTGTCAGTAACATTTATTCTGTGTTTTGCACAGTCTTATTTGCAGATTAGCTGGATAGTCCAGAAAACATGTATTCCCTCTGTCTAGATTTCACAACATATATAAACACATACTTTTAAATAACTTGATATGAAAAGTGCCATTTATTTCCCTGGCTAACAAAATATTGTCTGCCACAGCTCCTGTATGATCCAGCTTTACAAAGCCATGGAAATTAAATGCTTTCCCATACCTCATCAGTACCAAAGTGATTACAAAGCAGTTAGTATACCACCCTTTGAGAAGCTAAAAAAAAAAAATAATCCACAAATACATCCTTGCTGGTAGAAGACAAAAGCATGAGACTGTCAAGATAAAATCTTGCATTGCTGTGTACATCCTTTAACACAAAGAAGTTAATAATTTTCAAAGGATGAACCCATTACACAAAACGTGGCCTTTAAATAAATAAGTGTTGTGTGCAGAGAGATGCTGCTGAACCAGCACTGCGTTGACAATACAGTATTGTCTACGAATCAAGGCTTTCTGATGCTTCCAGGGAAACTAGTACGGTCTCTTCTCAAAACTATAGAGTACTTTGCTCCACACTAATTAAATACCAAGCCAGGGCACTTTCTGCCTCCAAAGGCGGCATGTTTTAACTTCACTCGCCATAGACAGCACCTCTTTGAAATAGCTGCTATTTATATAAAGCTGAACACATAAGGAATACTTAAAATGCAAGCTGACTGCATCACACATTAACAAGAGCGGTGCAAGTGATCTAGGGTACTATTGTATTTGCACAGCTATTTACATAAGCACAGTTACTTTCCTTGTAATTCTGCTACAAAGACGCTGCTGAAACAATAGTTTTTTCTACCTATGTAATTAGAGTAACTTTAGAAAAGCAGTCTATCCATGCAGCTGCTGCAAAACTACTGAATTTTCAGCTGTAACTTTTTACAAATTTCAAACACTCTCCAGTCTAAGAACCGGTCAAGCTGGTGAAACAACTTCATACACAAATCAGATCAAGGAAGGAAAAATGCAAACACAGTGTGCCACCATATAACCTAATGCTCTGTCTGTGCTTTTTAACAGTGCCATAGCAAATATAATTTATGCAATAAACTATGAAATGGGAACCCCTAACATTGCAGAGCCCTTTCTAAAGAGCTATATAGACTTGCTTTTATAGGGAGAAGGGAAGGAAAATAGAATGAAAACTGATAAGGATTTAGGGCAGGAAGAAGACAGGCTAAAAGGGATAGTGAAGGAAGAGTCTAGCTGAGGGTGGAACACAGAACACGCAGAAGTACAAGTGACCACTACCACACACTCCTCTTCACAGCCTGCAATGAAACCCAAGATTTCTATGCCCCACCATTGCTCTTCCACCATCAATATCTCTGAAAGCAAAGTATACATCTCCTCCTCCTCAAGTGCTGGTCCTTACAGAAACAGATAACCTACCAGTACAAGTTTCTCATTAACTCAAGGGCAGAAGTTCACACAGTAGCTCTAAAAAATTCTCAGGCCTGGTGTTAACCATATAAGCATCCAAATGCTACCAGGTGACGCATCCCGTCATCGTATACACCCCCCCCCAATTTTTTTTTTCCCCCTCTTTAAAAATTTCAGGGACAACCATCCTTAATAAAGATATATAGCCATATAATCATATAAAAAAAAAAATAAGTGTTCTGTTGAATTTATTTTTGACCTGTTGTATGTATGGTACAGTCATTAGTTACACAACCACACAGTACATTTTCCAAAGGAAACACTTTCTCTGTTCCTGACCCAGCATTAAGGATGTCTCACTCTGGGGACCAGCTGTTTCATGTTCTGCAGGTTTTTGCAACTGTCCTACTTCATATGCTGTAGCAGCTGCAACACAGGCAATAAATGATTAAGGCAATAGTTGACATCGTACTCTGAAGAACCGAATTCCACCTTTGCCTGTATCTATTTCTATATTAAATAAATCACCTAAGTCAATTGTTTTGGAGACTGTAACTACCCGTCTGTTGTTTCCCTCGCCTTTCCTATCCCCCTGTCTAATTTGAAACCTGATCTAAAAGGTTTTATTAGCTCCAACCAAAATAAAGTGAGAGCATTATATTTAATAATATTAAAAACTCCAAAAGTATAGGTCCTGAGTACACTGGTCACTGGATTTAATGGAAAAGGAACAATAATAGCAATCTGCACTTTAACATTTTCTCATATTCATTACTTGCAAAACATGACAGCATGAAAGACAGGGTGAATCATGGTTGATTTAAATGACCATTAGTTACCAATAACCAGATGATATTATTAACTAGAAAACCTACAGAAAGTTAAATACTAAGTAGCAGAACTGGTAACACAAAATATGTAGCATATTAAAATTAGGTACAACTACAAAATAGGCAGTATGGTACCTACTTCTAAAGATGACAGCAGTAATTGTGAAGAGCAACAATTCTTATTTTGTTACTATTTCAATATAAAAAAATATAATTCAAGGTAGAGCTATGAATATCAATATGAACAGACTGTGGTGAGGACAAACTAGCATAACCAAGGTAACGTATGCTTCTCCAATTCAACTGAACTTATTGAGAAAGCGAACAAAATATTCAGATGAACTCCTACATATAAAAAGCCAATAACGAAAGCCACATGCAAAAGCTTCTAAAAGAGGTACATTTACATTTAGTACTGATTATCTCAATTAAAAACCAGCTAAGAGATCAAGCTTGGAAAACCAATGATTTGCTTATCAGATCGAATGCAGTTGCTAGTAGAGCAAGCCAAAGATCTGTTCAAAATGGGCCTCAAATCCTTAGGACAAAGTTTATTTATTATTTTTTACCAGTACTGGAGTATTTTGCATCTGTAGCTCATATTAAATTGAGGATAAACAAACCTGTTTTCATTCTTTCCCTTTCTATTTATACCTCTTTCATGAACTTTGCTCTCTCCTCCAAAACTGGTGTTACAGCCATTAGACAAAGGACCATTCTGTTCAAACTGAAAGGTCCTTGTACATTAATCCCAAGACAGTTAAGTCAGGTAAGTCAACAGATCTTGAATTATTATTCCTTATGATTGAAGTTAGCCACCAGGAAAATGACGAAGACCTATCAGCCAAGATTTTGTCTAGAGGCCTTTGGACTACAAAGAACCAAATATAAGCAGTGATTAAGAAGTGTCTCGCTCAAATCAGCTCAGGATAGTAAAGAAACCCAACTACAGCACACTAAGCAGTCTCTATCTTGGATTCAGGTAGCCAAATGAGGTAACTCAACATCTACTAGTTCAGATGAATGGAAAAAAGGAGATCAAGCCTGATGCATCAAAATTCTTAGACCTTCTATTACAGTTTTTCCTAGGCATAGTTTATGTGAGATCATGCTGGTTTTCCTTACAATGTAGTGACTTTAGCCACAACCAAGTCTTACTTGAAGGATTTAATAATTACTCTTATCTGCTGGGAACATGCTGAGACTTCAGACTGTAGGATGGATCATGGATGCTAATGATCCTGATACTTGGATGTTGACAGAGATTGATTTGGGGGCACCAAATTATTTATGATGCATAATATTCCAGAGGAAAGACTTCATATTTCACCATCAGTCCTCATTAAAACGTGTCATTTTATAATTAAAAATTTGGGAATGAGGGAACCAGTTTTCAAACTCTAGAAAAGTCTCACTTTTGCCAAGTCTCCATAAGCCCTCTCTCTCAAGCCCCCAGTCAAAACAAGAAAATATAGTAGGTGGTTGTAAGTGCAACATATTTTAAAATACTGAAAACTGTAGGATAAGAAGGAATTAATAGCATTTATAGCTGTAACAGCATTTTACAGCAGGTAGTTTTTAAAAACGTAAATGAAATCATCTCTGTTCCACAGGGTTTACTGAAGTTTAGCCAACCAGGAAACTGCAAAAAACACACGCTACTGAAGGTAACTTGTGTTAACTTTTACTACAAAAAGAACTGGCATTGTCATAAAACCTGAAAACTAGTAGCTCCTCTGAAACCTGAAAAATAAATGAGAAAAATGAAAAATATTTTATATAGGAAAGCTTGATCTATTTGTCTCTTATATTCTTACCTGAATTACACAGATCAAATCCTGGGGGAGGAACATTCATTTATCAGCCAATTAAGTTATTATATGTACAAAATAATGTCTAATTTCATAAAATGAATTCCTCAGAGGAGAAAAACTCAATTTAATCTTTAGAAATATTTGGCTTTATGCAGTTACCTATTATTAACTTTATCCTTTTCTTCCCACGATTACTTTCATCATCATAATTGAAGATTCACCTTTCAGAGGAAGTTTTTATGAACTGAAAGGCTATTTGAAGAATAGTGTTTAGTGTTTTACTAGCTTATCAGTTTTATTTTTGTTACACTTAGAGGAATTGCTGGTTTTGTGTTAACTGAATGTGGCAATTGCCAGCTTCGCATAGGATGAAAGATAGATTCCCTATAACTTTTCGTTCTCCTCCCCCCACCTCCCCAATTTATGTTATCTACAAAATTTGCCACTGATCTACACATAAGTAAGTCTGTGTTTCTGCCTTTTTTTCTCTGAATGTTTTCTTGCTCCCTAACCCTCAGAAGAGAATCTTTGCTCTAAGGAAACAGAGTGCCATCTGTTGCCATATACACAACGATCAACTGCACTGATCTGCTGTGATTTAATAGTGCTTTATTCTTAATTTCGTTTTCTGCTGAAGTAGCTCACACTAAAACATATGAACTTAGGCAAGGTTAAACTGATTTTAAGATGCAATAGTAACTAATATGAATTACTACGATTGGTTTCTGCTCTCTTGCACTAATGCCTTTCTACAGGCAAACACAGGCTTGCTCTGCCAGACGGTGAATCAACTGGAGGGTGTGCGGTCACTAGAGAAGGGTGCCGAGGTTGAGCTCATGCACTGTGGCACTCGGCAGAATTTGCTCGCTCAGGTTTTGAGCCCTGCTAACCACGGTTGTAAACCATCGGTCAGCTCAGAGCACGCTGAACCAGCTGGCCTCCCTGTGCAGAAGACCATGAAGTCGCACTCAATAATCATACTTGCTTGCAGTCAGCGGTAAAGTGTTCATGACATAACAGGATGGTAAATTAAGCATAACAAAAGCTACCAAATTGAGACAGATATAGGAATGCAGGGGACAGTAATCCCCTACCTGTGCATTTCAGCACATTTTGCTCCATTATGTTCTCCCACTCATTAGTGTCCATGTAAACACTAGAATATCTCAAGCCAGAATTATGCCTTCTTTTTTCACATCAATTTTGTAACCATTAACCAAGACAAGGATATCACAATCACAATACTCAAGTGTACAAGTAACTGTTGCTGAAGCAAACCCTTTAAAACTCCTTTGAACTGAGAGGGAGAGACAGAAAAGGCACTGCACGTGGTCATTCCCACTTCAACACTCACGTTCCATTTTGGTACCAGTGTTACTCAGTTAAATAAATGCAGAATCCCTTTCCTGGAAGCTAACTTACAGAATCTAAAACGCTGACAAGTCTTATTGTACGCTATACTGTATTCTATTCCTGGAATGAGATTGTTAACAGCAATAGTTTATTTTTGATAGAAGCGCTTGCTCTCTAGGAAGCAACTCTAAACCAGTGCCAAAACACAAGAGTAAAATATTCTAGCTCCCAGATACCATCTCTCAAGAAATTAAATTTTTAGCAACTACAAAGGAGTTCCACTTACACACACCCCCATTCCTTTTTTAAAGAGATGCTTCTCTTCTGTGTTTCTTTTTCAGTTCCTAGCTGTTGATATTTTGCATTCCTGGGTAATGGTTCCAGAAACACACAGACTGCTGTCTCTGGTGTGTGGACTCCTGTAAAAGTCACTTATCTGCAAAGTGCCCAAGTTAATCAATGACTAACTTCTGATACTGCGAGACTCTGACCTATGAATCGTCACAAACCAAACCCAAACACAAAAAAAACCTCACAGCCCAAGAAACAAACCCCAAAGGAAACAGGCTGATACTTACTGGTATGGCTACAGTTCAGCGTAACTGCCATACATTACAGTAAGCACCATGGATGCACTTTCCTGAGGTTTGCATTCTTGCTCATGCTTCGATAGCAGAAAGGCTCGTATGCTGCCCTCCTCCTTCAGCCCGGCCACAAGTTTGTCTCCAACACAACTTTGGTACCAACCCAAAGACAAAGCTCAGCCTGTGGTCTCTGTGCTGCACGCCGGCCATACTTGGCGCACTAGTGCCGGCAGTCATCACCATGTCTCATGACATCCCGCAAGCATCAGGGTTGAGCAAGAGACCTCAGTTTGGAAGAGGGGCAAAGAGGGTGCGTAACCTACTACCTCTAAACTTCCAGTTGCTTCTAAGGAGTCTGGAGTGCAACTCTAAGTAAACTTTTTTTAATGACAGGTGTTAGACTGTGTCACTCATTTTATAATAGGATTATTAAAAAATATAAACCCGTCATTTTGGCATCGTTTAAAATATTTTTCCCAATACCGTTTTAATCCTTTGCTCTATCCCTGCAGTTGCTTCTCCCTAAACTCATGATTTGGCAAAAGAATTGCAAGGAGCTGTACTGCTCTCTTCATGAAAGTCATCTAGCTCCCAAAACTCCACAGAGTAACGTTTCTCCATAGGTTGATTGATCACACAGTCATGTGTTTTAGGGTGAAACAAAAGCAGCTTTTCAGAAGTTAAAGTTAAATTTTACCTAAAATAAATAGGCTTTATTCACAGCAACCCCCATGTTAACCATCTAGAGAGCATTTCATACTCGCACATTCCTGAACATGCTCCTGCAACTATTGCTCCTGCTTTAAAGCTGCTGCTGCAGCACTGGAGAGAAGAATTAGGAGCAGGGAGATTATTATCAGATGTCCACACGAGGTGGTCCCAATTTCCTGCATGACCACCACTCCTTCGCCTGCGCCCCAGGCCTCCTCAGCAGGCAGTCACATACTGTCTTTTCACCCTAAGCCCAGCTGCTGGCACGCTCAGCTACTGCCCCCACAATCCTTCCTTCTCAACCCAGGGAACCTTCTGCCATGCAGCGGCCCCCAGTAGAGTAGATCAAACATCCTCGATTTGAATTTCAGACCTCACTTTCCACCCTTAACAAAAGCCACTCAAAAGGCAGCTGAGCATCTTTATTAAGCAAACAGGCGCTTTTTTTTTTCCAAGCTTCCAAATAACTGATAGCTGTTCAATGAATTTGCTTCATTATCTAATGTCCTGAAAACACAAAGCAGATTATTACTCGAGTCTATTACAGTTCCTGCACATTAGAAAAAACAACAGAAAGCAACTGGAAGTTACACAGATAAAATCAAGCACTATGTTCGTAAAGTGAAAAACAAGCTCCAACTACTAATGAAATACAATATTTTGAAAGCAGACAGATAAAAAAATGGGTTCCCCCCACATACAACCTATTAAAAATGTCCATTGGTCTATCTAAATGGTATTCTTTTGTAATAGCATCCACAAAGTTAAAGTACTTTCCCCTAAAAAAGATGTTTTGCTTTTGTGTGTAGGTATATATACCAAGCATATTTTTGTATACATATATCTACACATATTTACACACAAGATGTTAATGCTATGTCTCGAAAGTATATATACACTCAAAAGGTTGAGTATACTATAGACAAAAGTATAGGCTCCACAGCAGAAATGTATTAGGTATTCAGATTATTCAAACTTTGGTCATGTAAAGGCAGCACAACAAGAAAGATACTGAAAATCATAGTCCAGACTGTGAAGCATACAAGGACTACAGCGAGGAAGAGAGAGATCTTTTTAACAGTTCACATGTCTGAACAGATAGGGAAGCATGTAATCCTCAAATAATCCTCGCAAGTAGTACAGCGGCTTCTGCTTCCATAGGCTGCCACACACAGTCAAGTGTGCAACACCGAGAAAGGAAGTAAATTAAAAACCTTAGAGAAAGATACAGACTTGTAAGCAAAAACTTGGACAATATTTTGGACCTTTTTTTTTCGTTGTTTAAACGATTGTGGGCAACTGGAACATTCAAATTGAAATGCACTCAGCTGCACCCTCCAAAGCCTTCCACTATAAATCCTTTTGGAAAAAAACCTGAAAACTCAGTAATATTCTTTTCAACAATATGATTTTTAAACGACAAGTTTTGTATTACTATACTTTTAAGCTCTCAAAAGGATACTAGTGTATCAGTGTAAAGAACTTGATCTAAAAGTGTAGAATAAAAAAAATCAAAAGAAATAAAACCCCCTTAATAAAAAAGTAGGTTAAAAGAAAGGGTTTAAAGACAAAAAAGAAGTTATAAACATATTCTTATTTAGATACTGATCTTAGAAGATAAAACCAAAAATTAGTAAGCAACAGGTTTTATATGAAAGCAAAAATAATTTCCAGCAACTCTTCACTTTCTCATGTTTTCCATTCTTTTCATTTTTCTTTAAGACCATCAGCTTCATACTTTGCCTGTCATCATTCAACTCTCAGACATGCAATCCCATTTACAAGCCAGAATCCCGTGTCCTTTCACTGGAACACTGAAACAAGCTTCAAAATTAGTTATGTATTAATTTGCAAAGGATTCTAAATCACTACCGCTAGCAAACATCTAGACCAGTATTTTACTAATGTTGATGGATTACTGTGTTCTGAATCTCTCCCATATACTCCACCCTAAAGCGGGAAACTGAACATTGGGCGCAACCTTTTCTCTGGAACCGTGTTTTGTGTTTTCAGAAGCTTACTTTATGCATGCATGCAAATAAAAACTATAACCAGATGAAATAACATTTTTCTTCAGACAATTAAATTGTTCACATAGAAGGCATGGCAACTGATTCAGTAAGTCACTACATATTCTTTGCATGGTTCTTATGGCAACCCCTCTCAGTCCTACAATATAATGGATATTCCTAAACTAAAAAAGTTGTGATCGTTGTCCAAGGCATATATTTATTTATTACGTTTGGTTTCTTTCAGAGCTAAGCACAGGAATCATCCCATAGAGCAAAAAGGAAAACCATCCTAGGTTACCATTTGACACACGTTGTGTACATCTAAACTTACAAGGCACCATAAATCCACCAGAAAATAAAGCTTTTAGGTTTCCAACTCTTATATAATATAAGCAGGCGTGACATCAGAGATCCCTGGGGATAATTCACTTTGCTATTTTTGAGAAAACACATATAAAGACCTTTTTGTCTTTTGACAACCACATGTATTACACATTTATTTTCCAAAATACCACCTTTATGGCTATAAAGGAATAAACAGCTCAACTTCCACATAGGACTCTCTATAGCTTTTCTTGGTAATTTTCTTGTAGATACTACCAACATCCTTTAAAATCAAGACTAAAAGAAACATTGTTTTAAGCAAGCATTCACCAATTTTTGGGGGTATGAAAATCTATCAGAAAAATATGGAAGGTATCTGTAAACAACTGAAATGAATCTCTGAGCCCTAGGCATCTGGTGACAAAGACGAGTGTGTTACTTCCATTAATGATATCATCTTAAAGACTGAAAGAGATGTCTGAAGCTTTCAATGTGAAATGCAAAAGACTGATGGACGAACCAGTAAACACCTCTAAAAACCTAACAGGCAACAGAGTACAACTATGCAAGCATTGTACATAAATTATTATTCTACATCTAAAACATTTCAAGTCCTAATAAGGGTGAATAATACAATGTGGAAAGAGAAAAATGTTACCTGCCAAAATATGCAGCTACTCAGCAGAAATCTCCATGCTGCATGACTGCAACATTTATTGTTTAGAAAATAATAAAGCTAGATATAAATATTGTGGTTGATTCATTTCTTCAGAGCACTGTGCTATGAGTGGGTGTTCACATTTGATTTCAGAAGACTTAAATAGAGGAAGAACTCTTTACATGCAGGAAACCAAAAAAAGGGTTTTCATTATTTGGAAATTCTCTCTTGTGCAGATATCTCAGCAGTGACCACCCCACCGGGTAGATGACACCCTTTGGGGTTTGATGATGTAGGTACGTTATGTTTTATATTTCTAACATACACTATATAGTAAAAGCAATTGAAAACATCCAAATAGGCAGTACTTAAATTTCAAAGACAGCTATACCAGTCGCTTGCTGAAGGCACAGAGTTATCTCCAGTAACTACAAAGGGAAAACAATACCTAGCTATCCATACACATCAACTCTTAAGGAGTGATCGTGAAAATCTGCACACAACCCATTTTGTAAAGCGACCTACACCAAACTGCAATACCAGGGAGAAGCAACATAAGTAATTCTGGTCACGAATCCAGACAGTCAAGCTGGCAAAGCAGGATACAAACTGAAAAGAGCAAGCAAGGTGGCACTGACACCTAAAAAACACACTTTGCAATTTAAATAAGAATCAGTCTATTACAAGCACGCATATGCCAGCAGTACTGGCACTTCATCCAGACATCTTTAAACAGAAGAGGCAAATTTAGATGGATGGTTGAATGTTGCCAGTTATCTCAAAGCTTAAGTAAATTTGTGTGTGTCTGACCTGCCCACTTGTCCATGCAGGTACACCTCAGGTTTCACAACACTATACGTCTTTTACCAACTGCTCTTCCAGCCCAAGACCAGTGAATTTATTCTTTAGAAGATTTATTGTCTTTTCTGTAAGTTGGGCCACAATATCTGGCAGAAACAACAAAAACAAACCTACCTGTTTCCAACTGAATCCCAAACATACATAGCCCAGTGTGCCTACTTGAGTTTTTTGCATTTAAACTAAGGAAGTATGACGCAAAAGCCTTTTTGCCTTATGTGATTTTTTTTTTCCCCGGCTATGGTCAGTAAAAGGAAATATCTACATCTGTTCCTGGTTTACATGCATGCAAAACATTTTATAAAATGAAAACAGATTTGTAATCATTTAGATTCCAATACTAAACCTTCAACAGCAAATTACCTACAGAAAGTACATGTGTGGGTGTATTCCTGTTTCACTGCATCAACAGCCTTAATCAGCGTTGCATACTATTTCTGATTATGGTTCATTATATAAAATCACGTTGATATCAGTTCAGCAAGAATGTTTCTTAACCCTTTCTGAAAAAGAGAAATACCATTCTTGCACCAGTTTTCACCCTTGGGGTGTGCACATGGGGGGTGACTATCCCCAGCCACGTGGGACTTTGTAAAAGCCTTAACAGCCAACTTTAAATCACAGAAACTGGTTCAAACCACCCGTCGGTACAAAGGCTGTGGTCGTCCCTGCGCGGAGTCTGATGACACCTGCAGAATCCTCCTCAGCTCCGCTTGCCACCGCAACCCCCAGGTCCTTCCAGAGCCTCTACAGAAAGCAGACGTTGGAGGCTAATGCACCTCCCCACTCACGCTGAGCTGAAACGATTCCCACTGCACCAGCTGGAGCCACATCTCTTGTTCACATGCTGAAGGCCCTGCTAGGATTTCTCAGGAGTTTTTAGTAACACAAACAGTACTTGGAAGCCAAATGTGCCTTCTTCAATTCACAGGGCTGCATTTTCTTAAGTATGCACACTTCCTTTATTGGTTTTTATGTACTCCTCTATTACTTTGAAATGGGAATTTTATCAATGTGACATACTATCTGTCAGGCAGATCAATATCTGAAAACTACTTGAAAATGTCAGCAATTATGAAGCATTGAAATAATTTCTTGGTAGGATTTCTGATCAGAAAAGGATTGTACCTGTGTTCCACAACCTGCTTGTTGCATTTCAAGACAAATTAGGTCTTGATTTCACCCTGTGAAGACTAAATTATTTTACACCTCCTTCCATTAAGGAAACTTTGCTCGGTGATACCGTCACTGTTGAAAACAACTCATCTTTCTGTACTGGACGACAGAGGTTTTTTTTCTGGGGACAACCTTTAAGAAAAATGTTTGCCTTTTATGACAATTTCAGTAGCTGATTCAGTAACCAGTGTGATGTCTTGGTCATAAAGCAAAATTTCCCCTTGGTTACAATAGCAGCAGTGTAAGGTCTATTTTGACAAGCATCCTTCGGCAAAACCTACCCCCAAACCCGTGGGTTTGAACACAGGCAAATGTAGTCATGTCACACTTAAATCAGTGCTTTGCAAGTGCAGAGAGACAGTGACATCACCAGCAGACTTCTAAAATTCAGTTTCTACATACTTTTAAGAACTCTGTTGTGTTACCATTATTTCATTCTTAAACTCCACGGTGTCAAGCCGTAGCCTTTGAATCTAAGCAGAAACGTGAATGTGAGACGTAATTTCTGAATTTCCACAGGCCTGGTGAGAAGAGAGATTTCCAAGAGACAAAGAACCCAAGCAGATGGAGAAACCAGAGCTCCCAAAACATAATCTATCCTCTCACTAAAGGAAATCCTCTTCAATACGTACGTAAATTTAAGCCTCTAGGATTTTACACAAAGATGCCAGTGTAACTAAGCTGACTTATGTGCACGTATGTGTTTGGGGGACACTGTGTGTGGGCGGAATTAAAAAATAAAAAATCAGACCCCATCAGCTCAATTTGGGTTGTAACCCTTCCTAAACCTCCTCTAATCCTCAAGCCTACCATGAGCACAGCAAAGAGATTACAGCAGACAAATCTATTTCGAGTAGGTCAAATACAGCAAAAAGCTGTTACACCTAACAACATTGCATGGCTAGTTCTACAGATACTTTTTTCTTTTTACTACTTTGTCCTTCATCCTAACTATCCAGTTACCATTTACCAAATTCAGTGAGCCAAAAAATTGATTTTTGAGTAGTAAGAGATGGCTTAAAATAAAAACATAACTTTAAAACTGCTTCATGAGCACGGATTCCTAAGATCACAGAAGTGCTTCAAAATACTAACTTTTATAATGAAAATATTTGTTTTTCTTCAAAGTAAAGCTTTTAGATAACTTTCTGCTCACCTCTACTTAATACAGACTTGCCAGAAATTTCCACTGAGGACAAGCGATCATTCTAGTTGCAAATTTCAAACATATAAACTGTGAGGAACGAATAAATAATCTCTCTCTGAAATTTAACACATGAAAATTCTGATGCTCTTGAGTAGTTCATTACCTCAGAAGAGGGAGTAAAGTTGAATCTTTTTTTTCTTAACACAAGGAAAAAAATACAATTACTGGAAGGCAGAAATTCTGCAGTGGAGCAAACCAGATTTTTGAGTCTTTAGACTTGTTCACATACATAATTAAGTGTCTGTTCTTTGTAAACTGTTGCTGTAAAAATATCACCAGAGAATTTTTACAGCCAGACAAGATGTTTCCAATTCATTTTAATATTTATTAAAGATGAAACAACTGCTCAGGGCAACTCACCCTATTGTATTTGGTTCATAGGCCAACAGTTGAAAGTCATTCTTTGTTACAGGCTAACAGGAATTGCAAGTAGTTTAAGAAGAATTCATCGTCCTGAGATAATTTGACTGTTTACATATAGTTCATAATTCTTTATACTGCAAAAGATTTATCAAGAAAGCAACTGAAAATATTACTGCTTCAGAATATAATGTAACCCATGGTGAGATTTCTCACAAGACATTCATACTACCCGTGACGTTCTGGACTGGTCAGAAATTGTTGCATGTCTCCTATGTAATCATTAAACTAAAATAAGAAAAATAAATACAATAATTCATTTCGCCAAAATTAGTAGATCAAAACAGAATGATGTAATGGGGAATGAAATCCTGCCTTGCAGATCTATTACAGTTCTTTCAAGGAATCATCCAGTATGAGACACATCTGTTTCACATGTGACTGATTTCCTACATCCTCTAATAAGATAACTTGCTAAGACTGAGAAAGAAAAAAGAACCATTAGAAGATGAAAGGGGAAGTCCTCATGAAGGACTAAATGAATAAGGACAGGATACAAGGGAAGGGACTTTCACATGGTCACTTCCACAGAGGAGAGAGGTTACCAACACTGGGGAACATTCAGTGCTGTTGTGTATAACCTGGGCAAGACAGCAAGACACCGAAGTCTGCTGATGATGTACGGTTATTTAAGCTGGTAACAAAAGATTCAACAGTGAAGAGATTCCACAACAGCTGCAATGCAAAAAGTTGCAGAGATATCTTTTGATAATGACTGAATTGCATGTCACTTTATTGCTTCTTCAGTGTTGTTAAATACACAGAGGAGAAAGAGACATTCCCTAACCATACATGTAGAATGGTAAGTCCTAATCAGCATTTTGTGATTTAAGAAAACATCTGCAGATATTGCAGACAGATCTCTGAAAACCTTAGTTCCATGCTCCAGGGCATCAAAAAGCAAATAGAACCTTAGAAATTCTGAAAGGAAAAGGAAGGGGGGAGGGGCGAAGGAAATTATGTGCTACAAAGTCATGGTGCATCTACTGAAATATTACAAGCAGTTCTGTTACCCTAGAAACAGAAAATTTCAAATAAAGCAACAAGTACACATAATTCAACTATGATTCTCACAACCATGACTTCTGGGTGCCAAAACTTAGAGAACTGGGAAAGCGGTCAGAGAATTTAATATACGAAAAATCTCATCAAGGGCTTCAAGTGCAAATAGTTCAACACGCAGTTGAAGTTCTTCAGTCAGACCTCTAAAAACTAGGAAAACATACCATGAGGTGTATAACTATTTGCTTGTTCCCAACTTTCTCTTCCATACAAAGAGATATAACAGTTGTCTGATTCAGAACAGCTAATTTATGTTCTTACCCAGGATTTATTAAACTATCAATTTTTATTAATATGAGAAACTATCTTAAAAGAATGGATGCTATTTATATTACCATCTCAGATGAAAAGCAGTAGTAAAGCCCTTAAAGACTATTACACTTGCATTGGCTATAAGTTTGAATTAAAAACTTGGCTATTACTTCTGTCTTGCAAATTTGTCTCCCGAAAATCAACACGCTACTTTACTGAAATGGCTTTAAAACAAAGGCTCATTAGGACAAAGCAGCCAATAAACTGAGGAAGGAAAAAAAAAACAACTCACCAAGGTACGGAGCATATCAGGAAAGGATGCCAACGGCAGGTTTGGGGAGGTACAGACTAATGCAGCCTCTGGAAACTACTTTCAGAACTAAGTTGACTTCAAAATACTCATTTAAGACCTATTGCTTAGATATCACCTGTTCACAAGACTGCCTGTCAAATCACAAAAAAATAAGCATTTTCATGTTTTGGCAATTGGCAAATGTATGTGATCACAGTAAGAGGACTGTATCTAACAGGGTATGTTAAAAGCTAGTTTGAGGACTTTTCCTATCACAGCAACTGCCCTAACAAAAAGCTCTTTCCTGAAAACCTTGTCTGTTTTTTACTCTATTGACTCTAACACACAAGCATTTAAGTCGGGTCTTCTCTGAATTGCCCCCTAAAGGAGACTTTGGTGCTCTCCTCACTGGTTATAGATGAAGTCTAGAAAACCACACTCACTAGGCTAACATCAGCTAGTGTGACTGGCACTCTCCACCCACAGCTCCCAAACAGAAGACCTTTTTGCAAAGCCATGTGAGATAAATGGGAAGACCTAAATCAAAAACAGAGGAAAGGAAAGGTACAAGATTATTTTAACAGTCAGAGTATCTAGATAATAAGAAAATAAACAGAGAACAAAAAGGATGTGTCTGGGGAAGACAGACACATAATAGCCTTTTTTTCTTAATGTTATTTATCCCATCCATGCATTTATCACAGTTAGTAGTGAAGCTACTACAAAGCCTCCTTTCTACAACAGAAAGGAAAGCTTTGATTTCAAGGTGAAAAGTACATTATACACCAAGCTACATCATCAACAATACCCATCTTAAATTGAAAAATCTGCATATGCTAGGAGATGTTACAGAGCTGTGCCCTGCTACTGTGCCATATTACTGTATTTTATGTTTTTTAAATCAGATTTTGATGTTGACTGTGCAAACAGTGCACTGGGAACAGATTGATATTGCCATTTTTCAAAACACGTTGTTTTACAATTGATATCATAAGTTCCCACTCTTACAAAGTCATTGTATCAACCCCCATTAAATATTTTACTTAACTTCAAGGAGAAAAGTCCTCAGTTCCAAGTACGGAATGAGAAAATATTTTAGTTTTAAGTATATGTGGAATGTGAACAAAGTAAGACAGTGCAGTGAGAGAAAACAAGCAGAAGATAAGCTGGATACAAGTCACATGGAAAGAAACTGGGACGCTGCATGAGTGCTAATACACATGAAAATAAAATCAATGCATCTCCTTCCACTGCTTCTGCAAACGATCACGAAGAGATTACAGCATCTGGGAATCATGGAAGAACATCCTCTTGGATATATGTAATAATCTCAGTTACATGATGCTAAAATTTTCCAGTTCATTACATTTCATGGACTGAATATGACGATTATTGCCTCTGTGAAAATTAAGTTGTATTGAGCTTGGTTACACCCGAAATCTTTGTGAAAACTATGCATGTTCCTAGTACAGATTAAAAGAAAAAGTATTTTTGAAGTATATAAGAATCTTTTAATTCTCCAGTTCTTACTTAGCACTGTGTTTTCATCTAAATTACAGACTCAAAGTAAATTAAGGCAATCCGATCTGACTAAAGAATTTGTAGAAGTGATTAAATTAATTTTGAAAAAGAATGTTTATTTTAAAGTACAATAATTCCAAAGTGTCACTTATTTCCATTGTTTAGACACGATTTTCATTTTGATACACCTTCTGCTGCAGTACATTAACCCGCAGCGCTAGCGATACCTGCAGAACCCAACTCTCATCCACAGTAACGCATCCACACCCACCTCACGTGTCCTCAAACAAGTGGTCAGAGCTCCCTTAAGATATATCCACAGAAGAAAACAAAAGCATCGAGAACACAGACCAGAAACCTAAAATTGAACTTTACAAAGACAGAAGGCAACCCACAGTGCAGAGATTAAGTAGAAGTTTGAGAAACAGAAATGATGATGAGAACTAATTGTGAAGGAGTGTGAAAGCAAGACTAGCTTCCAGTTTTCAAATCTAGCATGAAAAATTAAGTTCCCAAATAGAAAACTACTTAAAATATTAATAAATAAGAAAAATACTTAACTGAACTAGTTATGATTCAGCAAAGCAGATAAAAAGTATGTACTTAAAATACCATAAAATATACCTTTATCATCATTCCTATATAGGAATGCTTACGTAAGCCAGCCAAAAAATTACACCTGCATTTGTGAGAGACAATCAGTGGATAACAAATTACTACAGTGTTTTTTGAGCTGCTAGCAATATATAGTGGTGTAACAATGTGGTGAGTAGTATGAACAGATGCTGACTGATAATAAGAAGAAGTGGCAGTAGCAAAGTGCTGTATTTCTAGGGTATTGATCCTAACAAATATTATTTTATATCAACAGCCTAACTTCCAGCAGAGGGGCTGTATTAGAACATAATTCCTGCAGCTAATGATCAATAGCTAATCAGCAGACGAGAAAATGAGCAGAGAGAAGCCTTTGGTGCACACAGAGGATTATCTTGAAATACTTGCATAAAATGAAAGATGTTGGTGACAAGAATCAGGGAGAAAACAGCACTTCAGTAAAAAAACCATTATTTTTATGCATGAACTGGCAATGTAAATTATTATCCATATCACTATTCAAACCAGAACATAAGTAAGAAGACAGTACAGTACTACAATATTTTTCAGTGAAAAATAAGTTCACACACAGTGGAAACTTGAAAAGACTCCTCTGCACTCTTAGAAGCTTTAGAGAAATTGTTTAAGTCTTTTCAAATGCTCCCATGCTGTCAGGTAAAAGGGTTATGACTGCAACACTAAGGGACACTACAAAAATGCGGAGTTCCTAGAAGTGGCTTTAAAAGCCTTCATTTGAGTAAAAGAAGGAAAAGATACAAAGACCTTTTTTTTTTTTTTCCTTCTTCTGGTTATACTCATAATTGCATTATGATTTGGTGATCCTTTCAAGCAACGTCATTTATGACACACTGACAACAACTAGGAATGTCTTTTTCTGAGAGCAGATCATCATGAGAAGTGTCTGGGAACTATCAGGTTAAGAATTCAAAACAAACTTCAGGTTCATAAGCACCTGGCTTTAAAAAAGTGGACTGATCTATTTTCAACCCATACTTACTCTACTCTTCTGCAGAAAAAAAGCTTTATTAGTAGAACTTGAATCAATATAATTCATCCTCTAACTTGTTAAACCTCCAAAATATAAATGTGGGGATGGGATGAAGATGACAGGTCTCCTACCGTTAAAAAAAACTGTTTTAAGCTATTCTTTTAGTATAACAAAGATGACTTGAAAGTCAAATAATTACTCGAAATAACCACTTTGTACACAACCAAACTAAGCATTACACCAGGCTATGCCACAGAAGAAGTGCAATAGATAGGTATTCAATTCTTTAAGCAAATGGGGAAAAAAAAAAAAAATGTTCATCACTAAGGAGCTGCTGTTATCAGCAGGCTACGTTTATGGCCAGAGAACACACTACTGTGGTATGCAGCATACTATGCATTGCTTCTCTGATGAAGTCATTAGCCAAAATACACTTCTTAGCAGTATGGATTTCTCCATGGTAGGGGTCCCTTCTGTATCTTTTTACTTTATAAATAGGAAGAAAGTAAGGCACAGTCAACCATTAATGCAAGACTGAGAAAAATCTAGCGTGAAGGGATTCACAAGTTGATCTTCCATCTAAGAAACAAACACACAGGTACATTCAGTGTAACTACACACTTGAAAACATAGTGTTATTTCCTTTTTCTCCAAAATCAATGGCCAAAGTTGATTTCTACATCCATAAAATATTTTATGGATTTAGTTGTAATCCTCAGTAGAAAAAGCAATCAAGACCTAGAAATGCAACTTGCATATACAAACGTGCAGCAGCATTAATAAATCAAGAATACTATGGGGTTTCTTGTGAAGTAGAGACAAAAACTTTAGGCAGTGGCTCTGACAACCTGCACAGCAACTGGTTTTCTTTCCACGTTCCTTCCTAAGGATGCACACTGGAATGTATCAAAGCTTTTCACAACAAGACAAGAGAAAGACTGATTCACTTATAAGATAAAAAAACAAAATAGAAACATGACAACCATGTATTTGAAAGATGGTGCAATGAGTTACAAATATAACCTCCTCCTCTAATACTTCCAAAGTATGAGATTATTTTTTTAATTCTACTACATAAGGCACCAGAATGCACTAGAAATGAAAACAGAAAAGAAAACACTGGTTTGTCCAGTGACCTCGTACTACACAATCCAAGGAAACCTCAAGAAATCAGGTACGTCTCACACTGTGAAATTCTGTGTTTTGTTATATTGCAATTGATAAACAAACATTGTCAATATTAATCTCTGTCTGATTACTCACATTATTTGACAAACCTGACAAGGTTTAAAACCAACCTGTAACCTGTTTCAGAAAAAAAACATCCCAATGAAATGTATATTTTTAACCTTAATGTGTCATTGGAACTAAATAAAAATGATGTAAAAATCCTTTTACAGCAATAGGGGCATTAATCCTCCTACGTATCATGCCACCTTCTTTTTTAGGTTCCATTTTTAGTACTCCTGTACTATGTTTTCATCACCACGTATCCACTATTTCAGTGACACGAGACAAGAAAGTTGTGGTAGTGACAAGAAAGGCAGTGGTATTTCAAACATTTAGGGCTATGTGGATGAAGAACTCACAGTAAGAGGGAAAAACCCCACTGAAACTGGAGAACATCATCATGAAACTAAAATTTTTCTCCACCTTTTGCAGAAGTATATTATTTGCTCTGGTGTAGCAACCGAGAGAGAATTTGCTACAGAGATTCAGGAGATTGAAGCACAAATCCTGCACACCATTAAAATCCTACTCAGAACATTCACGTGTAGAATCTCAGTAATGCACAGAACTTGTGCTCGCCACACAATTAATATCCAAGTTTACAACACAGTAACAGCTCTATCAACTACATTTTTATCCGATACCCATAGCTCTGAAAACCACACAGGAAAAAAAAAAGAGTGTACTAATATTACCTTCACTTCCAGATTTTTCCAAATTAAATTCTGTTTCTATGATTCCTTGCAAACTGAAAACTTACAGAATTTCATCATTTGCAAGGTCCTGGAGCTGGCTCTACAGGCCAATTATTTAACAAATGTTTATGGTGCTTTAACAGCTGCTTTTCATTTACAGCAGTTGAGGCAGTTATGATCTGGAGGAGAACATTAATCCTAATTAGCTCTGATCCCATCGCCAAAAAGAGCTGGATCATCACTCCGCAGAAGATTTCTCAACTTAGTGCTTGATTAAGAGTTCCCCTGCTGGGAACTGTGTTTATTTTGAGTTGTTGTCTTGTGCTGCCATAAGCTTCCTGAATATCCACGTGTGTGTAACAAGCTTCTCAGGGAGGTAGGAATAAAGGAATCAATAAAGTTACAGAAGTCTCCTGTCAAATATAATTGGCCATGACTGCAGTACTCGCAAAAGGAGGAGCGGTTTGGGTAACCCGCAGGACTCGGAGTAGGTATACGCAAAGCAACGAGCCTTTGTACTATCTTTTCCTCTCCTATCTTGTCTTTCTTAAACTACAGTGTGTTCTATGTTGGTTTTGTTTGTTTTTTTTAATTGGACTCCAACGATGACAAATCAAAGATAACTGAGGACTTTCCATGCAACCACGGCTTTGTTTTGTTTCAACAAAGCTGTAGGCTCCAACTTTCAAGATCACTGAAGGAACAAACTCCTCAAACACCACTGGCTTCAGAACAGCAAAGTGGACTAAAAAAGGTGGACAAAGCAAGTGTTGGTATGAAGACAACACGCAGGATGGAAAGAAACTAACCCATCGCCTCCCTCCCTGAAGACCCGACTCACATTACTGATGGTTGCTGAGACCAACAAGCCCCGTTTATTTGCACAGTCCTAGTGCTCTCCTCTCCCCAGTTCATACATCTGTATATCCTTCCCATACCATGAAACCCTACAGCTATAACCAAGCCGACAGATGCACGCTGCTTGGCAAAGCAAAGGGCAGCAGCATCTGTGGCCAACCAGGATGTATGTATGGTCTAGATTTTACTTAGCTGTTTCTCAGTGAATGTTTGGACTTGTCACCTCTGCTTAAACACCAGATTTCACAATAATTTACTCTATCCCAAGAGCTTTACACCTCTGCCATTGAAAATCAGCAGCCAGTTAACATCCGAAGTGTTGGTGCATTTTTTTTTTCCCCTTTTGGAGTGAGGGAGGAGGGGTAGAAGAAAGGGATTGATGGATGGGCAAGGTTGGTGACAAAAGCCTCACTTCCTTAGCAAACCCAGGCTTAACGCAGTCCCTACAAAAGATCCCCTCAAAAAAATGAACCGAAAGACTAGGGAAAGGATTTACATAGTACAAATTCTTGTATGTTGACAAAGAACAGAAACTTCGAAAGGAATACTTGTCAAAAGACCCAGTCTAACAATGCCGAAAGGAAGGCTAGGAAATCTTTGCATGACAGGGCTGCTTTTCACATGTCTTCAAAATGTGAAGCCACTAGTTGCTAATTGATAAGAGCGAAGGAGATCCCACCCAACACCTGCTTCAGCAATTCGGTTTAATAGCAGTCCTTCAGAAGCTTTGACAATTACTCCCACACTCTCCTGTGAGAGACTAATGGTTTGCTAAAAATAAAACAGAGATTAGCGTCTGCAGCAAGCTGCCTAAAAGATATGCTATTTGACAGAAGGTGATATTAATCAACTTTGTGGTGTGCTGATGTCCGGACTTCTTTTCAAAGGATTTCATCTTACATCTAGAGATTTGGCTGTCTGGTTAAAATGGCAGTGTGCAATATTACTTTTCGTTCATTTTATTATTTTCTACAGACTGCATCTTAGCGTGCAGTTCATACTTATGCACTGGGGAATACATCAAGCCTGTGTGTGCAGAAACTGCTAAAAGCTGAAGTTGTCAAGAAACATGAGATGACCAAGCAGAACACAAACCCTCCCTAAACATACTAGCAATTCATGACATTTTCCCTAGCACGAGAACCTTGCCTTTAGCAAGCAGACCAAGACTTATCAAATCAAGGTGGGAGTGAAGGATAGGGAAAAGAGCAGAAAATACCTTTTAAAATGTTTCTGAATATGATATATAATATGGTTGTCAAAAACATCACTCAATAGCTTGTATGTAGGATGCAAGTAACTAAGACAGCATCAGTCTTTCAAGAGAATTTTCTTATCCGTTTTAAATTAAAGCTGAATAGTAATGAACAGAACATAAAAGCAGCCAATATATAAAAATAAGTATTTTAAAGAACAATGCTCTTAATTAGTTCTGTAAGAAAAAGTCTAAGTTTAAGATGAAAAAAATTAAACATATTTTAATGTTAAATACTCATATTAAATACTAAGAAAAGGATCAAAATTTCCAGTGGCAAATATATCATTTTTTTCCTCAAATATAGAAAAAAGAAAAGGCTCTATGTGATGACTCACATACTGTATACAAAAAAAAACGCAACCCACCCAAACCCACAAGCAACCTTGAGCTTGTTTTATGGAGGCAAGCCAAAGAAACTCCATACTTCAAATCTACAAGACAGCTGACCTATGTCACACAGAAGAAACACTTTAATTACAGTCGCTCTTAAAAGAGAGTGGCCATCATACAAAATGATGACTGCCCTACCTGGTCAAGTGGGTTAGGATTAAGTAAAAACACCAAGAACTACAGGTCTGAATTTCCCCCTCAAAAATGACAAGAAGGAAATTTGTGTCTACCTACGAAGATAAAAATAGCCACAACTCCATTTGTCACTCAGCTGTATGAAAAACTCACATTTTAAAAATAAAAGGAGGCATCATGAATGAGACCACTGGCAACAAATACATCTTCCTGTACAACCAGAATACCACCAGATCGTAGGTGGTATTGTCAGAAGATGAGATCAGGTAGAAGACCTGAAGAAAATGTGGACAACTCCATAAGAAAAGAAAGGTGGTTTGTTAGAGGCAAGAGAATTGCAGCCCAAAAGCTGCCTCTTACCTCAGGCTCACTTCTGCCACACATTCACCTCCAACACGGGATGTACTGGTTAAATGAGTGGTACTACAGCATTGCACACTTCTTCCCCTACCAGCCTTGAGATGTGATGCCCAACATCTTGATTTAATAATCACGCTTGGGAAAAATATCCATCACTTTCAAGTCACATTTTCTCTAATGCCTTTTATTTAGTCTCATAGCAGGCAAATATTTTTAACTGTATCACCAAGATAAATATTTATTAAATAGAAAACTGTTCAAAAATTACCAGAAACAAGATCATTAATATTTAACATTAATGCATCATAGAGAAAGGATCTTTCATTATGGGCAAGCTTCAATTGAAAGACGAAGGTATCACATGATAAGGATATTTAACCTATGTAGGTTTCAATCCCACAGAAACTCTTAGGTTATTTATTTATACCTCAGCATTTACACTTAGGCAAGTACCACCAAATAAACTGCATTAGTATGAGGCTAACACTCTTGGCAGTGATCCATTTATTGATCTCTCCAGCCTCCATTAAAACATCATTGAGTTGAAAATGTGAACCACAGATTACACGATCCTTATGTAAACTCTGTGGTAAACTGAAGAGGTAAAATAATTGAGTTTTAAAGCTAGATTTTATGTTTCATGATTTTCTTCTTCAAATCCTTTCCATTAAAAGGAGAGGGAAAAAAAAAAAAAAGAGGAACCCACCAGAACAACAGAGAAACAAGACTTAAATGGCCTGCAAGGTTATCATTCATCTCTCTCTAAAAAGATTCTCTAGAGAGTAACTGTGTAATCCATACTGGGACAAACTACATTTCTACATTTTAGCAGAGTGGAAGAAGTAATTTAAGACCAAATTGGCAAATGTCACTGTTACCGCAGAAATTTCTTTTCAGAACTGCGTAGAGAAAAATATTACCAGCTTGTTCGCAATGAATGTCTCCCACATGATTATTTAGCACGCATGAAAAATAATTTGTTGATTCTAAAGCTTGTATTGATTCCAGATAATCTGCCTCTGCTTCTGCTTCATAAAACGCTGATGATATATGCAAAGAAATTCCCTGTATTGTATTTTACCACCATGCAAGAGGTGTCCCCAATTTCTATTTTACACAGAAAAGCAAATGGTTACAGAATATACCAATTTATATTCAATTTTGTATACAATATCACAATTTCTTTTAATCAACTAGGATTCATTTTAGTATCTAACACAATGGAAAAATGTTTTTATTTCAAACTTGATTGCAAAATTACAGAGCAACAGGGATAAGCTTTTGATGCAAGTACTGGACAGGCCAACCAGGGCTGATGCACAGCTGACGTGCTGTTCAGAAGCCAGCAGGACCTGGCTGGGGGTGTGTGATACTCAATGGCAGCCTTGGCTGCAGCGACCGCAAACAGCGGTGGTTACAAGCCTGAAAGGGAGTGAGGAAGCAGCAAAGTAGAGCACAGATCCTGGACTTTGGAAGAGCTGACTTTACTTTAGTCAAGGAACTACCAGGTAGGACCCCATAGGAAACAGGGAGACCAGCTCGGCTAAATAGGGAAGTCCTGACTGAGCCCCAGGGTAAAACAAAACAGTATACAGGAGGTGGAAGCAGGCAGAGGCTAGCAAGCAAGAGCTCGGGGAACATCTCCTACACTGGAGAATCCAACTCTCAAACCACTGAGTTATCTTCCCTCATTTCCCTCAGCAACCCAGATTTCAACAATATTCCATACATCCAACATCATGCCCTAACTGTTCCTCTCAAACATCCTGATGTACAAAGACACTATATAATTCACTTTAGAAACAGCAGATCAATAGGTATTATACCTCATAGAAAAAGGCCGAGAAAGACAAATTTTCCCCTTCCCAAATTGATTATTCACTCATTTATAGACATGGGTGTACCTTATTTCAGGCAAAAATCAAACACCCTAAAACTTGATTCGACCTTATATTACTGAGCTGTAGCAAAATATGAATGTTGAATAAAATATATTTGCTTAAAATAAAAAAAAATAAATCCCAGAATGAAAAGAAAAAAAATCCACATTACTGTTTAACCTCAAAGTGACTGTAACTGACCCACAAAGAGAAAATGTTGATCCAGACTTTGATGAGCTGGAGTTAGCTGTCAGTCAAGCTCAAGCGTGCTAAGAGGAAAAGCCTAAAGTTCAGAAGGAACTGGCATAGTAACTCAGAGAGAAGGTGACATTGTGGCTGTTTAGATGCAATTTGTTGGCAAGTTGCTAGAAAAACTATGTACACTTTTCTCTTTTATAAAAAGAAAAACAAAACCCAAACAAAAACAGAAAAGCCAGCCAAAACTGTTGCAATTACACTGGCAAATATGGTATAACTAAGTTTTCAGAGTGGGTTGGCAGCAGCAAAAAACTTTATGTACGGCAGATTAATGTTAATTTTTGAAGCTGAAGATTACATGACTCAGCCTGTACTCATCATCTCTATGAAGACATCACTCTGCTGCTGAAATGTCAGCTCCTCAGCTTCAGCACCCTGCAGAAATGGAAGCGCAACGTTTGCTTTCTTTCAAAACTTAGCATTTTGGCTTGAAGTCTCAATAGCTATGTCCTTTCTGGAAGTTTGAAGTTAAGCCAATGCAGCACTCTGCCCACTACCAAGTCACACAAAGAAGAACAGATGTATTTCCTACCGTCACATTCTGCTCCATTCAACTACATGGTGGATTGCTCTAACTACTGTTAAATCTGGTAACCAGACATAACCCTCACCTTCACAAGCCAGTGCCAAAGACAGAGTTTAGCATATAAACACAAGCATTTCCTCATCAGCAACAATATGCTTACTGTTGTTAAAGTTAATTATTTGCAGTTTCCACCCTAACACACTAAAAGGCACAGACAGCATGGACCGGAAACCAGAACAAATGTAGAAGTCCGTTTCATCACCTTTTTTTGGGTAGGTATTTCAGATCAGCAGTTTTCACTGCTGGCTGAAAAGCTGTCAGGGAGATGAGTATTCAAGTTGCAATGCCAGGCTTGTGTAAGCCCTAGTAACATCTCAGATAGTTTAAGACTGTTAAGTTTGAAAGACTGACAGCAGACATGATATTTTGTATGTGCTTTTTCAGCCTGAATCCAGATTTACACATCAATAAGCACTACCCCCCAAGTTAGCTTCAAAGTATAAGAAACAAGGTGCAGTTCCTAAATATTTCTCCATGTTTATGAAGTCAATATTTTAGTTTCAGAATAAAAGCCATTAACACAATTACCATATTGCTCCTGAGTGACTGAGGAGGTTTTAGTCTACATATAATACACTTTCAAACATAAGCAGCAAAAGAAACTAAAAAAAAGCCCTCAGCATGCATTTAACTATTACCTTGTGTTGTTATGGTAACTAAATATCTCTGAAGACGTGAGAACAAAAGGGGGAAAAAATCCCACTGCAAATCCTCCTATAAGTTCTGTAGATATATATATTTTTTCTCCATTGTAGATTCAAAGGAATGTGGCTCAGTATTGCTCTAAGCGTCACACCCCCTCCGAGATGTAGGTAAACATTTTAAAATGCTGATGGAGATACTGAAGCATGAAGCTGAAGCAAAATTTGATTTTTCTACAAGGAGGATGGCTGCTCAAATCAGCTGTTCCATGAGACCACTAAATTCCCAAATCCAGGTGTCCTCTAAGAGGCTCCCAAGGAATCTCTTAGTGCAATTTCTCTAGAGCCCACAGCTGGAAAAATGCCAGAAAAGCTTAGCACGGCTAAAAGGGGGCAAAACTATTCCCTTAGAGATATAGTTACAAAACTATTCTCTACACAGAAGAAAGAAGGACAAGCCAAGAACTCTCTTCCCACCCTCTGTGTCCCCGCTTCCAAAAGTTTTGGTGAAGTTATCCTTGTAACTGATATCCAGGAAAACAGAAAACCTAATGAGCAAAATACAAAACAGAGCAAGAGTCTGTTTTGCAAGAACTGAGATGAAGTGTCAAGGAGATTTAGCTGAATGTATGTATTTCTCAACAGTTTATGGACGGGGAGAGGAATTTATGGTTTTAAGCAATAACCAAAGACTCAAATATTCACTTTAGCCAACACGGAATCATTTTGAGAGTTTATGAGGGTTGAGGGGGGTGCCCTTTTTTGGAATCAGGAGTCTTCAGTTTTAAGTTTAGTATCTCTAAAGCAAGTTTCAGAAAGTTTTTCATTACAGAATTATTAAGAATATACAGAATTATTAAGAAACATATTTGAGTGTCTACAAATGAGTAAAGCTGCTCGATTTTCCTGCAGAGGGAAATCAGATTAACAGTACCGTCAATAGTAAGAATCAAAGAGAGAATCTGTGGATATACTGTTTCAACTCTTGAGAGTCTCTCAGGGTCAATGCAAACAATTTTTTTAAGTTCCTACTTCAGATTATAAACAACTATAGTCTAGTTTGAAAGAACCGCACACTTTTTTTTTTTTTTTTAAACTTACACACAAAAAAAACCCCAACCCCCTGAGGTTCATTCTTGGAACTTGCTGGATCATATCTGACTTCATTGTAAAAAGCAATGTTACTAACCTTGTCAAAAATGTGATGGTAAGTCATTTGTACTGTCTACCAAATGCTGTTTTAACTACTTGACATCGTACCGAGCATGTGCTTTACAAACCAGCAACATAATTCATCAGTGACGGGGGGAAAAAATACTACTGTCTTTAACATTTGCAGCATGTACCGTCATCCAACCTACCCAGGATTTTCGTAAGGTTACAACATATTTGCAACATGCATTTCGTGCAGTCACTCAGTGACTTGAGCCAGCACTGAAGGTACAGCTTCAGTCAACTTTTCCCAAACCATTTAGTGTAATATTACGCACTGTAGAAAGCACGTCATAGAGAGTGTATTTAAACAATGAAAAAGATAAGACAGCATCCCTAATTGTGACCCTTAAGACACTTTAGCAACTGGAGCTCAGACAGAAAAATGCTAATGACAAATATAACCTTGAAACGTGAGAGTAAGAGACAACTATTAATAGAAGGCTAATCTAAAATCTCACTTTACATAATAGACAAAATTGCAGTAAAGTCAAAGTTCACTAACATCAACAATGTACTTCGGAGTTCCATCTAGGCTGATGATGACAAGCATGAAAAATTCTCAGAATTTTAAAGCGTTTTGTATCTAGAAGAGTTTATTCTTCAGGCCCTTGAAAGCAGCATTTAATGACAATTTGACATTATCAAAGGGAAGTTTCTCCTGACCATTCATGAAACTATGATAGTTTGCTTTTTCCTCCTCTCTTCCTGGAGACCACAGTGGAAACATAAACCTTGTGGCTTTGTGGCAGAATAACACCTGAGCCGAAACCCAATCAAAACGTACAAATTCTGTGGTACAGCTATTTTGCTAAACTCACCGAGACTACAAATACACTCACACTTTACATTCACTGTGACGCAAATTACTTTTCAAGGGGATGTCTGAGGAAAAGGATAGTGACTCAGGTGTGAGTAACAGCAGAGGTGCTGAGAGCAAGGTTTATGAATATGTTCATAAATATTTTTCAACTGTGAGGTCAATCTTTAGGCCAAGATGCTGTGTTACTGGACCCAGAACGGAAGGACAGAAAACATCAGACATTCTCCACCTCTGGGGCTCATAAGATTACAAACACTGCCTTCAGTTGTAAAGCCAGACATATCTTTGACCATTGACATATATATACCTATATTTATTGTCAGCATTTCTCTCAAATTCTGTTAAAACCTACAAATTAGGAAACCCTTTTAGATCTGCTAGATAGGGCCTTGTATACCTTTTAAAAGCTACTACTTTATTTTTTTATTTGGTAGCACGGACAGATTTCAAAAGGCATATTAAGTGAAGGACAGAGGGAAGCTAGTGTTTAACTTGACACCAGTTTGGTGGTCCAGGCAATTATGCACATACAAAATCACACAAGGTAAATTAAGCAAAGTTCACCGACTATTAAAGATTTAACTCAATCTTTTAAACTGTTACTCGGTAACCTTAATATTCTTTCAAATTACTACTCCTGACCCAAGCTCCCCAAAGGCACAATCTTACAAAGCGATTATTTTTGAAGAACTAAGGTGGTTCTCAAAGCTCTGAGAAATCAGTACACCAAGAAAATGACGCCAAGCAATGAAATGGTTTCTGCCCATCACTGAATCATGGAAGACACCATCCTGCCTGTCCGCTTACAGTCAGAGCAGTTCCACATTACACGTAAATATTTTACTACCTCCCCTATCACTTAGAAAGGGATAGGGTTTTTCATTTAATCACATTTCAAACATGAGCTTTTTATTCTGACCATTTAATTTTTTTTCTTCAGCAAAACATTTGGATAAAGACAGTTTTCAAAAAGAAAAGTGACATAACAGTTTCATCACTATTACCTACTTCTCAATACAATAACCATCGGCAAAGAAGGGTTAAGCCATTTAAACTCTGAACCACACCATATAGCTTTCCCCACGCCACTGGAGTTGGATTGAAAATTGAAAGTGCTAATAACCTCAGTGAATCTTACTTTATCCCATTACGTGATTGAGAAACCAAGACAACTCTAAAGAGATCATAAAATGAATAACAGAGCATACAACTCAAGGGTACAAAACAGATTTTTGCCCAGGAAAAAAATATTTAGTAAAACCCCAAAGGACTCCTTTATCAGATTAGGAGAGTCATTTCAGCCACAACTCCCAGGTGACTCCTCAATTTTCTTAATTTGCTGGAATACTTTCATACAAATTTGAAGAGTCCTGTCCATTGCCTAATGCAACAAACGCTGGAAAAAGCCATGAAGTTCAGCCACACTTTTAAATGAAATATTAGCATTGAATTTGCTATACAAAAATCAGAAACAATTTTTGGTCTTCTGTCAAAAATATAAAAGCTGGAACAACTCATCAATTTTTATTGATTCTAGCAATTTCCCGAGTGACCAGAAAAATAGTATTTTATTTTAATTCACACATATTAAACAGTCTGGCTGATTTACTTTGCCAACAGCATAGATAAGTAGGGTCTTCTCCAAGAAAAGTCAAACCTTCGAAATGGAGACTGAAGTCACTGCTGAATGACAAAACAAACTGATTTCCTGTGGCAGACAAATCTCATCTAGGCATGCCATTTAATTTCTCTTCATGAGATATTGGAAGGGTTATTACCTATGACGATCAAATAAAGATATGTTTCCAAGAACATTAATGTCTCACATGCTTTAAGGAGATCAAACAACAGATTTTTCCAGTGCTGTATTAATAAAGCAATAGTTGCATAACTGACTTGGCTACACCAGGGCAGAAACGTAGGATTCAAGTAAGCTTAGAGCATATCAAAAAGATGAGAGAGAAATCCTTGGGAGATAGAAAGAAGGTGAAATTTCCTCTGATTCACTTGAGGGAAAGGAGATTTCTTCAAACTGCGAAAGAAGAGTAAATAAGCCTCTGTAAACTCAAAGTCACCCTTCTGAATTAAAATCAGACTCATTAATACAGCAGTCCTGAAGCAAAAATTTCACACCAGCTAGAAAGGAAACAGAGTTGGATGAACGTTTCGGCCAGCATTGCACAACTACACTACCACCCTGTGAGGTATCAGAGAAGTTACGACCTGCAAAAATGAAGTCCTGATGAGAGGAGGAGATGGTGCAAACACCTCCCATCAGCCCGGAGGGCGTGCGGAGCAGAGACTGATGGCTCCACAGGGTTCCCAGGAAATTTCCGAGACACTGATCTACTGGAATAACAGCTCAAAACCAGAAACTTCAACAAATCATTAACTCTGAGGGCCCTGAAACTTGAGAGACACAAAAATGGGCTGATTTGAGGCATGTAAAAAAATTCATAATGGGTCTATTCCCGAGACAGTAAGAGCAGTAACCACCCTGTTTAGAAAACTCAGTCCTGACTCTGCTCTACACCCTTTTGGATGTCTCAAAGACTCGACAACCCAGACCATGCAGAAATCCTTCAAACTGGTAGATTTAGGAATATTTTTATCTCATACAGTCTTGGACCGGAATGAGCCGATTCACTGACAGTGAAAGAAAACTGTAACCAATACCAGCCAAGTGAATTGTTAAGAAAACCCTAAAAAAAATACAGCAATTCCCACCAAAACAAGGCCTGAGCAATGACATGAGCTCAGAGAACATTTCACAGGCTCTTTCTCCTCCTAAACATTTCAGACATTTGATACAGACACTTCTACTCAAGTCTGGTCTTTTTTTCTGGATGTTAAACAATACACAAGGAAACCCAGGAAAGAAAAACACTAAAAACCGTGTACATTTGAGATGTGTTTTCAAGCTTTTAACCATTTGCTAGACTTACTACTGTCCTGGTTAAGACCGTACCGCTGTAGACTGGGTGCGTACAGGTGTATGCTTTTGCAGGCCACAGTTCTGTTAATCACAGCAGCAGCAGCACGAAGTGATGATGCTGAGGGTAACTACATACTCTAGCTGAGGAAGAACCGCAGGTGGGTCCTTCCCCTCCTCTTTCCTGCCAGTATGTGCTGACATGCCCTAGGTACCCAGGCTCCAAGCGCAGCTCCATTTGCCACTGTTAGGCCAAATGGGACCCTAAAAGGTCATTTTCAGACATAAAGTACGCATCACAGTTTGAAGACCAAATTACTGGGCTGAGCAAGGATTCCGAAATTGACAACATCCTCTTTTTCAACAAGCAATTATATACAGTCAACTACAGGATTTTTAATGTTCAAAAAAGACAAGACAATCCATATTTTTAGAACAATGCTCAAGTTTAGCAGAGCAAGGCAGGAAAGAAATTGCTTTTAACTCCAGCAGCACAAATGTTTTAACTGATGCCAAACTTACCAACAGTTTACATCAACAGAAGAATTAACTTAATGTAAAAAAAAAAATAAATCTGAGCACAAAACAAAGACTACACAACCCACACTGGAAATATAACAGAGCATACCATTCACTAGTTTACTGATTTTCAAAACGTGCACAGGCCCAAGCCTAAAACAGAACAATCCCATTCAGGAAAGTCATCACAGATCAGCTCAGACAGCTGATGTTCCAAGTGGGCAGCTGAATCCATTCAGTGAGTACATATCAGGGTGAGTAACTCTATACCCTGCAGAAGTACTGAGCGGCAGCAAGAGGTGAAGCACAAAAAGCAGAGAAACAAGTAGAGTTTTTCAAAGAGAAATGCAGAAACACCATGGTAAAGGAAACATGAGATGGACACAATAACAGAGAACAGGGCAGAAGTGCATCCAAAGCAGCAAGCTTACCTGGGGATACTCACTCTGTTCTAGCCAGCATAGCTATCACTCAGCAGAAAATGATAAATGAGCTGGGTGGGTATTTACTTAACAGATATGGCATTACTTTCACGCCAACATAAAATACTTCACCCTGTCTGTAGCTGCCTTCCAAGGCTTTTCCATGCAATCTGAGCTACACTGAAAAAATCTGTATGCATCAGAATAAGAGTGGCAACAGGAACCTGAAAGTGAGACACATTCAGTTTAATTGTGAAGCTCCACAACTGATTAGTACAGCAGAAGAGAAAATTAATGGGTATGATATAGTTATTTTCAGGCTCTGAATCTCAAAACCGTAAAATCCATTTAATCAAGTTAAATGGAACTACTCTGAAGTAACCAAAACTTCTAATACGCTCAACTTTTTGAACTAGAGGAATCTTAAGTTTAAAACTTAAGTGTAAAATGTCAGCATGCTCATCCAACGTTGTGAACTGCCAAACGTATCAATATTTTAAAAACGGATAAACCATATTAAAGATAAACCATCATGAAAGATATTCTGAAAAATACATCTGCAGCATTAAAAGCTGGGATATCAACACCAGCTATCATGAAGACTGTCAAAAACTTCTATTACAGAACCTCATTTTAGTTGACTACGACTTCCAATCTGAGCAGATGTACTTGCAAATTCTGGTTTGTTAAAAGAACGTGGCACAGTAATAACAGTTAAAAAGTTCTTCTTTATACATAATTCTTGTCATTTCCCACCTTCCTGCACACCAAATACTGACATTTATTGCAACTCCTGGGAAAAGATTGGGCAGGTGAGAAACAAATCTAATAATTGAAGATGTCAATTCAAGAAGCTTCAGGAAAAAAATGAAGATATTTATATTATACCTATGAAATATATAATATGTACAACTGTATTTCTGCACAGATATATCAATGTTGATACATCCATGTAGATGAAAAAATAAAATATATCAAGTTCAACTATCTACATGCAGGTAGAAATCCTACATAGCTCACTGGACACCTAAAACAAAATTCTGGCAAGGAAGAAGGACTGAGAAACAGCACTGGGCAGCCACAGTTCTACAACAATTTCAGTACAGTATAGTATTGGCAAAAGCTCCATGAAAAGTAATTAATAATATATTGCCAAAGGGGAAAAAGGTGGCAGATTTTACCAAATATAAAATTGTACACACAAAGTCAATATAACAACATCTCAAATAAATATATATAAAAAAAATATTAAAATATAGTTACAAAGCTACTTTGGATATTTAAATAACAGTAGAATCCCAAAAATCTGGTAAGCATCTTTAAATTCAGGCTTCTACAGAAGTGTTGTTTCAGGGAGAAGGGTATGAGAAATAAATCCATGCATTTAACTAAAAATCTTAGTAACTTCATTCATATTCACCTTCATTTTGGTAGCATTTCAGGATAATTATTAATACTTATGTATAAAAAGATCAATTAAAAGTTCTGGCATGGATCATAATTTTTTATTATGCCATTTACACTCGAACAAGCAACTGTCACTTTTCATTTTTCCACTGCGCTGTGAATTTTACTGTGCCTAATGACTGCTGGAAAAGACCAAGTTATAACACTGCTACTACTGAATGGAATTTCCTTGCAAAAAGACTGCCTATGCAGTATTACCATTAAAGCCATTCTGCACATCTTCTGGGATTCAACTATTTATTCCACCACTCCTCATGACTGTCAATGTGAACAATAGTAACAGGGTATCAGAACACTGACGTTTTTTTAAAAAGACACCTTTGTATTAAACTAATAGTTCATTGGATATCAAAAAACTGGAGTCAAACACATCACAAGAGAATCTCAATGTCTGTAAGATGCTTTAGTCCACAACAGCGTTTAAGAAAAAAAAAAAGGAGATATTTTATTTTGCAGAAAACTTTTTTGAACGCTCTAAGCTCCACAAGGAAACTGCACATACACAACCCTGAAGACAGTAACCACTTCTGTGGTTTGTTTTTAGGATACAGAGAAGCTGTGTTAGAAAAAGGATTATTCCATAGGAAGATGTGTCAGAAGAAAATCTGCAGTAGATCAAAAAGAAACGGATGGTCTTTTTGATTGTTACTATTGTTTTTCTTTTAATGTTACCATATAATTTAAAAATGGACTCAGACCAAACAATTCTAAAGTGATACAGCCCAGCAAGAAATAGCTAATTCTTTTTTTAGTGCAAGATGCCTAAAATACACTCAAGTCCACTTTCCCTATTACCACAAATACTTTCCAAGCAATTTGGGTGTGAAGCATAAGGGAAGCAGCAGCTGGAGGCTAGGAGACAGCTGAGCATCTGGTGGAATCGATTTCCTTAACACCATGACATAACACGTGCCATCCATTATAGAGATTATTCACTTTATAGATGTAGTGCATTTTGTGTGCTGGAATCTACAGTTTCAAATGCTGAAAACTTTCATGGATGAAGTGTGTAGTATCTTTGGAAAAAAAAAAAANCAACAAAACAACAACAAACCAACCACACAACAAAAACCCAAACCTGAAACATGCTCTCAAGCAGCTTCTTTAAGATGCACTAAAAAGTTCTGCAAGCACACTTTAATCAGAGCAGCCTACAGGGCTAACAGTGAGTAATCATTACAGCAGCATGACACTGAGCTAAAAGCAGAAAATGAAAATGCCATTTCCCTATGGAGAAACAACAGTCTCATTCATTTTTTAAAAACTTCATGAAATACAGAGATACATCTTAACACTTCTCTACAGCTAAAGGAAGGAATAGATGTAGAACAAGGGATATGTTTTCTCCATTGTCTATTCATATTAGCAGCTGAAAGACACCATACCGAATGGAGGACTGATGACAAACAAGGGCAAACGCTAAATAGCCAAGGGACAAGTTTTAGGGGGGAAAAAAATATTTTGCTTTTTGTTCAGTAACATTTTGTTGAAAGACTTGTTTTGAGGAATTACTTAAGACTCAATCAAATACTTCCCTAGTTTTGTTGTAAAGATGAGAAAAAAGAACAAGAGTAATATGTGGCATGCACATCATAAAGCAGCTAAAATTAGCCCTTTGCAGGTTAAACAGTCATAAAAAGTCATAAGCATCTGATTAACTTAGCAGGAAACAGACTGCTGGAACCAATGTGTAAATACTACAGGGCTCTCAGAATCCCATCAATATGCCTCAGTCCTGATCTGCATGTAGTCACTTTCTGGATTTGGCATCACTGATAAACTTACTTTTGCCTCCCAAAACTGCCAAAGGTCTGTACTGCTAGAATACTTTTGTTTCTTAACACCACTCCATTACAAAACTGCTGAACAGCTTTTAGCTGCAGTCATTTTTTTTCTTTAAATCGGTGGGTGACAGCATTAGTAAGAAAATACATTTTATTAACAAGACCGCTTAAAAAAACACATTGAAGATTAGTTTTAAAGCTGTATAAAACATTTACAAAGATTCTTGGTAAAAGCTTAAAAAGCATATTTCATTTAGCCATTAAAAAAGCAAATAGTATTTATTATACATTAAGCACTACTACGCCCTGAGGTTTCTGCTTAGAGCTCTCACATATAAATGCAACTGATAAAATGGCTATGACTTGCTAGCCAAGGCAGAAGCAGCGGTTAGGGAAATGTTTCATCCTCTCTGGGCCTCAGCACAGTATCATGCTTCTGTTTCTGCTTACTGAGAATTGGTTCCTGGGAGAACGACGTTTAATTAGCTCCGAAGACATTCACAAGGTACTCATTTTACAAACCCAGTAATGATGCAGGTAACACCACACATGGAGCACCATAAAAGCGACTTCTTCACTGCACAGTAATGGAAAGTCTCAAGGGGAATGGCAAGGAAGAAAGGCAGATGTAGATGCTGTGCCACCACAGGTAGGTCCAAATTCAAGATCTCAAGGGGACAATGTCCTTTTACTTAAAGCAATGCTGTTTTACCAGTATTTATTATATGCATTAATTCACACCACTGCATTTTCCACGCATTCTGTATTCCTGTATCATACTACTTCCCATGACATGTTTTTGTCATGGCAGGTATGTTTCCCTCCTCCTTCCTCATAATCCATTGGCCTTCTTCTTTTTAAGACACTACCCAGTGAAGTCCAGCCTTAAAGATATTACTGGAAAGGGGAAAGTTTATGAGGTGCGCCAACTAAATGATTCTCTTCCCCAGTGACAAGCTTATGTACGGTAACACATATCAAATAGCCAAATTCATAGTCCTTTCAAAACAGAGTTCTCCAAGAGGGGAAACAATTTCCACAGTGCCATGTCTATTTGGGCCAGAGATGCACATGACTCAGAGCCATCAGACAGAATGGGGTTACATCTTTGCTTGTAAACACACAAAAAAATCACATCAGTCATTGGGAAAGCAAACAAGGACTGATATTTTGTTCTTAGCCAACCTCTGGCCCTTGCTCATAGTTCTTGCTCCTTCAAATAAAAAAAAAAAGCAAGTCTAAAGTAGCGAGTAATTTCTGTCAACAATTACTTTTTTTGTCTGGACTAAGCACAATACATCAAGATTCACATAGAAAAGACAGCAGCAAAGAAAAAGAAGTGGGAAAAAGGGATAGGAACCTAACTACACATCACTCTATACAGCATTTTTCATTAAAAGAGCATTATTCTATCACATTTCTGCAGCTGATGAGAGTTTAGAACAAAATGCTAGTCCCAAGTAAAGAGTAG
Source organism: Anarhynchus alexandrinus (assembly GCA_008711295.1). NCBI lineage: Eukaryota > Metazoa > Chordata > Aves > Charadriiformes > Charadriidae > Anarhynchus > Anarhynchus alexandrinus. The sequence continues at coordinate 1,663,664 of VUYV01000124.1, forward strand.
GATATAGCTGCATTAAGTTTAGAACAGCTAGGAAGGAAAAATGACGGTTACACTGACAGAAAGAGAGTAAGAGAACGATCATGACTTGTGCAACTGTAATTCCCAAATTCTAATAAATGGAGGTGAAGTAAAAAGGTAGGTTTTTCTTCAAATCCTCAAATTTCTTATTTTTAAAAGTTACATCTACAAAAGCTCTGAAAGTTGACCAAACACTGACAAACTCAGAGCTGCTTTAAGTTTTCCAATGGCTGGACTTCAGTGCTATCCATCCTGCTTGGCCCAGCAAAACTCCTTTCCCCAGAACCAAAATACCAAAGAGTACCTGCTATACCTGCTTAACAGCTGCCACAGGACACAGTGATCCGTGGACATCCCTCTTCCACCTTCCCGGGATGCGACAGCACTGCATTTCATCAGTCACTATTCAGGGAGGCAATACGGCACCTGTATGCTGCCGCCCCACAAGCCCTTCAAACCAGCACAGGCCAGCGTTACCACCAGAAGCAGCAGCCAAATAATGTTCTCCCTTTCCCCAACTGTCAGCCATACAGGCAGACGGATTGAAGAACTGATCCAGATTTAAAGTATGCACCTAATTAATGGCCTTATGAAGACAAATTTGAGCTCATTTCTTATCCACGTCAACTAACCACTGGTAGCATTTCATGGGATAAGACAGAGCCAGAGGTGAGAAGTGACCCTACAAGAGTGACAGCCACAGTGTGGCTCTGAAATGCTCCTGGAAGTATGACACGAAACGGAAGTCCCTGTGTAAAGTATAAAATGTAATCATGCTGCCTTCCCTCTTCTCTCAACCAAAGACAAAGACGAAAGCGTTCTGCAAAGGCGCACAGTACCTTCTGCAAAAGGCAGATGGGAAAAGCATTAAGCCTACACTGTTACAGCTACTGTGCACGTTAAAAATACCACATAACAAGACAGACCTCCTTTCTGCCCTGTTTCATAGGGGGAGTGCATAACCACTCCTCTAAGTTCAGGGGTTAAGCGTTTACTCGAGAATCCTGCGGCATGCCCTGCGCTTCTCCGGGGAGGGAGATGTGCGTGCCTGCGCCCGGCCGGGCGGGAGACGGCACCTCCTGCGGGAACCAGCGGCGCTGGGGGCAGTCGACAGACCACTACACAAGTGGCATTCGTTATTCAGAGTACCAATTGTCTTTCACCGGTATGACACTTGCATGCAAACAAGAGCAGAGATCTCTCTCGCATCGGCGAAAAAAAAAAAAAAAAAAGCATGTCAGAAGATTTGCCCTTGATCACGGCATTTTGCTGTAGCCTGGCAATTAATACTGCAATCCACCTTCAGTTTTATCTAAAACAAACAATCAAGTAAAACGTCTAAAACACCACAACCAAAAGACAAATCTGGAAAAGCTGTTGCATTGTTATTTAGACAAATTTTTCTTTCATATACATAGATTATTAGTATACAAATGCTCAATTAATTCTTCAGATAGCCACTTTTTGCTGCAAAAAACGTGCCTCATTCAGCACATTGATTTCTGTAGTGAATAAAAGCATTTGGCAGAATTATATTTATTATTTTAATTACTAAATCTAATGTAGACAGTAGTTCTTCTGACTTTATTTCAAAATACATACTGCAATCAAGATCTTTCCATGGACAAGATGTGTGCAATTTGAGATATGCTAAGCACTGGTCCTCAAGGATAAAATTATTAAAGAACTACATTTAGGAAGGGCTATCCCCACATGCGTTATCAAGCTAAAAGTTCACAGCTGCAAACCATACCTTTAATGAAACTGGAACTCAGTTTTATATGGGAGATAACTGAAGAGGCAAGAAGTCACCGTCAATGTAAAAAATAGTATTTATCACTCTTTTAGTATAAAAATTATTTTCAGAAAAAGCATGTATTTTCTTTAAGAAAAATTTTAAATACAAAGTGGGCATTAACCAATTGCAGTCATGCCTAAATCAAAGTGATTTAGGCACGTTCTGGTAGGCATGCAAGGAAAAAGAAAAAAAGTAACACATTCATATTCATTTAGCTGGCCACAAGCATTTTGAACAGTTTTCTGTACTGAATAGCAGCCAATGAATCTCTCCTGACAGATGATCATTTTATTTTCATTTTGAAATTCCTCTCAGCTTTGAGGTTTCACTGGAACCTCATTTACTAAAAAAAAAAAATAAAAATCTTTACTTTGCTGTCTACAGCAAAGCATGTCTGCACAACTTGAAGTGCTGACTGAAGCTCACTCTGCACTAGGTAACTCAGGTGCCAAACCCAACAGAAAAAAGATATTCTTCTCACCAGTTGGCCCCTATATAACTCCCCCACCACCACTTTCACCATTTCTACACATATAAAGCCAAATTCACGAGAAACAATAATTGCTCCTATACATAGGTAATGTAACCTTCAGTAATATTTAATTGTTCCTATTTCCCAAAACTTTTGCATTTTCAATCCTTTTTTGAAGTTACTCGAGCTTTTTGCTATTATCTTGGTCTCGAACATAACACATTATTCAAGCAAAGACACAACTCACATCACCATTTTTGCTACTTTAAGAAATCAGTATGTTTAAGTGAAAACTGCAGAGATAGCTGGTAAAGATGTCCTTTTTTTTCTTCATCAATAAAATATCCTTTAACTGTTTCATGCTCTTCAAAACTTCTGAAATTCATTGTGTTCTATGATTTCCCAAGAACAACCGTATTTTCAAATAAGATACTACAAATATTTTCATTAATGCAAAAAGTAAGTTTTCAGCTCACTTGCTTGTTTACATCAATGTTCAAATATCTTAATAGGTGACAGGATGAAATTAGAGCTTGACACATTACAAAGTAAAGGCAAGTGAATCCTTCTTCCTAGAATATTCAAGTAAAACAAAACCTAAGTCTTAGAAATAAAAATCAGCATGAAACCACATAAAGAGATATACCAACTGAAAGCATGTTACAGAATAGAGATTTTTTTTATGCGTTTAAAAAGGTAGGACTCTTCTGCCAAAAAGTTTAAGACAATGGTTTGCATTTTTTTCTTACATAGTGATGTTCTAAAAATAAATACTTTTTTTAAAAAAATAATTACGTATTCCATGTATCTTTAAAAGTCACATTATTGTCTGCTTAAAAAGAAAACCCTCATTAACCTCTGGAATAAACAAGTAGCAGAACTATGACAGCTAGGGATCCAACAATACCATGGGTTGCTGGCTCCCCTAAACAAGTAGTACTGAGGAAGACCAATTTCCAAAAGCCATATAGGTCGTTGTTGATTGATTTACTACATTGACTATACTTAAATTGGAGCCAGCATTTTCCCCATGTCCATTAAAGCTCCTCTTTTTTCCCCACCAATACTACCTAGAGTCGCCACTGCAGTCCCCCCAGGCTTCCAGCTCAAATTCTAATCCACATGGCAGCACTTTTAGTTTCCACTTACCTTTCTCTCCTCCTGAATTTTCATAGAGATTCATAGCGACTCTCACAATGATTCCCTACTATGTGCCCTACCTGTCCGCTCAACCTGACAGCCATAGAAAGGGTGCAACTGGAGTATTGCACCAGAGTGATAAAGACACTGTTCAGCCCGTTTAGTGGCAGCATAGGTGCAGAAGTGAAACCAGGAGAGAACTAAAATTAACAGATGAAATAGAAATACAGGCATCAGAACCACAACAAATCTACAGCAATGTATGACTAGAATAAATCTTAAGTCCAAACAGGCCATACAGCAGCAAGTATGTAATTTGCACTATGTAAGCACAGATGCTACTCAGTCTCTCCTTTTGTTTGCTAATAAATCTGCTGTAGACTCATTTATCTATCCTTAACAATGCTGCACTAAACCATTCTAACATGGCATGTGTTCACAATTAGCAAAATTAGCCCACTCTTCCAGCAGCTTCACAGGACTCACTGCAACTACCCAGAACTCCTAAGCATAAGCTGCATCTGACTACTTTTTGGATGCAAAATATAATAGCATGCAACACACATGCTGTTGTCAACTGAAAATTTCCAGTTTTCTCAAGAAGTTGACTTAAGCACTTCAAATAGTCTTATGTAGCTCTTAACGTCTTAGACATAGAACATTCCTGGGTTGCTCAGACTGTAAGATCTATTCATTAAACACTCTCAACCCAAACAGCTAGCTCAAGAATTAGATCTCCAGCATTTTTAAACAAACTTAATTTCTTAGTAGCATTTTAGTGGGTTTGATCCCGAGTAAAGAATTGTTGCAGACTTTGGAATAAACAGCATCTATTAGCGGGCACTTAGCCTCCCCTCCAAGCAGTTAAAAATGAAAGGAATGTTGTTTATCATCCTAAAATAGCTCTCAGTTTAACACCAATCATTACCATTGGTGAAAAAGACAAATTTCAGTTGTATAGCATTTAAGTTCTATCGTTAAAATCCTGTATATTACAGGCCCTCCCTGCTGCTGTGTTTTGTGGTTTGACATGCATTTTAAAATTCCTCTTCTCATGATTTCTCAATTTCTCAGTTTCACAAAAATATCTTGCATCTCCTTGGAAACCTGAACACAACACAACAAAGACTGCTGGCTCTAAGGCTCAGAAGCAGGTTAGAAAAAGAACTGCATTCCCTTGCTAGTTAGGATAGGGTTCAACACTTCATTTCTCTTTACTAACGTATCTAACAAGAACCTGTCTCTCTTCCCCATTAATTTTCTTACTTCCCTTCACAGCTGTTCGCTCAAATCCTATCGTCTCCTTCACTACTAACTTGCACTCACCTTGAGGTTTAATGAGAGAAATGGAGAAAAATGTAAGCAATTTAAGGAGGCTGGCAGTACTCCACTAAGACTTGAGCCTCCCCCTGCAAAACTGGCAAGAATGAAGAGAACTAAGACCCCTTTTGCAGACATATTTAAAGCTATATTCTACATCAATTCATTTCTATATTAATTGCTCTTGATTAGCACACTATACAAAAAAACCAGCAGCATAAAAGGGTATCTTCTGTGTAGCAAAGCAAGTGGCAGAAGTGGATTCATTAGGTGCTTAATGGCCAGAGCCCTCCTCTCTCTGTCCCCTGCTTCTGTGTCATGGTGCTGGCATCTCCCCTGCTCCCCTTGCAAGTTTGGGAATTGCTGTTTAGATATTAATATTGCTACTACCAGCAAACGATGTTTGCCCTCTCCAGTTCATCAATCCTTTAAGAACCACTCTAGTTGCAGTAAGAAAAAAAAAGTGCTACTTCTCATTTTGGATGTAAGGAAGCACAGATGCTCCCCTTTACCCCACCAAAAAAGGGACTCTCCCCCAGTCTCATAGTCCCACGCCACGTTCTGCTCAGAGCAGCGCTTTGCTGCAGCACTGCAGCAGGTTTAGTCCATGTTCCCCCTGCAAAGCCACCTTCACCAGTGCAACAAAGCATACATTCCTCAATTAAAAGCTAGAATTCTGAAGGTATTTCCTACAAATTATGCATCTTCAGTGGCATAAGATGAGAAAAATTTTCCCTCACAGGAATCAATGTTGTTTTCTCAACTGAAGCACGGTGGGAAGTTTGAATCATCTAGTTACTGCAGTTTAGTTGAAAGCCTTGCTGAGACAGGAACCAAGAATAACAAGCAGCATGGAAATATCAATATGAAGGGGAAAATCAGGAAGAAGAGGATTCTCGCCCCCCCCTTCCCCTGCAAAAAGGACAGAACATGGCACATGAAAGGCAGAGCAAGAACTTCCTTCCAGGAATATTACAAGAGCAAGAGAAGGCGTTCAACTACATTGAAAGCTGACAAGTTGACTATCAACAAAAAGAGATGCTTCTGCATATATCTACCTAAGCAATGCACTGGTGAGGGATACAGGATTGCAAAGCCAAAAGCTGAGCAGCATTAAAGGGGAGAACAAAAGATAAAATTACTTTGTAATAGAAAATATTTAAAAACAAAGAGCTGGAAAAGATACAAACGTCTTTGAGTTTTATGACACAAGCTGAACTAACAGGATCCCAGAGAGATACACCCTGGAGTATACTATTGTCATAACTGCCTATTGTAGATTTTTTTGCATCATCATCCCAAGCATCTGTTACTATTCCTAATTAAAGAACAGATGGTCTGACCCAGTACGGAAATTCCTATGACCCTATATTTATCAGCAGGTGGGGAAATTAAGTTTTGAGGTCTCAAGCAAGATTAACAAAAACAGATAGCTAAATAGGTCTCAAAGCCATCTGGTATATGACACTTACTGAAAATAATATTCTTGAAGATTATGGATGATGTTTTTTCCATGATCTCTGTACCAAGAAAACAGCCTTTCATAAACTCCACCAGATGCAAATATGACTTAACTCCAGAAACACAGAGATTATTAAGCTAATAAATGAATCCTTTCCCATGTTAAATTAGTGAAGCATAGCTATTCCAGCTGTACAGTGAAATCTGTGGAAGTGGAAGAAGTCAGCACGTTCAGATAAAAGCTAGAGGCCATTTTCCAAAAAACTTCTGATAAGGTCATCACACACTATTAAAAGAAATGAAGAAAACAACATAGGCAAAGGAAATAAAAAGCATAAGGAGGTATACTTTTGTCTATGTGTTTTAAGTGCAGGTTGAAAATGTTCAGGTGCACTGTGGAAAGCTGCATTCACAAATCTAATAGTAGATGGAGAAGACAGCTTGATATAATTCATCTGCACAACAATAGAATCGGAGTGAGACAGGTATTAACCAAGAAGTTAATTAACCAAGCAGTAGTAGTATATGAAAGAAAGTACACTTCTTTAAGTGAGTAATGTCCATCCTTCCTCAAGAAATCTTTCATGTTTTACTGGTAAAAAGGTATTTCTGGTACTATGCACCTGTATGTGGTTTTTTTAAATATTCTTTTTGGGGGAAAAAAAAATTAAAATGGGTGAAAAGTTGTAAGTTCATGAGTCACAGGAGCTTCTCATAAGCCTATATTCTGAAAAATGTGCATACCAACATCATTAAGTTGCCAGAAAACACTATTATTGTCACAAAATAAATAAAAATTGCCCTTTCCACTTAGAAACAGTCACAGGGAATGAGTTAATACACATGTTCTTAAATTAAGAATCACCTGAAGGAGACCGAAGCAACAAGGAGGCTGGTTACTAGGGCATTCTGTGTGAAGACACCAGAAAGATGCTCTTCAGCCTAACTTGGAAGCAGCATTCATCTGGTACCAGCAACAGCAGACAACTAGTCAAGACAAGAGAGGCTCCTTGCAATACATGACAGCAAAGCACCTCTGCTATGGCTAATACAGTTTTATGATACGATTACCAAGGAGAGTAAAGTACTTCAAGCATTCTATAGGAATCTGATTAACCTTCTCTAAAGAAACCAGACAGATGAGCTGTTTTCTTGCACACAGACAATTTAATGAAAAATCTCCAGATAATTCATCAGAAGGAAAGCTTAAGTCTCCAAGACATTCCTATGTTGCATATCTCCCAGATGCAGAGAAGGTGGCTACTCTCATGCCTGTCACCCCTTTCCTACTAGAAAAGTGGACATCATTAACCTGCATCACAGAAAAATTGCTCACAACGTTCTGCATTCGCTAGTTCACAAAAATTTCAACACTTGGGAGGGGGTGTCAAGCCATTTATAGTGTTGATTTTTATCTGCCTTTATTTTTTTTAAAAAAGTAAAGTAATTTTCACCAGAATCTTGGAACTGATTTATAGATACATAGTTTTAAAGCTGTGTATTAATCTATTACTAAAGCCTTAAAATACACTAAAAGTTTTTTCACTGCCATTTTTCTTTTCAGACCATTGTACCACTCATTTACTTTGTCAAGCATTACTCTCCTAATATTTAAAATCTACTTCTAACATAACTAGTAAGCTATGAAGTGCTCAACTTTTGTATGGCTGTCACTTAAACTGTATTCTCTCTCACAGAAAACCATTAGATGTGACTGTTCACTCCCCATCATTTGGTTACCTGACACACTTAGAGCTACAAATTCTGCGTTGGGTATGGCAACTCACCTGGGTACCAGCTAAAAAGCACACTTCACGCAATCATTTACCACTGAAGAATAACTTTTCTACTGTATATAGAAGTTAAAAGCCCCCAAACCTAACAAAAATTCATTCCACTGTACGAAGCTAAGCATCCCCTTTGTGCATGTGTGTGATGGGGGGGACACACAGGGGAAGGAACAGAACAGAAATAATTATGTTTGGCTTGAATCCATTATTTAATTTCATTAATTGAAAAATATTCAAAGATATTCTTAAGCATGGAAAAATTGACATAGAAAAAAACAGATCGAATGGTTGTCCGAGAATACCTTGGGGGAAGTGAGTTCGATACACACAAATGACAGCAATTGAATATATGAAGTCATGCTGTACTGACTTAGTTAAACCAATGTCATCCCTGTGCATGAATGCTCTTATGTAAGGTTAAGCCCATTTTTCAATTTATCTTGTTATTTACCAGGAATATTTTTACATCAGGACTGGTATCATCTTTTCGAAACTGTAGGAAAAAGACACTAGACGTTCTTATGTATTTTCTACAGTGGATTTATGATTTCACATTCCACAGCACGGACACTCAATTAACTGTGAACCTATACAAGCTGAAGAAAATACTGTACAGAAACCAACTGGTTGCATACAGATTACTGTACCGATCTAAATATACCTGCATTAAGTATTGAATTATTGGATATTAGAAAAACAGCTCTGATAATGTCACATTTATGAAAAGAATTCTTTATTTTTCCAGTTCTTCCCAGTTAGTTTAAAAACAGAAAATAAACAAGCTTAATGCAATCATAACAGAAAACATTACTCAACCTGATTAAAAAGGGGAATATTGTGAAAAAGCAAAACCTGTGATCACACATTTCAGGCGGTCTGGTGCAGAGAGTTGTAACAAAAGAAAGAGATTTGTAATGATCACAGGCTCCCCTTGAACCTGAGCATCTTTCGGAGAGCAGACTACATTCTCACCCCGTAATAAGGGTTTCCAGACTGACACTGTACATACCAATAATGCAGTACTCCACTGTGGCCAAGTTCTGAGGACGTTATGCCACCTGCAACACCTTCAGCCCCTGTCGTCTCTTTGAGGGCATCAATGAAAAGAGAAACAGGGCAACAGACAACTCATCAAAAGGGCTAGAAAACAGTTAGGAAAAGATGAGTTTCGACAGTCCTTAAGCTATTTAGGACACAAGAAAGCCCTTTAGAACCAAGTAAAATAAACATCTGCAAAAAGGAAAAAAGCTCTTTAAGGCAATGCTTAATAGTATTTAACAATAAAATTAAATATGAATCCATAAGGCAGCAACAAACTATAACAAACTGCAACACCAACCTCATTTATAAATCTGCCATTTAATATACAAGTCACTGTGGCCCACCCCTTCTGTTTTTTTAAATCTTTCCGAGGTCCTCCTCTTGCACACACCGCATACATACTCTCAGTTAAAATACAGTTATGCTGTTACAGAAATTGTGCTATAAAACTTGCATTTGAAAGTTCTTCTTGTTTCTGCATTTGTGTTAGCCACAAAAGGTAAATTTTATATACATTTTATAGCACAGTTAAATACAAATATTGTGACTGGATGCCCATGTGAATTAAGTCCCCATTTCTGATTTAGACTACACCTTATTGCATTCGTTATTTTTAAGGAGGAAGGAATTTATGGGTACATTTTTACCTATGAAAATTTAAAAGAAAATTCTCCAATTAAAATATTTTCCCTGTGGATACAGTAACTTTTAATGCGCACACATGAAAAGAGCTATGGTGATACCTTGATAGGCATGTGAAAAGACACTGACAGCCAGAAGGCCTTTATAGAGAAGAAAATATTTTACAGTGATAAAAAAAAGATATCCATATAAGAGGAGTATTTGGTTATACCCAGTTACATTTGGAATCACTGTAAACTTGACTGTCATAATACAATGCTGAATCTGTTTTCATTTTCCATAACAACTTAAAATGCTGCTGCTCAGCATCAAGGAGGCACTTGAGGTGCTTATGTTCTTACTGAGCCCTACTTTGAGAGTTTGATATAAACCCATCATACCCAACTTCTGTAAATATTAAACACAGCTATAGGCACTGAAAATTTAATGGCAGTTAAAGCAGATCTAGCCCATAGTTTCTGAAAAGTTTCAAAACTTAATCAAGGCTGTTTAGGAAAAAAAAATCTTATCAAAATAAACTTTATAGTAGTGATTTTCACTGGCTGTTGTTTCAGATGGGTATTTTTATATTATTGGTTCCAGAAAAACCTTCAAACTCCTACACCTATGAATACATCCCCATTGGAATATTTGTTTCCATATTCTTGAACACACAGTAATTTTAAGTATCCTAACACTAGCTGGAAAGTAGAATTACCAATATCCATGATTCACACTAATATTTAAAGAAACCCTCTCCTGTATCTTCATATACATAAGGCAGTTTCCATTAACATGTACACGAACTTCACAAAAAAAAGTCTTCTCAGGACCCTTAAGAACTCATAAAGCACTCTTCACTCAGCCACACAATTTCTGAAAAGCTGTTATTCTACCAGAAACTTCAGAACGCGAGGTCACTCTTCCCCAGGTGTGGTGGTGGAACTCACACACAGCCACCCCCATCCCCCCTGGCTTTTGGCCACTCAGTGTTTGGTGTGATTCCCCATGCCTGGGCCACGTACCAACCTTGGAGAAGTCAGGCACGAATTGCAAAAGACAAAGGACCAGAGCGCTAAGGGAGTGCCTGGCTCCTGCTTCCACTATCGCTTCAAAAAGTTAATAACAATGATCCATACCTCAATCATGGCCCAAGGGGGGCGATACCAGAACTTGCAGATCTACCAACTTCTGGACTCACACAACTGGTGGAAAGTACCAGAATATCCCATCATCCAAGTTGGGCCGGAGTGGACAAGTACCTCACAAAAGACAACTATCTCGGACGCTGGAAGTAGCGATTCTAGCGAGACCCTTTGAGCTCTTCTGGATCGCAGCGGGCTGTCACCGGCATCTGCCCCAAGCTGGGATGCTGCTCAGGCAAACACCTCGAGGATTAAAAGGCCAGGGTGAGTCAACCCCCCCTCCCGTCTCAGTTATTGCCCGCTGAGGAACCCCAATGCATTGTGAGTATTTACTCCAAACTCAAAGAGGATAAGTTTAACTACAGGCTAGCTTCACTTTCGTCCACCTCTCTTTCATCTACCTCTCAATATACACATTAGCTCTTACGAGTGTAGATGCTCTTACCCTTTACTGGACCCAAATATTTGTCTGTGCATGTGTAAAAAGGAGCACCCATCCGCTCACTGGAGTCACCCGTCGCAAAGGGACCTTTGGTCCTAGCAGTTAAATCTTGGCTGTGGGCATGTGTGTGTGACCCCTCAAGTGGTATGTGTTCGGCATGTTTGTGCTCGTATGTGTATGTATTGATTTGGGGTACTTTATAGTAAGTTAGTGTGAATCTTGACATTCTCCAATCTTTAATTAAGTCACTGTTCAATTGTTTTGTTAAATCATCTTGTAAATCCTTAAATCAGTTAATGACTCAGTGTTGCTAGAACTTAAGCTTAATAAATTTTTGAATTGCCACTAAATCATAACTGTGTCAAACATTTCCATCCATAACAAATTGGCGTAGTCGGCAGGATGGCAAACAAAATCACCAAATACTTACAAAAACACAGTATCCAACCAAATCCCACCTTCCCAGAGGACTGGGCTTGTAATAATTGGCATAACTTGGAAGAGGTAGAGAAACAGTTAACTGACACTACAGGTTCAACTGAAGTTGGAAAGGATAAAGGTATAACTTGTAAAATGTTGACCGTATTCCTAGAAGTTGCCTGTCAGGAAAGAGGAAGACTTACTCAAAAAATACAAAACTTAAAGGTTGAGACAGAGGAGCGCAAACCTACTGAACTGTTGTTATCAGTTAAAACAGAACAACTGCAAAAACAACTTAACAAATCTCAATTAAAACAACAAAAACTTGGAGGACGCATTTAATTGATGCTAATGCAATCTCCAAATCCCCCCGACATAGTTCAAATCAGAAAATTAATTACGTCTCCTGAAGACTGGGATGGTAATATCTGGGGTGCTTCAAATAATAATGGCTCAGACAAAGATAATTCTTATCATCTGCCTGAGTCTACCCACTCCCAGTCAGACCAATTATTAAAACAGAAGTAACTACAAGACCTCGGTGCAGTAAAGGAGAAAGAACTTCCAAAACAACTCCATTTGATTCCATTCAGATAGCCAACTTACAAGATTGGTATGGCCTAAGCCTGGAGAAACTGAACCTGAACACCTATGGAGAGTGTCTCTAACCAGGGGAGGCAGAATCTTGCTAGACAGCAAGGAAGCTAATGGCTATTGGAGTCCTGGCGTCTTTTTAAACGCCATCTCTGACTCCCCGGAGGACTCCCATTCACTAACCAGCAGAGCAGCATTTTGGGCTGGTGGCATCAATGTCTTAGAAAGGGGAGAAGCCCTACTAATACCTAGCAGATCTATAAATGAGTTCTCCACAGCTTTTACAAAGGCTGCCTGTATTCAAGCCATGCATCAACATGACTCCACTGATGCTCCTATCTCAACACCTGTAACACCTGCCATGCTTAAACTGTTAATAAAAGGTGCCCCTGCTGCACTCAAACATTTCCTTATCGCAAAAAGAGATGAAATCCATAGGAACTTAAGTTTTAATGAATTAATAAATTTAATACAGGCCATTAAAGAAAGCAAAAGCAGAGTGGATGAAGAGGAAGATGAGACAGGTTGCAGGGAGGTCCCCATCTGGGCAATATTAATGCATAAAACTATCAATTATATGCGAGAAATGGGATCGGATGGGATGGAATGAAATTCCCAGTGAAATAAAAAATATAGGTTGGGCTGTTAGACAAATTCAGCAATCACATCCAAACAGCTCTCAAGAACCAAAATCCTCTAACCAGCAATTAAAGGGCCAGAAGTGGAGAAATGAGTTATGGAAACAAGCATTAGCACTAGGAATTCCTAGAATCACAATTCAAAGACAGCCTACCGGCATCATTCTGAGTCTAATCCAAGCGTTCCAGAAATGCAACCATCCAAACACTTCAACTCCTCCATTGCCGGCTCCCAGAGAGAAAAATAGTCCTTTCTCCCCTCATAGCAATCAGTTACAAAGCACAAAATCAAAAAACTAACAGTGCCCAGACGGCGACTGGGCATGCCCATCCAGCAAGTAGAAGCTTATCAATGGCTATATGAGAACAACCCTTACGTTTTAATTCCATTTGGTGCTCAAAAACAAATAATAAAATTTTTAATTGATACTGGAGTGCAAATTTCAATTACACAATAGGATTACAACAAGCTGGGCTTACGACCTAGGCGGCAAAGAGTTAAAATTACTGAGGTTACAGAAACTTGTGCTGTGTGCCAAACCACAAAAGCTCATTTATGGCTCCCTGGCGAAAAGTCCATGACATCTATTCGCTTTGCAGTTAAAGATCACCATGAAAATATCCTAGGTTTTGATGCTCTGAAGGGTCAGATTTGGCATCTGGTAGACAGTAGTTTATGGTTTTTCAGTTCGAGTGTCAATCTTAACGCTAATAAAAATCAACAAACTGCCACAGCACACGACCTCCACACAGCCCCAGCCCTGCAGTACCTAATTTCTGCGGTGGCACAGAGTGGAATTTCAGAAATAATTGCAGATTTAGAAAAACAACAAATTATTTTCAGAACTCACTCCCCATATAATTCTCCAGTTTGGCCAGTCCATAAACTGGACAGGAAATGGCATTTAACGATTGATTATTGGCACTTCTATGCCAACACAGCCCCATTGACAGCTGCAGTCCGCAATAGCGCAACTGCTACTTTGCAAGCCTCCTCACATCCTTGGATGGCAGTGCTAGATATGAAAAATAGGTCTTTCAGGGTTCCCCTTACAAGAGAAGGATAAAGAAAAATTTGCTTTTACATTGGAAGGTATCCAATACACCTTTAATAGACTCCCCTGGGGTATAAACACTCACCCACAACTGCTCATGCTGCGCTTGCTGAACTTTTACAGACAGTTTCACTCCCTGAAGGAGTAAAACTATATCAATATATAGTTGATATTCTAATTGGAGGAATCTCCCCTGAAAAGGTGAGGGAAGCAGCAATAACAGTTTGGCAAACATTGCATACAGCAAACATCAAAATCCCACCTGGAAAATGTCACGGACAAAGAAGAGAAGTGAAATTTCTGGGCATTTGGTGGATCACTGGAAGCGCAGCAATTCCACCAGATATGCTGGATAAAATAGAACAATCACAGATGCCCCAGTCTAGGAAAGAATTACAACAGCTGATGGGCATTTTAGGGTATTGGAGGAAACATGCACCTGGATTCTCCATCATTGCCCCCCCCCACTGTATTCACTTCTATGAAAAGGAAAACCATGGAAATGGGACTCAGAACATCAAGAAGCAGTCAAAACTCTAATACAAGAATTAAAAACATATCAATCTCTAGGACCTGTCCATTCTCACGATACTATTACAGCGGAATGGGGCCTTGCAAAGCATGGTACTACTGTAATCTATTCCAAAGCGGTCCTGACAGACCAAAAAGACCTATACTTTTTAACTCGGCTGCATTTAAAGAGACATAATAGAGGTATTCTGAGTGGGAAAAAGGTCTTTTGTCCTTAGTCCATGCAATTAAAAAAGTTGAGAAAATACACCAAGAGCAAGCTGTTTGAATCAGAGGCCCATTTAATTTACTAGAAATGATCCAGACTGCTTCCCCAGAAGGGATTGTACAGAAATCCACTATCAAGAAATGGTATGCATACCTAGCAGGAGTAGCAGATGAAATGTAGTTGACTGAAGGACACACAATAGTTTCTAAATTACAAATGCCTATTAACACTGACCCACTAGCAGTACCACCACCATTTAATCACGAGCTACAACACACACCTATTAGAATGGATCTAACTAATCAAACAACTCCTCCACCACCCTGATTTAATTGGCCTCCTACAACAAGCCTGAGAAACTGGATAGAAAACTCTTATCACAGTCCATCAAGATGTTGAAGAAATACATCGAGTGTCAAAAAGAATCAAAGGAGACTGAGATGGTGGGAAGTCCTGTTTGGATGGTCTCCAATGGCAACTGGAGCACTAAACATGGTGTTGCATCCTATCATGATTTTACTGATTGCTGTTACATTGTGGATGTTGTTAAACATTGGTTTATATATTAGAGTTTGGAGAACAGCTAAAAAAGTCACATTTTTGCAAAACTTTTCCTGTGCGTATGATGTCACTTAACCACATTTAATGAAACTCTGAGACTAATCAAACACAAAATTTCCCTCAAATTATAATTGGATTGCGGCATTCCCTGTTTATAGCCACAGAGGCAAGAGGCAACTACAATGCCACGCTATGGACGAGCTAAATTGACTTTAGTCATGGGGTAGATTATGGTGGTGCAACGCACACACCACCCCCCTCCTCCCTCCCGGCTTTTGGCCACGCAGTGTTTGGTGTGATTCCCCATGCCTGGGCCACGTACCAACCTTGGAGAAGTCAGGCATGAATTGCAAAAGACAAAGGACCAGAGCGCTAAGGGAGTGCCTGGCTCCTGCTTCCACTATCGCTTCGAAAAGTTAATAACAATGATCCATACCTCAATCATGGCCCAAGGGGGGCGATACCAGAACTTGCAGATCTACCAACTTCTGGACTCACACAACTGGTGGAAAGTACCAGAATATCCCATCATCCAAGTTGGGCCGGAGTGGACAAATACCTCACAAAAGACAACTATCTCGGACGCTGGAAGTAGCGATTCTAGCGAGACCCTTTGAGCTCTTCTGGATCGCAGCGGGCTGTCACCGGCATCTGCCCCAAGCTGGGATGCTGCTCAGGCAAACACCTCGAGGATTAAAAGGCCAGGGTGAGTCAACCCCCCCTCCCATCTCAGTTATTGCCCGCTGAGGAACCCCAATGCATTGTGAGTATTTACTCCAAACTCAAAGAGGAAAAGTTTAACTACAGGCTAGCTTCTCTTTCGTCCACCTCTCTATATACACATTAGCTCTTATGAGTGTAGATGCTCTTAACCTTACTGGATCCAAATATTTGTCCATGTGCACATAAAAAGGGGCACTCTTTAGCTCACTGTAGTCGTCTGTTGTGAAGCGACCTTTGGTCCTAGCAGTTAAAAACATGGGTGTGCATGAGTGTGCAACCCCTGAAGTGGTGTGTGTTCGGCATGTTTGTGCTCGTATGTGTATGTATTGATTTGGGGTACTTTATAGTAAGTTAGTGTGAATCTTGACATTCTCCAATCTTTAATTAAGTCACTGTTCAATTGTTTTGTTAAATCATCTTGTAAATCCTTAAATCAGTTAATGATTAAGTGTTGCTAAAACTTAAGCACTTGATCTATCTCCAATCATTAATAAATTTTTGAATTGCTACTAAATCATAACTGTGTCAAATATTTTCACCTGTGACACCAGGAACATTCTGGGAGGAAACAGGTAGTTAGCACCAGCTCATGAAAAACCACCTGCCTTCTTTCAAGTGAATTTTTCCATGAAGCCCTGATCCAACACCCTTGGCCTCATTAATCAGACACACACCTCTGAGGGCAGAGCTCTGAAAAGCATCATGGAGACACATGCAGTTGGGGTGGGAGGGGAACATTCACAACCCTCTGCACCTTCTGCAGCCAGAGCACCATGAGCACACACAACACAAGCTCTATGCAATACGATGCAAAAATATAAAGAAGGAACAAGATTGATGACTAAAGTTAAACAGGGGTAGCCCCACTGATAAGTCAGAGATCAGCTATCATCCTGCGTAGTGCGGGGAACACTAAGACGACTAGATCTTGGTCAAGATCAGATACTTCCAGGTTGACCTTCAGATTTTCTGTTTTCTTTCTGATTATTTTGTTCAGCATTTTGGAGGACATACTGAATTATTCCTATCCTATTGCTCAATTGCACAGTTATCAAAAATAGTCTGGTCTACAAATGATGGACACGCTCAAAATTCCACTGCTGGTTTACACACCACAACCTGAGAACAAACACTGGTAAATCACATGAAAGCAATAGGTCTTCTTTAATGATTTCTTTTTAACTAAACTTTGGGGTGTAATTCACCAAATTGACATGCTGTTGGCTGCCCTTGCTTCTCGGCAAGTTGCTCCAGCTAAGCTCATTGCTAATCCATCAAATAATTTGCTTATTTCCTTATGTCTCCAGTTATTTTAAACTAAAACGCAACAGCACAGTCTCTTAGCCATTCTGTTAATTCATACTTTGCACTGGTTGTGGTTGTTTCCCCAGTCACTGGCCTACTTCCTTTGATGTCTTCAAGTTCTTAAGTCTGAACTTTAAAAAATAAATTTAGTGCATTTTTAAGACTACTTAAGACTACAAGACAGCATGATTAGATGATCTCGCAGGTAAGAGAATTATACTTGTGAAACCTAAATAGTTTTGGTACAAGTACAGAAAGTTTACATAAAGCAGCTGGAAGAAAAATGAAGCTCTGCTTTTTTGTTGGATGCACTGAAATCAAACCTTTTGCCAAATCCTCTCCCAGTTCAAGTTCCTTCACACAAATTATTCCCTGCACTTTCACATCTGAAAACCAGATCACTTGAAATACTATGAAATCCTTTTATATAAAATATAAGCAATTAAGCCAATAACTAAGGCTTCAACTTTCTTGTCACTAATGGGATGGGGTGGGGTTTTTTTTAGATGGGAGAAAGGTCAAAGGTTTCTGTGCCGGATGCTTGAGCAATCTTGCTGCTATTTGCTGTTTTTACCATGGAGAGGTTTATGCGGTAAGCCATCTACATTTGTTATTCATTCCATATACCAAACAGCCTGATGAGAATGTTAAAGTTTGAATTATGTAGAAAGCAACAGAGCTCACAACTGTCATTTTTATGGTACCACTACTCTGACTACTAAATTCATACACTTGCTTTCATAACCACGGGCCAGCTCCCTCTCACGGGATAGCTATTACAGATAGCCCATTCTTTTTGTGTTTTGAGTAGCCTGCAAACTGATTATAATTTTTAGAGGGGTGATTGCTATTCCTTAACTATTCTTTAGACCATTTGAAAGCAGTTTTCAGCTAACAGTTTGTGCTGCACAAACTGTTCAGTTTAATTTTGTTATTTATTTTATGATAGTAAATGAAAATCCTTCCTAGTTAACAGTTGAATACAAAGGCCTGGTTTTAGTACACAACCAACAAACATTCTTCCGTTCTTTTTCTGTGTGAAAATTAGTATAAAGAACAGCCACTATTCATTTAGTTGAAGAAAAACTCATTCACACAATTCTTTCCAAACATTAGCACATGTACAAAACCACAATTGGGTAGAAGTTGTTAGTGAAAGGTAGGAACAAAAAAGAGTACACAACCACAGATGTTTCAATCCAAGTAAGCAGCAGCACAACATCCACCCATTACCACCGCAGTTCCCAGGACTTTCACATACAGACCTGCCTTCCCTCTCACACCACAGAGGATGGGGAGACAGGGCTGTCTCTGGCTTGCCCAAAACCTTTGCAACCGCCAGTCACCCAATCTCCCCCAGTTTAACAAGCCAAACAGCCTTTTGGACGCCTTTTCTCTTTGCCACCCCAATCCCTCTAACTTCAGCCAAAGGAGCTCCGGTTTCATCTAACNTCAAGATGTTGAAGAAATACATCGAGTGTCAAAAAGAATCAAAGGAGACTGAGATGGTGGGAAGTCCTGTTTGGATGGTCTCCAATGGCAACTGGAGCACTAAACATGGTGTTGCATCCTATCATGATTTTACTGATTGCTGTTACATTGTGGATGTTGTTAAACATTGGTTTATATATTAGAGTTTGGAGAACAGCTAAAAAAGTCACATTTTTGCAAAACTTTTCCTGTGCGTATGATGTCACTTAACCACATTTAATGAAACTCTGAGACTAATCAAACACAAAATTTCCCTCAAATTATAACTGGATTGCGGCATTCCCTGTTTATAGCCACAGAGGCAAGAGGCAACTACACCGCCACGCTATGGACGAGCTAAATTGACTTTAGTCATGGGGTAGATTATGGTGGTGCAACACACACACCACCCCCCTCCTCCCTCCCGGCTTTTGGCCACTCAGTGTTTGGTGTGATTCCCCATGCCTGGGCCACATACCAACCTTGGAGAAGTCAGGCACGAATTGCAAAAGACAAAGGACCAGAGCGCTAAGGGAGTGCCTGGCTCCTGCTTCCACTATCGCTTCAAAAAGGTAATAACAATGATCCATACCTCAATCATGGCCCAAGGGGGGCGATACCAGAACTTGCAGATCTACCAACTTCTGGACTCACACAACTGGTGGAAAGTACCAGAATATCCCATCATCCAAGTTGGGCCGGAGTGGACAAATACCTCACAAAAGACAACTATCTCGGACGCTGGAAGTAGCGATTCTAGCGAGACCCTTTGAGCTCTTCTGGATCGCAGCGGGCTGTCACCGGCATCTGCCCCAAGCTGGGATGCTGCTCAGGCAAACACCTCGAGGATTAAAAGGCCAGGGTGAGTCAACCCCCCCTCCCATCTCAGTTATTGCCCGCTGAGGAACCCCAATGCATTGTGAGTATTTACTCCAAACTCAAAGAGGAAAAGTTTAACTACAGGCTAGCTTCTCTTTCGTCCACCTCTCTATATACACATTAGCTCTTATGAGTGTAGATGCTCTTAACCTTACTGGATCCAAATATTTGTCCATGTGCACATAAAAAGGGGCACTCTTTAGCTCACTGTAGTCGTCTGTTGTGAAGCGACCTTTGGTCCTAGCAGTTAAAAACATGGGTGTGCATGAGTGTGCAACCCCTGAAGTGGTGTGTGTTCGGCATGTTTGTGCTCGTATGTGTATGTATTGATTTGGGGTACTTTATAGTAAGTTAGTGTGAATCTTGACATTCTCCAATCTTTAATTAAGTCACTGTTCAATTGTTTTGTTAAATCATCTTGTAAATCCTTAAATCAGTTAATGATTAAGTGTTGCTAAAACTTAAGCACTTGATCTATCTCCAATCATTAATAAATTTTTGAATTGCTACTAAATCATAACTGTGTCAAATATTTTCACCTGTGACACCAGGAACATTCTGGGAGGAAACAGGTAGTTAGCACCAGCTCATGAAAAACCACCTGCCTTCTTTCAAGTGAATTTTTCCATGAAGCCCTGATCCAACACCCTTGGCCTCATTAATCAGACACACACCTCTGAGGGCAGAGCTCTGAAAAGCATCATGGAGACACATGCAGTTGGGGTGGGAGGGGAACATTCACAACCCTCTGCACCTTCTGCAGCCAGAGCACCATGAGCACACACAACACAAGCTCTATGCAATACGATGCAAAAATATAAAGAAGGAACAAGATTGATGACTAAAGTTAAACAGGGGTAGCCCCACTGATAAGTCAGAGATCAGCTATCATCCTGCGTAGTGCGGGGAACACTAAGACGACTAGATCTTGGTCAAGATCAGATACTTCCAGGTTGACCTTCAGATTTTCTGTTTTCTTTCTGATTATTTTGTTCAGCATTTTGGAGGACATACTGAATTATTCCTATCCTATTGCTCAATTGCACAGTTATCAAAAATAGTCTGGTCTACAAATGATGGACACGCTCAAAATTCCACTGCTGGTTTACACACCACAACCTGAGAACAAACACTGGTAAATCACATGAAAGCAATAGGTCTTCTTTAATGATTTCTTTTTAACTAAACTTTGGGGTGTAATTCACCAAATTGACATGCTGTTGGCTGCCCTTGCTTCTCGGCAAGTTGCTCCAGCTAAGCTCATTGCTAATCCATCAAATAATTTGCTTATTTCCTTATGTCTCCAGTTATTTTAAACTAAAACGCAACAGCACAGGCTCTTAGCCATTCTGTTAATTCATACTTTGCACTGGTTGTGGTTGTTTCCCCAGTCACTGGCCTACTTCCTTTGATGTCTTCAAGTTCTTAAGTCTGAACTTTAAAAAATAAATTTAGTGCATTTTTAAGACACTACAAGACAGCATGATTAGATGAAATCGCAGGTAAGAGAATTATACTTGTGAAACCTAAATAGTTTTGGTACAAGTACAGAAAGTTTACATAAAGCAGCTGGAAGAAAAATGAAGCTCTGCTTTTTTGTTGGATGCACTGAAATCAAACCTTTTGCCAAATCCTCTCCCAGTTCAAGTTCCTTCACACAAATTATTCCCTGCACTTTCACATCTGAAAACCAGATCACTTGAAATACTATGAAATCCTTTTATATAAAATATAAGCAATTAAGCCAATAACTAAGGCTTCAACTTTCTTGTCACTAATGGGATGGGGTGGGGTTTTTTTTAGATGGGAGAAAGGTCAAAGGTTTCTGTGCCGGATGCTTGAGCAATCTTGCTGCTATTTGCTGTTTTTACCATGGAGAGGTTTATGCGGTAAGCCATCTACATTTGTTATTCATTCCATATACCAAACAGCCTGATGAGAATGTTAAAGTTTGAATTATGTAGAAAGCAACAGAGCTCACAACTGTCATTTTTATGGTACCACTACTCTGACTACTAAATTCATACACTTGCTTTCATAACCACGGGCCAGCTCCCTCTCACGGGATAGCTATTACAGATAGCCCATTCTTTTTGTGTTTTGAGTAGCCTGCAAACTGATTATAATTTTTAGAGGGGTGATTGCTATTCCTTAACTATTCTTTAGACCATTTGAAAGCAGTTTTCAGCTAACAGTTTGTGCTGCACAAACTGTTCAGTTTAATTTTGTTATTTATTTTATTATAGTAAATGAAAATCCCTCGTAGTTAACAGTTGAATACAAGGGCCTGGTTTTAGTACACAACCAACAAACATTCTTCCGTTCTTTTTCTGTGTGAAAATTAGTATAAAGAACAGCCACTATTCATTTAGTTGAAGAAAAACTCATTCACACAATTCTTTCCAAACATTAGCACATGTACAAAACCACAATTGGGTAGAAGTTGTTAGTGAAAGGTAGGAACAAAAAAGAGTACACAACCACAGATGTTTCAATCCAAGTAAGCAGCAGCACAACATCCACCCATTACCACCGCAGTTCCCAGGACTTTCACATACAGACCTGCCTTCCCTCTCACACCACAGAGGATGGGGAGACAGGGCTGTCTCTGGCTTGCCCAAAACCTTTGCAACCGCCAGTCACCCAATCTCCCCCAGTTTAACAAGCCAAACAGCCTTTTGGACGCCTTTTCTCTTTGCCACCCCAATCCCTCTAACTTCAGCCAAAGGAGCTCCGGTTTCATCTAACCCAGCTCCCCACTTCCAAACTTTGGCCCTATTTGTCTCCTGCTCCCCCCAGCTCAGCATCATTCTTCTGGCTTCCAGAAAGGAGAAAATGGAGGGCTGAAGAGGAGAGAAAGGAAATCCCTTCCTCTCCAGTACATGCTACATGTCCTCAGTAGGCCCACCCTATTTTAAAGGAACTGCTGTTTTATCAGCTAAATGCTCTATAATTTTCAAGAGACCACAATGGGATCCTAATGGGAAGACTCTTCCATGAGCATATAGCAGCTGGGGAAACATGAGACACCTACATCACAACACACACACGCAAAGGAAAGTAATTATAGTACTACACGCAGCCTTAACTTTTAATAGTCACGATTCCAGAGACTTCAATGTCTCAATCTGAACAGTCTCCTAAACTTATTTTACAGTGGAAAAATATGCAGCTGTATTCTCCTACCCTTTCATGGTTTTCTGCACCGCAAAACAATGTCGATTGTATGTGTCTATAGTCTTGAGCCATCTAAATGCCACCCCATTGATCTCTCCAATCTCTGTTAGGGACAAAACAGATATTGACATCTATGAGGCCCACAGGGACTGAGCTGGGGGCCCACACCAAGCC
Source organism: Anarhynchus alexandrinus (assembly GCA_008711295.1). Classification (NCBI taxonomy): domain Eukaryota; kingdom Metazoa; phylum Chordata; class Aves; order Charadriiformes; family Charadriidae; genus Anarhynchus; species Anarhynchus alexandrinus. The sequence continues at coordinate 1,686,647 of VUYV01000124.1, forward strand.
AGGGGCTGCAGTTTAACATTACAGCTTCAGCCCAGTTGACAGCCTAACGCTGCCAGGAACACGGAGACTGAATCCTCCCATCCCCTGCTCCATTCCTCCCTTCTCTATTTCTGGACTACGATCATCCCCTTGCATTAGAAACACATTCAGCTTCCAAACCAGTAGAAAACTAACCCAGTAACAAAAACTAAATCAGTCTCTTTTTGCTGAGTGCAAGAGCTAGCTAGAGGAGCAGAAGAGAGAGGAGGAGCAGAAACAGGACTTCAGTCTTTCAGGGTACTGCTTATCTGTAATGCAAAACTACCAGCCGTAATTTAAGTTTACAGACACTTTTAATAAACTTTACTATATTGTAAAGATTTTAAAGACATGCATATGCCTTCCAAGTTAGAGGAGAAAAATCAAAATACACCACATATATACAGAAAACTCCTGTTCAACTACATTCAAATTAGCCTGCATTTTAACACTAAAAGGAAGGTCTCCTTGTGAGCACAAAATACATCTGAGTGTCAACTTACCCCACAAATTCCTACTGCATAGCTGTTTGTGAAGCTGCTTATTTCCCTGAAAACGTATGTTTCTAAACTGGGAGAAAACTTACAATTCCTCTTCCTCATACTGAAGCAAGCTTTGTTATAAGCATGCATAGTCCTTTATTCATACTGTACCACATATTGCAAACACCATCGCAGTAGCCACACCACTGCTGACCCTACATTATGAATTTCAGAAGAAAACTAAGACAAAACACAATGTTTAAGAAACCGATTAACATACACAATGTGTCCAGAGTGTAAAAATCAGTATTTCTAGAAGAGAGAAGCTTTGAAGACTGGTCTTCATAGTATTCATACCTAAAGAAGCAAATACACAGTTCTTCAGGAACCCCAGTAAACCCCTACTTTCACAATTCTGTGTTAAATAATGGATCTAAATGCAGATGAAGATCTCACTGGATGCCTGTCTTCATCTTCACGCACCTAGATACTTGCACAGATCTGCTCTGCCATACTCCTGTGATGATCTATCTAGTTCTCAGACTGCTGGCAAACCAAGTTAAGTAGACAGCTCAAGTCCCTCCCTTTTCCTCCTGCTCAAAATTTCTAAACCAGAAAAACAGATCAATCCCTTAACTCTTCTCCAATATGGTTCTTACAATCCAGAGGGGAGCTTTTGGCTTTCATTTCAGTACTTATTCCCAAAACACAGCTGTAAAGTATAAAAATCAATTAATAATGTTTTGATATAAGACAGCTCACCCAGACACTACACAGGACAGATTTACTATTCTTGTCGTTAAATAAAACAGTCAGAAATCTCCAGAGACTTTTTTTCCCTCCACAAATGTTGACAGAGATGAGTACTGCTTTTATTATCACTGTCTTAGCTTATAATAGAAGTATACTATTCATTTCAAATGACCAAAGCAAAAAAAAGGGAGCTACCCCTGAGCATCAATCATTATTCTCAATTATGAATCATGAAAAACATATTATGTATTAAACCCACCCAGTTTTTAAACTGTTTAGACTTCTCTACATACAGACATTCCTATTAATGCATTCAATTAATTCACACTATGAATTCGATATTCATAGAAAAGAGCTTCACTTACAGAAAGATGGCTCCTATTGGAAATATCACAGGCATTTGAAGAAGGGCACAGGAAATCTCTCTTCAAAGATGCAGGAGCTGGTAAAACAGAGACAAAACTAAACAAGACATATGGATAAAATAATTTTGGTTCAGATTTAACTAATTTAAGATCTAGGCAGCCAACGAGTTGGAGAACAATAATCCTGAAAAAAAGAAGCTTCCACTGAGAGCATCTGCCGCAAAACCTCAGTGGTATCAAACAGCAGTACTTTAATAGAAGAATGGTCCAAGCCATCCAGGACTTTTAAAAACCAAACAAGTAGTTATCTGCATTTCCCCTGTCCCCAGAATCTCCTTTTGTTACTCATTCCTGCTAGCTGCTTACAAATCAACTCCTCCCACCTTTCCTTGTCCTGTTCCCTCTCTCTTCTTCTTTCCCCTTTTTTCTTTTAAACAGTCTCCGGCTCTTACAGTCTTTCCTTCCTCCCCTCCGAGCGCCTAGCCCTGTCTTCCAGCCTAGCATCTTCTTTCTTTCTGTTCTTCAGCCCTCTGGTATTTGAACCACAATCGTTTCCTCCCTCTGCTCTGCACTGGATGCCAACACAGACTGCACTACCAGTACTGAACAGATTGTCCCTCCACTCTCATTTCGGAGACCCACAGCTCATGGAGGCTGGTATTTCAAGAAGAAAGCGATGCAAGGAGACACCCTCAGGCACTGCAGCCACGCACTGAGGTAAGCTCAGGTGCCCCGCCAGACCTTGAAGAAGTCCAGCCACTGTTACAAACAGCAAGTGAAGCAAAATGAGGGTCCTTCAGCAAACTTAGGTGCCAGAAGAGTAAACTTTTTTTTTTCTTTTTTACAATACAACCACCTCCCTTTAAGTTCCAAATGATAGGACTACTAGAGCTACTCATCTAAATAACTGCAGTTCAAGCTAAACAAAATGTTCTGGGGTTTGGTTTTTTTTCTCCTGCAGTGCAAGTCCTGGAGCTTGACCGATGAGTCAAGATAGTACTAACATTTCCAGAATGGCATTTAAGACAAATGATCCCCAATGCAGAATTGCCTTACAACACCAGGCTCTGAAGCTCAGCAGATTAAGGACTGACTGATGAGCAACTCTGCCTTCTGTTCAGCAGGGCAGGACAGAGCACACAGCTGTAGGCACCCAACTCAAGATATGCTACCTTCAGTCATCTGGCAGAGTCACTCAGAGGAGGATCATTTTTAAGTAGTAAAAAAATCTCGAGCAAACCCCAATATAACAGTTTCAAGAACTAAACTGTACAGCTTCATGCTGTGCACAACAGTTTTATCCAAATGCATCAGAACCTGTGCTGCAACACAACCCACCATGAAATATTTGATTAGCTGAATTAAGCAAGACATCTAAAAGATGCCCCTCTCTGTGCAATACAGGCACGTGTGCTGTGCACTGGAGTTCAGACTTCACGCACCCATCCTCTCTCACGATTCCTGGGTGAAAGACCCTCAAACAACCATCAAATCAGCAGATGGGGGGTGGGGGGGTTGGGGTGTGTCCAGGACCACCCCTTCCAAAGAGGGCACCAGCTGAAAAGCATTCAGTGAATAACATGTAGGCCAAACTCAAGGATGTTCTATTTAATTTAATAATTATTTCCATTTGCAACTTCTACTGTGTAAGCTGCCTACTTTATCCTCTGATGGCTTTACCAGCTGAGGTTTTTTGGTTTTGCTTTTTAAATCTGCTTGGAACTTTCAAGAAAACAGAACAACTATAACTGCAATTTGAGTAACAGGATTTATTATTTCAACAGCTGTTCACAAGCGAGATTAATTCCACTAATGATGGGGAAAAGAACATAAATAGAAAAGAAAAAAAAAACAATCAACCTTCACTCAAAAGTGTAACATTTTCGTAAGGTCAGTAACATAATTCTGTTGGTTTAGGTCTTGCAATTTTTATTTTTAGCAAATATCCTTAAATTTTCTTTCCGGTTAAAAAAGGCAAACTAACCCAAAACTCTGCTGCGCAACTACATTTTCAGTCCTCCAGTCATTTGGAATTATTTTCTACTTGTTTTGCACTTAAAATGCCTTCCCAGACATGACAGATTAAAGAGAAGCCCATGCGTCAAGTAGAAGTTATCAGAAAACCTACACGGAAAAAAATACTAAACAAGATTGAATTTGCATCTCTTTGTCTTCCCTTGCACTTTAATGTCTTGATTTTACCAGTGTAGTCTATTTCATAGAATTAAATAAAGGAAGAGACACAGTATCTGCTTGGAATAGGGGTTTTAGTGTGCTGTTTGAGCGGTGTAATTGGCAGAACCAGCAAAGGATGTTCAATACTGGTTCAGTAATTCAGAGAAGAAATTTGTCGAACAGCAACCGTTTAGGACAAGAGCCATTAGAGTTTTCTGGATAGTCTCCAGTCACCATGGCTTCAGCTGTCAGCACATGTAGCTGTGCTACGGCTATTTGAACAGGGTTTTTGAACCATGGTCCTTTACTAAGTGGTTCCAGCCATCACAGGGGGAGACCTATCAGCCAGGCAGTCCCAAGATCTATATTACAGCATACATTTATAAGATACCTAGCAATACTGCATGCTGCCGTAAGTTACAGCAAGTCTGCTCAAATGACAGATATAGCACAACAAAAATAGTCACATAGGCTACTCATTTGTCTGGCTTTTTATATCTTTGCAAGCCAAGAACCTCCTTCTCTGCGCTTTTTTATACTGTTCTGACTCAGGCAAGAAGACCTTTAAGTCAGTCCCAGTCTTGCCCAGATAGGAACTGCAGAAAAACATCACACATGCAAGTAGGTGGTTAGCAATACCAACACAGAATTTGTTACTCCCTCCAAGTCTTCCTGAGTGAAATACCAGTCCAGCAAAGCTCTACAATATAGTTCTGGGGGTGGTGGGCTACAAATTACACTCACATACAACAAAGTGAGGAACCCTGCTCTCAAATTCATTAAGAATGAGTTACTTAATAGGAGCTTTTCAATAGCATACTGGCTTAGACAGCTCACATTGATTCTGGATCTCACCCAGGCCATCAAAGCCTACAGAGAAGGCTAAACTTGTGGTGGCACATAGCATCGCAAGCCAGTTTTAGAATCTGGTCTAGATAATGAGGGATCCCAATACTCTAGGGGCTTGACAAGGAAGTGCAAGAAAGTTTGCAAAAGTAACACTCAAAATACAATTTCCTTTTAAAAAACCCTGATCTTTAAATAAGAAAAATTAACACACATTTTAATCCAGCTACTTACGATAACATGCACTAGTGTATATAAATAACTAGTCTAAATAATTTCTGAACTATTACTGATTTGCTTTGAGAACTAGTAAAACACAGGAGATCCCAGAGTAGTATGAAACAGGGTACATGCCCTTTAACAGCAGTGAAGAAGTGGGAAAAGACTGAAGAAGTGATAAGACAACATAATTCTGATGCTTAGAAAGATTTGGATACATGGCTGGGGGAAAAAGAAGAGGGGTAAAAAATCAGTTTATGTTAGAGGAGAAAACTAAATTACAGTCAGGAAACCACAAACCAATATAATATGCTCCCTTGAGTAAATGTCTTAGTGAAGCAGCAGGTGTAGTTTATGTAAATGATGCTTCTGACACTGTTCAGTATGACCTGAAGATCCAAAATAACCAGTGTAGATAAGCATAACTCCTGGAAATTTTGCTTTCAGAGAACTAAAGCAGTGGCTCAGTATAAAAACCAGAAAGCATTTTAGGTCGGTCCAGCCAGAACTTGACCTGCAGCAAGTTTTGCTTTCTATTTTCATTATTAATTTTGGTGACCAAACAGATGCCCCCTTGTGTGCCCAGGTGGAGGACCTCCTGCAGCAGGTGGCCGAGCTGCAGGAGGCGGTGAGGAGGCTGCATAGCATTAGGGAGACTAAGAAGAAGACACATAACTGGTTCGAAGCACAGTCTGCAGTGCACCCACAGCCAAACAACCAAAAACTCCCCCACCAGCACACACAGAAGGGAGAGAGGCCAATAATGCAGAAGAACAGACGCTTGCAACAGCAAGGACCAGTAGGAGGAAGAAACTTCTCCCGAAGCCTGAGGTGCCCTTGCAGAACTGCTGCACTGCTCTGCAGACTGAAGAGGAGAGACCAGTCACATCAGGAGAGACACTGGAGCTCAGTATGGAAGCCTGGTCTGCTCCCTGTGTAACAACCAGCGCAAATAAGAAAAGGCGACAGGTGACAGTAGTAGGTGACTTTCTTCTGAAAGGTATGAAGACACCCATTTGCCAATCTGACACACTCTCTGGAGAGGCGAGCTACTTACTGGATGCTCATATCACAGATGTCACCAAGAGACTACCAAGCCTTGTACAGTCCACTGACTATTATCCACTGCTGTTGTTTCACATGGGCACCAGTGATACCACCAGGAGCAGGCTGAGGAGTATCAAGAGGGATTACAGAGCCCTGGGAGTGGTGGTAAAGGACTCTGGAGTGCAGGTAGTTTTTTTCATCAGTCCTCACGGTCAAAGGGAAGGGATTTGAAAGGGCCTGTCAAATCTAGCAAGTCAACAAATGGTTACAGGACTGGTTCCAGATCCAGGCGTTTGGCTACTTAGACCATAGGACTTGCTTTGAGAAACCAGGTCTACTGGAGGCTGATGCGGTCCATCTGTCAGAGAAGGGAAAGAGCATCTTCAGTCACAGGCTTGCCAAGAGGGCTTTCAACTAAAGTTGCCGGGTGAGCAGAACCTCAATCCATCCCACTCCTACCAGTTTGATGCCAGTGCCAGCAATAGATGCCCAGAGCCTGGAGAAGGGTTGCAGGTCAGCAGGAGAGCATCTAGACTGCAGCACAAAGGAATTCCAGCCACTCCAGCCAGTAAGTCAGCTTCATCAGGGGCCCAACTTAAATGCCTCTAAGTAAATGCATGTAGCATGGGGAATAAACAAGAGGAGTTAGAGACGTGTTAGAGACTGCGCACACCTGCAGGGCTATGATCTTATTGCCATTATGGAGACATGGTGGGATGGCTCCTATGACTGGAGTGTTGGAATGGAAGGATACAGGCTTTTTAGGAAGGACAGGCAATGAAGACAAGGAGGGGGTGTCGCCCTCTATGTCAATCACCAGCTGGAGTGCATGGAGCTTTGCCTGGGGGTGGATGAGGAGCCAACCAACAGCTTATGGGTCAGGATTAAAGGGAGGGCAGGGATAGGTGACACTACAGTGGAGGTCTGCTACAGGCCATGCAACCAGGAAGACTAAGAGGATGAGGCCCTCTATACACAAGACAGGAGCAGCTTCATGTTCACAAGCCCTGGTCTTCATGGAGGACTTCAACCACCCTGCCATCCGTTGGAGGGACAACACAGCTGGGCACAAGCAATCCAGGATGTTCCTGGAATGCACTGATGATAACTTCTTTCTCCAAGGGATGGAGGAGCCAATGAGGAGAGCTGCTATGCCAGTTCTCACCAACAAGGAGGGGCTGGTGGGGATTGTGAAGCTCAAGGGCAGCCTTGGCTGCAGTGACCATGAAATGGTGGAGTTCAAGATCCTTGAGGCAGCGAGGAGGGCGCACAGCAAGCTTGCTACCCTGGACTTTAGGGGAGCAGATTTTGGCCCCTTCAGGGATCTGCTTGGTACAGGACCATGGGATAAAGCCCTAGAGGAAGAGGGGCCCAAGGAAGCTGGTTGATATTCAAGGATTACCTCGTCCAGGCTCAGGAGCGATGCATCCCAACAAAGAGGATGTCAGGCGAAAACTTCAGGAGGCCTGCATGGACAAACANCGTCAGCGAAAACTTCAGGAGGCCTGCATGGACAAACAAGGAGCTCTTGGACAAACTCAAACACAAAAAGAAAGACTACAGAGAAGCAAGGTGGAAGCAAGGACAAGCAGCCTGGGAGGAATACAGAGAAATTCTCCAAGTAGTCACAGATCAGGTTAGGAAAGCTAAAGCCCAGATGGAGGTAAATCTGGCCAGGGGTGCCAGGGGCAACAAGAAAGCCTTCTATAGGTATAGCAGTGACAAAAGGAAGACGAGGGAAAACGTGGGCACTCTCCGGAAGGGAACAGGAGACCTGGTCACCCAGAATATGGAGAAGGCTGAGGTACTCAATGACTTTTTTGCCTCAGTCTTCACCAGCAAGTGCTCTGGCCACACCACCCAAATCACAGAAGACAAAGGCAGAGACTGGGAGAATGAAGATACATTCATAGAATGAGAAAATCAGGTTTGAGACAATCTAAGGAACCTGAATGTGCACAAATCCATGGGACCTGATAAGATACATGCACAGGTCCTAAGGCAACTGGCAGATGAAGTTGCTAAGCCACTATCCATCATATTTGAGAAGTTGTGGCAGTCTGGTGAAGTTCCTGCTGACTGGAAAAGGGGAAACAAAATGCCCATTTTTAAAAAGTGAAAAAAAGGAAGACCCAGGGAACTACAGGTTGGTCAATCTCACTTCTGCTCCGCAAGATCATGGAGCAGATCCTCCTGGAAACCATGCTGAGACACATGGAAAGTAAGGAGGTGATTGGTGACAGCCAACATGGCTTCACTAAGGGTAAATCATTCTTGACAAATTTGGTGATGACACAGTTACAGCATTGGTGGATAAGGGAAGAGTAACTGACATAATCTACCTGGACTTGTGCAAAGCATTAGACACTGTCCCACATGACATCTTTGCCTCTAAATTGGAGAGACATGGATTTGACAGATGGACTACCCGGTGGGTAAGGAATTGGGTGGATGATCACACTCAAAGGGTTGCAGTCCACAGCTTGATGTCCAAGTGGAGACCAGTGACAAGTGGCATTCCTCAGCGGTTGGTATTGGGACCAGCACTGTTCAACATCTTTGTTGGCAACATGGACAGTGAGACTGAGAGCACCCTCAGTGAGTTTGCTGACAACACCAAGCTGTCCAGAGGGACCCTGACAGGCTTGAGAGGTGGGCCCACGTGAACCTCATGAAGTTCAACAAGGCCAAGTGAAGGGTCCTGCACCTGGGTTGGGGCAATCTCAAGCACAAATGCAGGCTGAGTGAAGAACGGATTGAGAGCAGCCTTGCCAAGAAAGACTTGGGGGTGTTGGTTAATAAGAAGACAAACATGAGCTAGCAATGTGCGCTCACAGACCAGAAGGCCAACTGTATCCTGGGCTGCATCAACAGAAGTGTGGCCAGCAGTTTGAGGGAGGTGATTCTGCCCCTCCACTCTCGTGAGACCCTACCTGGAGTACTGCGTCCAGCTCTGGGGCCCTCAACATAATAACAACATGGACCTGTTGGAGCAAGTCCAGAGGAGGGCCACGAAGATGATCAGAGGAATGGAGCACTCCTCCTGTGAAGACAGTCTAAGACAGTTGTCGTTGTTCCGCCTGGAGCGGAGAAAGCTCCGGAGAGACCTTACAGCAGCGTTCCAGTACTTAAAGGGGGCCTACAGGAAAGATGGGAAGGGACTCTTTATCAGGGAGTGTAATGATAGGACGAGGGGTAAGGGTTTTAAACTGAGAGAGGGTAGATTTAGATTAGTTACTAGGAAGAGATTCTTTACTCTGAGGGTGGTGAGGCACTGGACCAGGTTGTCCAGAGAAGCTGTGGATGCCCCATTCCTGTAAGTGTTCAAGGCCAGGTTGGATGGGGCTTTGAGCAACCTGCTCTGGTGGAAGTTGTCCCTACCCATGGCAAGGGGGGTGGAACTAGATGATCTTTAAGGTTGTTTCCAACCCAAACCATTCTATGAAGAATCCACAGATGCCATGGAATTGGGGGGCAGGAGTTGCAAGGAGTATGGAGGAGACAATTCCGATTCCAGGTGAGCTTGGGAAATCAGGAATTCTAAAGCTGACCAGATAAAAGTCCATGCAGGTAAAAGCAAAATAAAATGCTCTAACTCTGAAAGAGATAATTAAAGTAATAATAATTTTTTTAAAAACCAAACCCCCCTCCCTCGCACACAGAATTAGCCATCTAAAGAGTAATAAAGCAGGAAAGAACTTGGGGAGCTGTACTGGATCGCAGACTAAATAAGAGTCCTCAACTTGATGTTATTCCAGAAAGCCAAACATCATTCTGGAAGGTGTTAAGACTACTGAGCACAAGAAGTTAAAGGAAATATTCCAAGTCTACTTGACACTATTGTCCTAGCTTTGAAATACCATATAGATCATTCTTATGTATTCTAATGTACAGATCATAAAATCTGGTTCTAAGGTTACTAAAAACAGATTGACAGCAACTGAAAATAAAACCTTATCTTCTTCATAAGGATACTTATATTTGGTTTTCCCAGATATCTTTACAGTAAATGAAAAAAAAATAAATATAAAAAGTGATCTTGATGTATAAACTCATTCTTGTGACTTAATTCACACGACCAGATTTCTCTTCTCCTTCACCTCCCTTCCTCAAATACAAAAACTCCTTCCAACTTCAGTCTCCTTTTTTCTTGGTCTTCTTGTAAAACTAACATGAAATACTTTAAATAGAATCAATGCAGTTACCAAAAAAGTTACACACTCTACACTAATGCTTATATCCCATACTAATTCTACTGCTTTTTCACATTTGGCAAGTCATTTCCACGCAGACACAATTTTAAACCAACTTTCAACATGACAATTTTTTTTCTTTTTATAAAGTAGTTACATTCTGACTCCAGCTGATGTCATATGCTGTGTTTACACCTTTAATATAAAACAATTTAGACTTTACCTATAGTTGTGTATGCACACATTTATTTTAACTCTGACCATGCATGTATTTTAGCTCTGATTTTATTTTTCAACTTTGCTGTGAAACAGCAATAATATTCATACTCATACACCAAAACCCAACATGTATTTACACAGGTACAGATTCAGAGCATCTATCAGATCTGAAGTGTCAAGAGCACATACCAAAGTATGTGACACCACCTCTCAGCTTTTTAGAGAATTCAGACTTTCAGCAGCTCTTGTTTAGATTTTACACCACTGCAACCCCAATTCCTTCATCAACATTCCTTTCTGCCAGAAATTTAATAATAGTAAGTTATTCACATATACAAATTAGTTTCTCCAAACTGGCAGATTGAAACAAAGTGCCAAACACACACATATAATGGCCATAAAACTAAAAACAGACAGCATTCCCCCTTTCCTTTAAAAATATGTTTGCATATTTACTAGTTCAGAGATCTAAAAGCCAGAATATCATAAAAAAAAAAAAAAGCAGTTTGAAAACCCAAGACTCCTTATATATCATATGAAAATACTTGCTGAAGGACAGAACAAGACCTCGATTACATCTCCAGAACTATTCTAAATCATCTGTGAAACTAGACCACGACGTCTGGGTCCAAACAAGACACACACAAGAAGGAATGCAAAACTTCTCTCTTTACAGGAAGAATACCAGCAGTACTTCAAAAGGAAAGAAGGTCACCGCTGGCATATGTACAAAAAAGTGCTATTTCTCTGATACTACGGACAGGAGTGCTAGTGTATCTGAAAACACTGTATTATTTTCAGAAACAGAACTCAGAATATCCCAATTATCCATTTGGTGTATAGAATGGATTTTGTAAAGCTTTAAAAACAAACCTTCTTAACATCTCTCTTTTGCCTTACATCTGCATTAACAGAAAAAACATCAGCCATCTGGCAAACCACTTGGAGAGAAAAATAAAACAACATGGTAAAAGAAAACAAGTTACCACCACAAGTTACCACATCCACCTGAACAGGGCAGCACCATTACACCTGAAGGGAGATAAATGCTATGGAAAATAGGGAATAGTGATGATGTTATCATTGCCCTACAGAAGGCTCCTCTCTCCTAACATAGCATTTTCCATCAGAAAACAATTCTCAAAGTATTTGTCTCCTACATTTTGTTATTGTTTGGGACCTTGTAAGTCTGAACAAACAGCAGTGAGCTTTTAAATACTGCAACACCAATCTTGTTCACCAACAAGTCTTCACAACCAGCAGCTCTCAAGTATGAGAAAGCAATTTGTGAAGTCTCAATGCCTCTAAAAGGCAAAAAAACACTTTATGTGGGAAGAACAATGACTAAGAGACAGTAGTATTATTAACCTGTAGCAAAGCAGCAGTATAATTCAAAGCTCAAAGTTCCTGGTCCAACATCTCCATTTTTAGACAACAGTTTTTCTACATATCAGGTAAATCTTTAAGAATCCACCCGCTTAACCACAGACACAAAGAAAAGGAAAAAAAAAGAAAAAAAAATCACATTGGAGAATAAACAGCTGTCTAAACATCTACTGAAGTACAGAAAAGAAATCCTGCGTCATTGTGAGGGATTTCAGTCCTGAAAAGATTAGCCAGAGGTCTCACAGTACCATCAATAAAACTCCCCAGGATTGGTGTCTGCTTTTTTTCTGGGGGATGGAGGTTGGGGCAGTTAAGCTTCTTTTGCAAAGTATTTTGTTAGAATAAAGACAATTTTACATTAGACCCTATTCCAACAAATAAAAGTTAGTTTATTACTGGATTTAGAAGCCTGTACCTGCCCAAATACAAGAAAGCACCATCTGCTTTATATGAAAGCCACAAAATATTGGCCCGATACGTTACATTTTATATTGATCATATAGTCATGATAAAGGTAAACAATGCTGAGGTTTCTCCTGTTCTTGCCTGCAACAGATCCATCATTACTCTGTATACTCTTACAATGTAATTCATGCACTAAAACACATGCTGCAAAAGCTTTCAGACTAATAAAAGGGACTTAAAAAACTTACTAAATCTATTTGATAATACAAAATACTTTCCCTGACTAACAAAGGAATTTACAGAGCTCTCTTACACTCAGGGTCATCATTGGTTGGACTGTTCGGTGGATGAGGAATTGGCTGGATGGTCACATCCAGAGGGTAGTGATCAACAGCTCAACAACCAGATGGAGATCGGTGACGAGTGGTGTCCCTCAGGGGTCCATACTGGGACCAGTACTCTTCAATATCTTCATCAATGACACAGACAGTGGGATCGAGTGCACTCTCAGCAAGTTTGATGACAACACCAAGTGAGTGGTGCAGCTGACACACCTGACGGACAGGATGCCATTCAGAGGAACCTGGACAAGCTTGAAAAGTGGGCCTGCGTGAACATCATGAAGTTCAACAAGGCCAAGTGCAGGGTCCTGCACCTGAGTTGGGGCAATTCCGAGTATCAATACAGCCTTAGAGATGAAGGGATTGAGAGCAGCCCTGCAGAGGAGGACTTGGGGGTACTGGTGGATGAAAAGCTGGACATGAGCCAACAATGTGCGCTCACAGACCAGAAGGCCAACTGTACCCTGGGCTGCATCAAAAGAAGCGTGGCCAGCAGGTCAAGGGAGGTGATTCTGCCCCTCTGCTCTGCTCTCGTGAGACCCTACCTGGAGTACTGTCTCCAGCTCTGGAGTCCTCAGCACAGTAAGGACACAAACCTGTTGGAGCAGGTCCAGAGGAGGGCCACGAGGATGATCAGAGGGCTGGAGCACCTCTCCTATGAAGACAGGCCAAAAGAGTTGGGGTTGTTCAGCCTGGAGAAGAGAAGGTTCTGGGCAGACCCAATTGCAGCTTTTCAGTACTTAAAGGGGGCCATCAGGAAAGATGGGGACAAACTTTTTAGCAGGGCCTGTTGCAATAGGACAAGGGATAATGGCTTTAAACTGAAAGAGGGTAGATTTATACTAGATAGAAGGAAGAAATTTTTTACAATGAGGTTGGTGAAACACTAGAACAGGTTTCCCAGAGAGGTGGTAGATGCCCCATCCTTGGAAACACTCAAGGTCAGGTTGGATGCGGCTCTGAGCAACCTGATCAAGTTGAAGATGTCCCTGCTTATTGCATGGGGGTTAGACTAGATGACCTTTAAAGGTCCCTTCCAACCCCAACTGTTCTATGATTCTTTGATTCATGTAAGCTCAAAACAAAGTGTTGCTGTTAAAGACAACAAGAAAGAGCACTAGATCTGAGTAACATGGAGGTGAAGAAGGCATAAAAATATGACAAACCCACAGCCTCTGCATCTTCAATACAATTTGCAGTTTCTTTGTATGTGTTTTCCTTCAAATTAACATCTAATCTGACTCTTGTCCCCAAAATTTGAGGGAACTTTATTTACCTGTTGTTAAAGAGTATCCTATATAACCGAAGCACCTCCGAGATCACCCAGATGCATATGTGCCACTAATAAAAATACTAATTACACAGCTCTCCTCAAGCAATGCTAGATTACAAGCAGAGCCAAATTATTTGGTGAACATGGGGTAAAAGTAAAAAACAAGGTAATAAAAGCAAGTCTATCATGACTAAAAGATTAGGAAAACTCTGTTTCTTATTGATCTGTGCCCTGTTGCTCCAAAGCATCTTCCATCTCCACAATTTAATATTTTAACTCCATTCCCTGAGAACTGCTCACACTGCACACCCCATCAGGGCAATACATTGCATTTCTCTCCAATCAAGCTACCACTCTGCACAAACTATTTGGAACTTAAAATCATAGAGACTTGTATCTATCCATCAAACTGATGGAAATAAACAGGTTCAAAAGCTGTTAGGAAAGCCTAGACATCATTAAAGCAAGTTTAAAAAACAGCACATACACACAAAGTATTTCTGTCTAGCATAGAAATTAAGTTTTTTGTTTGTTTTAAACTTCCCCTATCAAAAATATCTCAATCAAGTAAGAAGAAAAAAAATCAAAGTACGTTTTATTTGTTCACCTTTGTGACAACGTACTCCCAAACCCCAAAGCTACAAAAAGAAGCATCTTCCAATTATTTCTTCTTCCAATTTGAATTGTCTATATTTACAAAGTCAAATAACACATTCATCCTGAATAGACACCATGCTATATACATTTTTATGTGTACAATCAACTGTTTTGCAGGAAAAAACACTTCACAGAATTTCCTTCTCAAATTCTTAAATGGCTGTAAGAGTTGAATTAGAGATGCACAGAAGTCAGTAGCATGGCAAGCAGGACCCTGTCATGATAAAGAGCCACGTGGAAAAATGCAGGAATGCAAGGTTATTGTTTCCCTGAACATAACAAATGAAGAGCTACTGTAAAACGATGAAACAGTGTGCAACATTTATCATTCTGCAAAGCAAAGGCTGAAAGGGCAAGCTGTGCCTGGCAGTAACTGCACTGCATCGGCAAAGAAGTACTAACAGCTGTACAGATTTTCACAAACACTGGCACCTCTGCGCTACCGCACTGCAACCAACGCTGAGAAGACACTACCACCACCACAAAACATGACACCTGCCACGTTGCTTTCTAAGCAGAACCTCATAAAACAAGTCTCTGCAATCTTTTTTTTTTCCAGTTGAAATAGATGCCCTTTTTTCCCAGCCCCTGCCTTCAGAAACACTGCCTTGTCTAAAGGAATTCTTTGTTATTTTAAATAAAAAATAAAATAGTTGATTCAGGAAAAAAAAAGAAAAAAACAAAACAAAACACCACAGGAATAAAAGCTCCAGACTCAAAATCTACAATAAATACTTTAAATAAACAAGCATAAGCTTACCTAACAGTACATTACCTCCAGTGTTTTCATCATTATTTTAAAATGCTATGAGATACCCTTCTGAGCAGCAAAGAAAAATGGAAGAAAAAAAATGGAGGAGGGATGGGATTAGAGATATAAATGAATTTATCAGCCACTCAAACCAGGAACAAACACCAGCTTCTTGTGTAGTGCGAAGTATAATATTTTAGGAACACAAGATACAAGGTAACATCTCTGTGCCCTCTATGCTTTAATATACTTTACATTTTGGTACTATAAAACTGGAAAGAAACCAAACATACTCATGTATGCTCCTCTACCACAAAGTGCAAAAACATTTTAACATAGCTGTTTCTGATTTTTGATAATACTTAATACTAAAAACATTTCAATCTAGTTCTGCAATTCCTTGTCAGAAGTATTTGCTGTACAAACGCTGTTTTTCAAACACAAAATCTGAAATTGCAGGTCTGGTGCACTTGTGCTAAAAACAAACTAATACTGTAAGCCAGAAAGCTAAACTGTAAAAAAAGCAAGCAAATACAGATTAAATAAGAAAAATATGATTATTTCTTTTTATGCCTAGAAAGATCAGCTGAAATAAAAAGCATGAAAGAAAGGTATTTTTAAATTCATCTTGGCCATGATTAGGATGATCCTGAGTGGCACTGACAATCCAAAGGCCAAGAAAGAGGTACTATTTCAATGCCTCACTGGTCAATTTAGAACCGGAGCATAATCACTGCACAGATATTAACACAGAATAAAACTGTTTTATAGGTGAATTGTATTTGCAGTTGAGATGACAGAACAGACAAGAGTCTCTATAGGGCTCACAGCTGGAGCACCAAACCCAAACCTCAGCCTCAAGGGTTGGTTCTGTTTGAAAAAGGGAAGAGAAAGGTGTCAGTTCTCTATGGCTTACTGAAGGACAAGGAAAAAAAACCTCTCATAATTTTGCCATAATGGAGTCATGGCCAAAAAAAGAAGTCTGTCAGGAAAAAAACCACCACTAGTAACTGTAGTCCTTTGGTTATAAAAGACTAAGCAGCTTTTGCAGCACCTTAAAATTTTGTCCAATGGTGATGTTTGTTGACACCTCCCATACCAGAATTTCAGAGTATGTAATAATAAACTCCTGCAGTTTCCCACAAGCATGGTAAAGCTCAAAGGGTCTCAAAAGGTTTCTAACATTGATTTGCTTCAGAATTCACTCATTTAACGGAAAGGCTAAATCTCCATTTTCATTTAATAGGCAAAATTAGAAAACAGCTTAAATCCTGATTATATAAAAATGTTAGAAGAAGGTCAGCCACAATCCTCTTTGCTCTGTAGATGAACAATTCCAGAAGTGACCTTAAAGCACCGACACCATTTTGTTCATTGTCTGGGGGCCCCTACGGACTGAAGGTATGTGACTGCACTGCTATCCTAGAAAAACGAACAGCCATATTATTTGGTGAACATGGAGTAACAGTAAAAATAGGGAATAAAAAAATGCAGCAGGCATGCCTTTGGACATGTCAGCAGAGGTATTATTCATATGGAGTAAGCATAGGGAAGTTTAAGCCCTAACCATGAGTACAGGGGCCGAAACCTTGGAAAATTTCACATGCTGCAATGATTCACAGCTCTGAAGCACCCACTGTTAGGTGACTGTACCAAACAGATAATCAAGTATGATAAGCAGACACATTACCAGTACTACCTGGCATTTCTCAATTCCTTGCAGAATGCGTTACACTGAATGATATGAAGATATCTGCATCCATCAACTTATACTCCAATGCTCACCAAAAAAAAAAAAAAAAAAAGAGCCCAAAACAACAAAACCCACCCATACACAGCATTAGGAATTATTCTGAAAAGAACACTGGTCCTTTATCATACCACTGTATAAAATTTCTATCTTCAGTACCAAATGCAATTCTGTTCTTCCCAATTAAAAAATGGTATTGCAGAATTAGAAAGGATAAGAGAAAGGCAACAAAGAGCAAAAGGTGCTAGATTTTCTGATTCAGAAAGTCCTGAGCTAGAAGTCGCCAGACGTTAAGCATAAAGCTAAAAACCTGCCCTATATTCCTCCATTTACATCTGTTGCTGTGCTCTGTCAGAAGCAGCACCACTAGGCTAGAGGGAACTTTGATTTGACCAAATACAGTAAGCTAACTGTAACATTGGATTTCTGGATGAAAGAAAACAGTTAAGATTTTAATGTATGAGAAAATGCATCCAACCTGTCCAAATATTTAACCTGCTCTTTTGAATATCGTTCCAGTATCTATAAAGATGGTCATGAGCCTCAACATTCCTTTCTACATCCAAGCCAATTTAATAAAAGCAAAGCTAAAAAACCTAGATTAGCCTTTACTAACGAAGAAATGACAACTGCTTTGCAGAATAATCCGAGAGAGTGTGCTTGGCCCACAACTTAATTCCACAGCAAAAGTATTAAACAGCCACTGCCTCTACCTGCTCTTGTCTTTCAAGTTTTCAGTCTTACCAAATCTACCTCTACTTCCCTTTTATAGTCAAGGACAGATGCAAGGAGCAAAGATTTGCAAGGAACACACGTCTGTCTCCCTTCACTCCCTCAGAGCTGAGCATGTAAATGTTTAAAGAATGCTATAAACTTCTGATTCTAAATTAATCCCAGCTGGGAAGGCACTCAGGGCCCAGTCATTTTGCAGCTCATCCTCTTTCCAAACAACCTCCTCCCAACAGCCAATTATTTTCAGAGGAGAGGCTAAACCAGCAGTTACCCCTTCTCAGAGGAAGGAAGGGTGCGTTGGTTCTCAATGTCAACCTTTCTCCTCAGCCACCCTCTGCAAAGAGCCTCAGCACAGGTGCTAGAAGGGAGGAGAAGAGAAATAAAAAGAGAAGGTTATGCTGAAGAAAGTAAATGCCTAAAAGCAGTAAAGAAAAATAAATGAAAAAAGAACAGAGTAAGAAAATAAAAGAAGAAAAAGCACAAAGTAAAAAATAATATTAAACTTAACCTGGAGTTTAAACAATGATTATTCAGTGCTTCCTCATATCCTGAAAAATCGTATCTATACTACTACATATACATGCACACACTTATAGCATCTCCGGGCTATGGGCTTTACAAACACATTACCAACAGCACAGCAGCATGAGGAAGCGAGAACAGCAGTGGCTCTTCCCCTAAGGTATGACTGTCACACAAAGAAGCCAAGGTCTTTAGAAGGCAAGTTACACCAGTACTCACAAGGCTGGTAAAAAAAAAAAAAGGCTAAGAAGCAAAAAAGAAAAAGATGTTATCTTCTTCAGCATTTCTTGTCACAGCTACCTAACCAGAAGCTTCCAAACAATTCCAAGTGTGTGGGATCCAGTAAAGAGGTTGACCCAACAAATGGATGAGGAAACAGCTTTCCTGCCTTTATTTTGTGCACATATGGAGTTGAGGAACTAAAAGCACTAAAGGCTGGCCAGGCCAGCACTGCTCTTCTATACACAGCCTAGAGTGGTTCACACGTCCAGAGACTCAGCCTCACAAACAACAGGACACTGATGTGGATGAAGGAGAGGACATCCCCACACAATCTGTGAAGGTTTGCACACATGCTAAACACCCAACAGCAATAAAACCAAAAAAATCCACCACACCACATCCCAATTTAATTCTATCCAACCAATTTCTCAACTTTAAAAGACTCTGCCACCCTAGGTTTCACAGTTTAGAGAAAATTCTCCACTTGTATATTTTCAAATATACATAGATGCAAAAATCTAATGAGATTTAATGAGAAATCTTGCTCCTCCCCCTTTCTATTCCTATTGAAGAGGTACAGGCATGGGAGAGGTTGCAGCTCAAGCACGTGTTAAGACATTGAACTTACTCCTGTAAAAATGGTACGTATAAAGCCAAATCTGAGTTTTCAGCTACCCTGCTGAGTTATGAAATTGTTTGCAACTTCTGCAAATTATAAGCTTCCTTTGTTTAAAAAAATGTGATAATCTATATACGTTGAAAAATACTCAGCAAAATGAAATATTAGTGGTATTAAAGGTCAATATAATAAATAGCATAGCTTCAAGGTACCAAAGAACCATATCAAGCTTTCAAATATAGAAATGATGGGATGAACTAATGACCGATTACCTAAATTCATCTAAGAACATATAGGCATAGAACACAGGCATAGAGACCACCATGCTGAAAAACCTATACAAATTAAGATGAGCAGGAAGCACTATTTATTAATTGCATTACTACTAATGTGAAAGCTATACAGCCTCATTCACATTATGATGTGTATATACATGTATGCTATGTTATACACATAAAAAGACATGACTAATGCCTCACGCTGATGGGATCTGTAAAGCTAGCATCATACTGTCTCGTAGACACTGATCTTTATCTTTCATCAAATGGAGCAGAGTTAAATTGTGGTCTTGCATTATGCATAAGCAGTGAATACAATTAGACTGGAAAGTAAGCTGATCATCTCTGATCTCAAGTGGAAAGCATGAACTCTGATCTTCACAGGTGACAGCTTTGTGCATTACTCCAGTTTACTAGTTAGCTATTCAAGTTAGTCCTTGAATCTGTGTATGCAATACTAAACTCGCAACACATAGTTGTGGCTAATCTTATGCAATCCACTAATGTTTAAACAAGCAGGAATATCAAATAAGAGAGCAAAGCAGTTATGTTACTTTGTTTGGCACAGAGAAACTGCAATTAGTTCTTGATTTTACAGTTCAAGAAGGATGCTGAAACACTGGAGGAAAAAAAAATTAGAATGCCAATAGGAAGAACACAGGGAGGAAGAGAAGGAATGAATTTGATCTTTCATCAAGCAGAGAGATGAAAGAACCACCAGTGACTGGAAACTACACCTAAATAAATTCATGCTAGAAATGAGGCGGCTTTTGTTTTCAGATAGATGGAATAATTTAAGTATTGCTCATTTCCAAATTCCCAGAAATCTTTCCCTTGAAACTGGATGCTTCCCAATAAATGCTGTATTTCACCTTGGTGTATCTGTTCTGAAGCATGAATTTAGGAAATCTAGTAATAGTCAATGCAGTTATAGCAGTAGCAGTTGTGTATGTTCTCAAAACACTTTACAAAGGAACCAAGCATTTTCCATCTACAAGTAAAAAAGCAGTGAAATAACACTAGTAGTCAAGGGCAGCACAGGAATGAAGTTCACAGTTCCCAATTTGAATTATGCTACTCTGGTCCCTTCTGTTGGGTTTTTTGTTGGTTTGGTTTGGGGTTGGTTTTTTTTTTTTTGGGGGGGGGGGGGGGGGGTTTGGTGGTGTTTGTTGGGATTTTTTTGTTTTGTGGGTTTGTTTTTTTTAATTCAGTCTGTGAACTTACTTTGTTCCTGCTTCACAGAATCCACTGCTGTTCTGTGTCTCAGATTTAACTGCCAATTCTTATTACTAACCTGCAAAAATGAAAAATATTTTAACTGCAGAAATCTGTTGCTATTGAAGTGGAAGCACAGCACATAGTACTTTAGTAATATGCAAGCTGAGCCATGCAGAAACTCAAAATACCAGGGTTTCTCATTCTTCACCAGCCAGTCCCACAAAATGTTAATATAGCAGGATCAACCAGAGAAAACACCTTGTTTGTTAATCAGCGTACATTTATAATCATACATAGTACTAAGTACATAGTTACAAGTTCTAAGTTATACTACATTCCACATATTAAAGATAAAACTAGGAAAAATTCATACACAGCATAATATATGTATTTAATCTACCAACAGCTCTCCACATTTATGCAAGCTACAGAACTCAGTATCATGAGTTTTGCAAAACCTACTCAATTTCCAGGGCACAGGATTGCAGTGATTAAGCACCCAGACTCCTTGACAGCCTCAACCAGGCTATGCTAAAATCCATGCTGTTAAATCCATGCAATCTTTTCTAATCCAGGCTAGCTAGATTAAAGCTAACTTGGGTGTGCCTAACCATTTTGAGATGAGGAAGTTTGCAGACATAGCATATGTACCCTCATTCTTGGCCTGCCTAGTCAACAGGTAACAGCAAAAAAAGTAAATCATTACAATCCATACCACTAAGTCTTCAGTCACTCTGGACTAACAGAAAACAGCAATCAAAGCATAAAACCCTCACCAACTTACCAGTAGCCAAAAAATAATGGGATCCAGGCTTTTCTCTTTTCATTCACTCATATACACTTAGTTTATGAACATACAATTCTTTCAATCTCATACACAATGAAACAAAGGTGAGGCTTTTCTCATGAACACCCATTTCCTATTATAATGGGCAGATTTAGCTATCAAGAACATTATCCAGTTTTGCTGAATGGTCCAATTGCAATTCTTCAGTTCTAGAGTACATTAGATAATCTCCCAACTATCACATGCCAACTTCTGATAATTTGCCACACTGTTTTTAAACATAAAAGAAGGTAAAAATATACTAAGCACCTTCTATTTCTTTTCCATTTAAAGATAATAACTGTAGTTATCATTTCAATACCGCAGTACAAAAACATTTTGGAAGGCAATCGTTAATTTGGGAAGACGCATCAATGAGAGCATCTAATACCCCTATTCCCTTTGCCTCTCAGGTGCACCGACTGCACAGGTACATGCATGCATACAAAACACATACGTGCACTCCCCAAGCAACACCTAAGGAGGCCAAGACTGTAAGCACTAATTGCAGGGCTTTTTCCTAACTTTCTCCAGAATCCTCAGGAAAACAGCTTTAAGTACAGACCTATGCAATCCTAATAACAGAAACCATTTGTACAATCACCAACTAAACCTTGGGGAAATTTCTAGGGGGGGAAAAGAAAAGAAAACCTGAAAAAACATAAGAACAGAACACAACTCTGTACCCAACTCTGTGCATCTCGTCCTAGCCATTCAGAGAAATGGTACCCATACAGCTGCCATCTCCCATTACAGGGAACAGAGCACTATGGACTCTTAAACATGTCCCTGTGAAAGAGGAAGGATCACTGAGGCAAAACTTTTCCCACCCCAACCCCACCTCAGGCAACCAAGCCTTATTACCAGTGATAAATGAAGCCATGGGACTTCAACCTGTCAACAGGAAAAGAACAGTACAGATAAAACCAGCAGCTTTAAACACTATCCTACAAAATGTAACTTAAGGTCAACATCAGCCACTCAGGCAGAGAGATCATCCCTTCCTCTTCTCCCCCACCCCCGAGTCCTCCTCTTTATTTTAAGTGTAGGTCAAGGAGAAATAAGCAGTCTCAGGTTAAGTTGTAGGCAGAATTTTACAAGTTTTATTCTGTCAATATCAACAGAAGAATGTGGGGAATCTAACAAAACTAAGTTTATGCTGCTGAATGTCTTGCACCTAAATATCTTTACAAATCCAATTAGATTCTGTACTTGAAACATAAGTAATAGTCAGCTTTATTGGAGCATGTTACTATTTCTAAAAAAACTACCTGTTAACATGGATATGCTTTACTAAAATGTTTAACTCCCAACCGTAAAACTTGTTCATGAATTTCGGTAAACAAGACCAGGTCATAGGACCATGACCTTATGAGCTAATAAACAACAAGAACTAATGAAACAAATTAAGTTTTAAATACAACATTGTATAAATAGATTTATTACAAGCTGGAATTTAACCATTTAAAAAAATCTCCTGGGAAACAATTTCCATTAGTGGACAAAAATTGCATGTGTATAATAAAAAGGAACTTAACCACCTTTAGTAAGTATTTCAGTGGTATAACATGGCCCCACTACACAACGTTTAGGATCAAAATGTGTCTCTTGGGACCACAAACTTCAAAAACTTTTGTATTGTGTGGTGGGAAAGAGACAGACACAACACTCCTCTCTATGTGTAACTTTGGGAGCTACATATCAAAGACAACCACAATAATGATTGCATGTAAAAATCAACACTAAAGATGGTGCGAAGTGAAAAGGTAAGATGATTCCAGGAGAAAGATAAAATAATAAAACCAGCCTTTTACAAGGGCTCCTGTAGAGCCCAGATAAACATGTTTCTTTCCAATAGGTATGTCCTCTGAAGGAAAGGTTTTGTTGCTACAATAAATCAAACCTCAGAGGCTAAGCAGTCCTCTGCTGACACATGGCAGCTTTGCCGACAGTATTTCCGAAAAATAGATTTTAAATTGACACTTTTGACAAAACAACATTGTCCAAAACAACTGCAGCAACAACTACAGGGCAGATTCTCTCAAATAAGAAACCTATTTGTTTCTTTAGACACACCACAGACTGATGAACTGATGTTTTAAGGGAGGGCTTTGTCTTTAGTAGCAATGTTTACTAAACTGCTTGTCACTTCCAGACTGGACTTCCTTTGCATATCCTACACCTATAGCTTTCAACATTTGTTAATAAACAGATCATCAAAATCTGTTCAGTGGAGGGGGCTGTGTTTTTACTGCCATCAGCTTAAACTGATCTAAGTTCAGATCTCACTGCTGTTCTCCCTGTGGTCCCTTTCAAGCATTCTGATCACCTCCCTTCAGGCAGCACTACAGCTTGCGCAACATGTGGAGTTAATTCAGGTAGCCGATTTGTCTGAAAACAAATCCATCCCTGCCCATCTTTGCAAAACCAATGCCACTGCTTCCTATCCGTCCTCCCTTCACCCTCAAAACCCCCCACTATGACTTTCCAACCTTCTTGATATGCCTTCTTGAACCAGGTCATTACACACTCGCAAAGGACTTGCATTTGATACAAGGCAGAGTGCAAGGGTGCATGGGCAGACATGCAGCATCTCAGACTTGCAGCATCCCTTTTAACCTTTCACAACCTCCATAAAAGTATATTATATTTCTCTGTGAAAGGATAGATCACATACTGAAAGCCAGTCTTTTTCAAGAATCAAGCACATTCAGAATAATCGTCCCTTTCTTTCCTACAACACAAGTTTAGTTTCACAAGTAGATTAAAAGAAACCACCTACAAGAACTACTGTGTTTTAGAAAATGTGACAAAACCAAGCATTCTGTCACAGCCTGAACAAAGTCCAACCTGCTTTTACAAACACTTCTACAAATACCTAGTAGAAAGAAGGGAGGGAGTAGCCAGCTAGTCCCCTTGCACCTCCCTCCTGAAAAAAGCTCTCACATAGAGGATGCATTCAGCGACAGACAGGGATACAGTCTGGCACTCGGCAGCAGCCAGCCTGCCCAGGTAAACCATCCTGCTGGAGACCACCCCTTACATATTCTATGAAACGCAACGTGCTACCAGCAGTCACTAAGCCAATAATGATTTTGTGGCAACTAGCACTACTCCAAAGGGTGACTGTCAGATGGTACAGGAAGTGGACTCTTACCTATCCAAATTCCTGAGAAGGCAGGCATGTGCAGCTTTAGCAAAAATTCCCGGTGGCTGTCACAACCAGCTTCAGATGGATCACAGCACGGTGAAACCTAGAAGAAGAAAGACCATGTGTGTGTGAACAACATTTGAATGGGAAACAAACAGCTGAAATCTTTTCCACAAGGTAAAGGGTATTGTGGAAACTGTGTTTGGAAGAAGCCAAAAGCAACAATGAAGACTTGTAAAACCATGTACATATTAAGTTTTTGCAGCTAGCTTACTGATCTGAGAAAGCCTGCATGAGAAGTTTTTCACTATAACAATCCCAACTTTTCTGTTATCACCCTTTCTCTGAACTAAGTTACCTTCTTTCAGAATACATTCTGCCAGGCATTTGGAGATTAAACAAACATTTGGTTACACCTGAAAGAAAGGGTACATTTAGCAGTGATGTGGCCCACTTTTTTCCTCACTACTCAACATGAAGCCTACCACACATACCAAACACAAGGGAGAGCAGGAGTGAATTTATCCAAGTCACCAACCGCAGCCCTCTAAGAAGTCTCCAAGAGTAGCAAGGAAAAAAGTTTCAAGGCCAGGCTGGATGGGGCTTTGAGCAACCTGGTCTAGTGGGAGGTGTCCCTGCCCATGGCAGGGGGGTTGGAACTCGATGATCTTCAAGGTCCCTTCCAACCTAAACCATTCTATGATTCTAAAGCTGGCCCTTCCTATTTACCAGGTCCTGTAATGAAATCTGTATTGTCTCAGCATTAGCCTTAACATCTGATCTCTGTCTATTGCTACAAAAGGCTTACATCTGTAGATGACAGGAGCCCTCTAAAATTAGACTGGGCAAACAGGCGTAACCATGGAGATTGATGCTGGAGTCCTGAGAACTCTGCAGAGGCACAAGCTGGAGGCATAGCACATACCACCAATGAATTTTTTGTCCTCCTCTACTCCCACCAAGCTCACGTGTTAGAGATGTGCGGTGAATCATAGCACAGAAGAGGATTAAAACCCAATTCTAAATAAGAAGACTGGAGGAGAAGACCTAGATCATTTCTCCAACCTGGTTTTCTCCAATCCAGTTCACTGCACGGCTACGTAAGCACTTGTGCTGACATGAGGCAGAAAAGGCACAGGACAGGATAAGCAGACAAGGACGGCTGCTTTCAGCTGCAATGCCAGCTTAAGCTTCACATAAAATCACGGTACAAGTGCTATTTATTTTATTATATTTATCTCTGAAATTTGATAGGTTGATAAGCAAATAATTTTAAGTCACCCATTGCTACTCTCCCAACACTTATTTCTAGATAGAGTTGAATAAAGTTTGAATACTCGGTAGCCAGAACATTAGCATCAACCAAAATTCTTTAAGAAGTGCCAGACAGCATTATATCAACAGGGCTCAAGAAAGTAATTATTGCTATCTTCCTTCAAGCAATTAAAAATACAGCTTTCAGAGTTGGTTGGGTTTTTTTTACCGCAAGTTAAGTTTAGGCTTATTGACAAAATATTGTGTGAAATTAAGACCTCGGAAAAATGAGAAGCAACATCAAAAGAGCTGCAGTACATGAAAAAATAATCATCAAGTACAGAAAAAGCAGTTTCCAAAAGGTAGAGAGAACTGAACTCATGTTTAAAATAAGTAACATTCCAGGAAGAACCGCATTTTAACTTTTATATTACCAACAAACTGAGCCTGTCTCTTTCAAGTAGAATCACATTCTCATTTTGGAGTGGAAAAATTCAATTATAACTCAGTCTAATGAAGCAAGTAAAAGGTTTAAAATCCACCTGCTTGTGATTGCTACTGACATTTTGGCAAGTCATTTGGGCAGCAGGTAAATAAATAATTTCCGCAGGTGGTGGCCTTCTGGTCAAAAAAAATTTTCCTTGTTTCACTTAGGGTGAAATTCTTCACCTATTCAAGCATTACTGAGATGCATCATAATTCTAACCCAGAACTCTCCATTTTCTTTGGTGTTAAATTATAGACAAGCTGTGTAAAGACAACTTTTTTAAAAAAAAAAAAAGATTGCCTGTGAAGCTCAATTGTGATTGGGAAGGCCGCCTACACAGCAGAGAGAGTGAGAAAAAACACACTTGCAGAGCTGAAAAAACATTGGTGTAGGCGTACTTAAGGGGGGGGGGAAGAAAGAACTTGGTTCTGCTGAAAAAGGCTATTTTCTTACATCACCCTTGAAAGAACTAAAATGTGTTACTTGAAGAAAATTGAAAGGATTGTTTGCTACTTTCCAGATGCCAATATGCAGTACTACAAGCAACATGAGGAACCCTTGCAGATTCATCCCCCTGATTTCAGAATCCACCACCTACCAAAGGAATGCTTCACTTCCCCCACTTCTCTGCCACATCCTGCAAAAGCTATTCTCATGGAGCAGCAAGTCACCTGCACAACAGCAGTTCAAAGCTTTAGAAGCCTTATATAATTAATAACATTAGGAAGTATTGAAATTGTAGCCAGAGCCTTTTCAAAAAAAGGAGAAAGAGAATGCTCTCTAGAAACATTAAGAATAACTAGCATTTATTCACAGCAGAATCTAACAGTATTCAAAACTGTTGGGAAAATAGCTACAAGAAATTCAGATGTTTCTTTCTCATAGACACTCAAAAAAAGCCATTTTCCTCCCCAGCCTACACAGCCTTCAGTCCATTCATCTCCCAAGAAGAGTGAGCAGGCCTTTAAGAAGAGTGAGCAGGCCTTTAAGAAGAGTGAGCAGGCCTTTCAGGATGCCCTGTTAACTAATCCAGACTTTCAAATGAAAGAAGAAATGAGCAACAGTGGAAAATATCCTTCTCGCTTTTCTTTAGGAAGGCACCACCTATATGCATTATAATTTCTAAATAAAGAAGTCTACACAAAGTGTTCTTGTGCCATCATAAAGCAATGAAAATATTTTTAATAAGTCTGTCTTTCCCTTCATGACAAAAACAAAAGGCTTCTGACATACATGTGTTAGCTGATTATTACTGTAATTACTACCAGAGGAATGAAGACAGCCAGGACAAGTTTCACCAATGAACTTCAACAAACATGAGATGATGCCTTGCAGGGAAAAGATGATGATGCTGCACCCACGGCCTTGGACACCGGCCTGCGACCTATTTTGCGAACCCCAGTCAGAAGGAGATTGGACTTCAGCACCTAATTCCCTTGAGTGTTCAAAGCCCTGTGCCGAGCAGATGACTGAATTCCTGCAGCCACACTACACTGCCACAACGGAGAACAGCCTACAGAGCAGTCCTGCTGGAAGGTCACCTCCAACCAAAGCTTTCACAGGGCTCTAAGTTTCATCTCCACCCAAGCGTATGCTGTCACTGAAGATTCTGAATGCCAAAAACTGATAAATAACACTACTGCAAAGTAAACTCACTTTTTATACACCTTTTCAACTATACGACTGCTAAGCACTAATGGCTATTACTCATACGCATCAGAAACACAGGTAAGACAGGGTTTTAAAAAGCACCAAGCCAGCTGACTTGGACAAACCTATAGGGCAAGCAAAGGCAGCACGCTTAGAAGTCACAGCTAAGCTCCTAAAACCACTCTTAAAACGCAAGTCAGTTGCTCCTGAAGCTTGCTGAGGCACAAGCTCTTCTGGGTCAGAAAGGCAGGAAAGGATGAAGTATCAAAGGGAGGTACAAAACTCAGCAGCAGTAAAACCTCAAAAAAAAAGAGTATCTGAAACAATTAATACAAAATTATGAAAAACACAGAAGCAAGAAAAGAAGGTGATGTAGAAACAAATACAAAAAATGAAGGTGCATAAAAAGTATGAAAAAAATGAAAAAAGAATTGAAATCCCTTATTCTAGGAAAATTGCAGCCATTTATTATAAAAGAGCGTATATAGATTCCTATCAAACTTTGAAATTAGAGCCATCTTGACTTTCACCCTGGTGAATAGTGAAATGCTATTTCTGACACATTAATAAAGCCTCTCTACATACTAATACACGTATAATTCTAATAAACCAAAAATGCATGAAAATATTACACAACAAATGAATTGCATACATAGAATTTGCATCCTAATAAAGCGTATCCTTTCATGCTCAGCTTGTCAAGCTAAAGAACATTTGCTTCAAGAGTCACTGCCAGAATAATCTGATATCTTGTATTCTTCCATAAATTTCACTTTCAGGTAAAATGAAATTTTATTTCTTCTTAGTGAGAACAGAACAGCTCAAGGTAGTTTGGAAGGCTGCCTTTTACCATCAGGCTCTAAAATCTCCAGTCAGACTAAGGCTATTAGGAAAGAAAAAAGCCTAGAAAAGCACGGAGGGCTGTCAGGAGATTCTCTGCGGCTGCTGACATCAAAATTCAGAGAGAATATTTGTTTTTTGCTTTTCAGACACTAAGACCTTCAGGAATTTCTCAGAGATATGCTACTGACAAGGAAGAAAGCTGAACTAGTGAAACCTTTTTACCTTCTCAGACCTTTCTGTAAAATAGCAGTATAGAAAAAGATCTGAAATTGAATTATACTTCAATTTGTGAATGAAGTGAGATTCGGCTCAGATGGGGGGCGTGTCTGGATTTTCTCATTTTGTGTGTTGGTCTTTGGCTCTTGTCAAGGGTAAAATAGAAGTCTGATGCAGATTTGTAGCCTGATACAAATTCAAATACCTTTGACATCAAAATTACACAGTATCAATCAAAATTAGTAACATTGCACTTAATTCATTAATTCCTTTGCTGCCCTGTCAACAGGAGTCAATTACTGTAATTCTTAACATTTGTCTCGAAAGGGGTAATGGAACAAAATTTAATTAAATTTCATTTCACCTAAAAAGGCTTCTTCTGATGTTCACAATGTCATTTTAGTGCAGCAAGCCATAACTTTTCCTTATTATTCACAACCACCACGGCTTACACACTTTCACACTGAGGCCAGTTTTTCCAGCCACACAGCATATGACCGTAATAGCATATAAATGGCTTCATGTTTACCTTTAATACAACTGCACATCTTACAAGTAAAATACCTGTACCAAGAAGATAGTGCTGACTGGAAAGAGCTTCTCATCTATGAGCTAATGCTTTTGTCCAGTGCTGAACTAACTGAAGTGAAACATCACAGAATTTATAGAGCACAACCATGAAAATGTGAACTTTGGAGTTATCCCTGACAAGAGTAAGCACTTTACAGCAAGGAATGCAAATACTTAAGTTTGAAATGGAGAAAACCAACAACAAATGCAAACAAAGTCCACTTCTTTTCGCCCATACATGAAATAGTGACCCATCCTTTTTGCTGTCCAATATTCCTTCTTTAAAAGTTAGTTTTTCTCTTCAGAAAAGTTGTCCTATTGCTTGTTTTTCGGCTTAGCTTTCTGTCACAGCTAAGCTTTAAGACAGGATTTTCCACCGTAGAAGGAGTTACAGCTGCCAAGCAAAGAACTAAAAATCTATGGCAGAAAATACTGGTGGAGCAAGGATAAAGGGCAAATTTAGCAAAGAATTTGCAAATTCACAATTTGAAAGCTCATGCATTTTCCATTTTGCCCCTTCCCTGTTTCATATGTAATTTCAATCCATTTGACTGCTGTTAAAAGAAATGAAACACTGAGCTGACATCTCGACTGACTTCTGTATTTGGAATTTTAAAGGTGTTTGTCAATGGAAACAGAGGAAGCACCATAGAGAATATGCTGCTGTTAGGAAGCTTTCCACTGATAAAGGTTCAAAGTGCTTAGCAGATAAGGTAAATAAATCAAATATAAAAAAAGGGAAATCAAGGCAAGAGAAAGAAAAGTTGTTGTTCAAGGTCATACAGTGAACAAACTAAAAGCCATGAAGTGCCATTACTGAACAGCATCTGCACACACTGATCCAGTGGGTTTCTAAATTTCCCCAGTCTTTCACAATATACTGGCATATTGCAGAAACTCCACTACTTAAACACTTTTTGTGGTAAAGGGTAAAGCCAGGAATAGTCAAATGCAGATTTTGGTTAACTGTGTATGCTCTGTGAGCACCACTTCTACAAGCCTCCGATCCCCTTCACGGCACAATAGAAACGTATACTATACATCTGCTACACAAGGAAGCTTCACAATAGAAGTTGTATAGACGTATACTGCCTATAAAATTCTTTGAAAGAGGCATTAACTACATCACTATATTTTCAAAATATTCAAGAGCATATGAAAAATTCTGCTCCGTTGACGAGAATTTATTCAGTCTTCAAGAGCTTTGAAACCATCAAACTGAAAATCCTAGTAATCTCTAAGAAGTTTCACACTCCATAAATCATATCTTCCTCTATCCCTAATTCAAAATTCAACTATGATAAAAAGACAATTCTTTAGCTAGAAAGTTTTTTTGCATATGTAACCAAACTTCTGCTTTCCTGTTACAAGCCTTCCTTCAAGAAAAAGAAAACATTCATCCACATCGCCTTTCAGATAAAGTAGAACTCTTTATTCCATCCTACTGAAAGAGACAAAATTAATTGAAGATATGCTCTCCTGCTGCACCAAGGGTTTCCATTTTCAGTGGAGAAGCCCCTGTTTCACTTGCATTTCATGGGAACCGATAATCTGTTATTCCATAAAACACAAGCACCTCACGTCTCAACCCCCATCTGACTCACTTGGCAGACCTGATAATTTCCATTAAAGTGGGGGTTTCTCTGCCCATTCAAGGACCTTCACGCTCTTTGCCAGGTTAAGATAAAATTTAAGAGGTTTTTTTGCCTGCTTTCCCAGGAAAGTTACAAACGGTTTTGTACTCCTCTCGGTAGATAGCTCATTTATCCACATTTCAAGATAT
Source organism: Anarhynchus alexandrinus (assembly GCA_008711295.1). Taxonomy (NCBI): domain Eukaryota; kingdom Metazoa; phylum Chordata; class Aves; order Charadriiformes; family Charadriidae; genus Anarhynchus; species Anarhynchus alexandrinus. The sequence goes on from VUYV01000124.1 coordinate 1,717,898, forward strand.
ACTGTTCTATAAACAATAGTTCACAGTTATCCTCTTGGTCACGCAACTCTTCAGGAAACAAAACCAGCATTTTTCTGTCTGCTTAGACTGCATCAATATTATTACAGCTTACATAAAAAAGTTTTGTAAAGAATTTATTGAAAACAGGCACAGTCTAGCAATTTGACCACATGTCTAAGAGCTCCGCATAATTCAAACAAGCAATTTTACTTGTCTGTTCTGCAATTTTCCCATTAATGAAAATAATATTTACTTCACAGGGGTCAGAATGATTAATTTCCATGAAGAGCTTGAATCTAAAACAGAGGGTAATTTGATAGATCTCTGAGGAGAGAGGGTGAAGGAAAAACAAATTAGATTTTATATTCATTTTCAAATGAGAAAATATTTGAGTTGCAGCAGAACCAGCTACCTTTGCATTTCCAAGAATATTAGCAAAATTACACACAATAAAGAAAATTCAATGCTAATATAATTTCTCTCAAACTACATGTCCAGCCATGAACAGCAGCAGATTTTTATCTGAACAAACAAGTTTGGGAATCTGCCTGGATTCTTGTCCATTCCAAAGTTGCGGCTGTTTCACTCATAAAATGAGATGTAACATTTTGAGAACACGGTGCTCATTTATCCGTGGGAAGGAAGGGAAGAGAGTTACAGAACACTCTGAACATACGACTTTTAATAAACCCAAACCAAAAGAGAAATGTAAGAAAGTACCTTGTGAATCCAGAGACTATTAATATAGCTAACCATTAAGGATTTATGAAAGTCTATTCCGAGCTTCAACTGTTCAACTCAAGGCCAGAAAAATTACCCAGTCCACATCTGCGCACTACGTAATTATTCAAACACTGTTCTTAAGGTGGTGTCACTATTACAGAACCATTTGCGCCCAAGCTGACCAGGTGTAGCTGAGAATCTGGTCCACATCTTTTCTTCTTTTGTTAAAAAAGGAGATTTTGAATGGCCGGCGCTCAGCACAGGATTCTCTTATTTGTCAGTAAACATAAAGAAGCATGAATTCACAAATATGTACTTTTTGTGCTTTTTTCAGTGCAAGAAGAATTGAGAAATTATGCTACTTCAGGTAGATTACTTCGGGTATTTTGAGTTAACTTCTGGAACAAGTTTGATAGATACCCTTGGATACAGAGAAAAATCCATTGTTGAACAACTCATGATTTTAATAGGAATGCCAAAAAGGTAGACACTAATTGAGATTCTTCACTTCAGTAAGTATTCATTAGTGCAGGGGAAAAAACACAACCTAGATGTACAAGAGCAGAAAAAGAGTGACTTAACGTAATGCTGAAGTATAAAGGTGATAATGTAGCTTTCAGTGGGGTTTTTGTTTCTTTAGATGCAGAAAACTGAATTTACTTCTACTTTACGAAAAAGATACTCTTTAAGGAAAGGGTCACCAATGTTAGTAACTTCAAACCTGCACACCAGGCCAATGTAATCAAACAGCAGTTACCAAAGTTGCAGAAGCTACAAATGTTACAGAACATAAAACTAGAAAAAGATGTGATGTGCCAGGGGCATAACACTGGCATTTAGAGAGGCCAGTAAATAATTATTTATCTTTTTTCCCAAGCCACAGAAGCCCTGTGGAGGAGGCGTGACACCTCCGCCAGCAGCAGCACTCCTCCAGAAGGCAACCATGGTGTTCTTGGCAGCTCATCTCAGCCGCAGCAGAAGCGTCCTGCTCACCCACCACCCAGAAGCACCCACTGTCCATGTCCGTTTCTTAATCAAATTCACTCTGTACACCACAGATTTCCATTAAAGAGAAGAAAAATCTCTTATCTTATGCCAGGCTAAAAAATTCAAATAGAAAAGAATTAGTAACAGAAGCACAAAACCTGTACCCATTACTCATGAACATTTCTTTTTCAGCAATTTCTCAATCCAAATAGTGTCTTGTGCTCTAGTCTATTTGAGTCATTGTCCATCACAGTCAAGAATACACAGGAACAAATCAATTCTTCACCTGCTTCCTTATGTCCTTTAGGGCAGAACATGACTACTCTTCTAAATAAAAGCCTTGAGAAAAGCCTGTTCGAGTGATTCATTCAAATAAACATGCCAGCAGAGGTTTACATTCCACCAGTTGAATGTAAAAATAAAAAGTGACTATAAATCTTGAGGGAAAAAATTAACAGGCTGTTCTTTAATTCTTCAGGAAAATATTTGTCCATTCATATCAGACAACTGAAATGTTGCATAGCTCAGTGAGCTGTCCTAACAGGAGAGCTAGAAATCAGCTCTATTAGGTAGAAGTTAGGGACTCCACATTACATGTCGTTCCTTTGAATACATACGTGACTTTAGTAAAAAAAAAAAGTAAATGGTTATTCCCTTAAATTAAATAAGAACAAGTCAACTCAGTGACAAGTAATCATTCTGAGATACTGTCAACATTATTCCTATCTAAAAAAGCTTGCCTGCGTGCCTGCAGTGAAACCCAGCAGGCTTTATTTAAAATTCTTCAATTTCAAGATCAGCTTCAAAATGCACTGTCTTGAGAACACACAAATGTTCAATCTGTTTCACAAATAGGAAAATACTTCACGGAAAAGACCATCTCAGCTGTACCGTGACCATTTGAATTGACCAAAAGCAGATTTCCCCCCCCCCATATATTTGGAGACCCGTTTTGAAAATCTATAGGATTATTATATGACCCTTAACCTCCACTGGCAGTGTCTATGAAGAGCCTAAGGCAGTCCTTAAATGATTTTACCCAATCCTAACAACATGCCAGCACCAGTAGTACAAATGCATGATGGTTAGCTTCTGACGGGATTAAGAAAAGCATGGGAAAGAAAACATTAGTAATGCATCACATGGAATTCAAACAATCTAGAGCAGGGACATGGGGACATGGGGCACAAGCCCAACTTTAACAAATCCTGCTTATAAAAAACCCCAGACATACCATAAGTGACAGCTGATTTCAGAAACATCCTAGTAAGGCCATACAGGGCCAGTTGAACCCATTGTAAGGCATGTGGATGCTGATGGTGGGGGAGAGCTCTCTTCCCCCTTCTTTGGAAGTGCTGGCTTTCAGCAGGATCAATCCCTTGCTCCAGCCCACTCTGCAGCTGCAGACAGCTGTAAGTGGAGGAGGTAGGAAGGAGCAGCCGAGTTGGAGCAGGGGGAGGACAGAAGCAAGATGTGCCCTGGCTCATGCCAGGCTGGCGTGGCCACAGCTCCGCACCCTGAGCTTCCAAGGAGGAAAAGCCTCAATTTCACTAGAAAAATACAGATCTCGTCTAATACTGCTACAACAGTGATTACCAAGAGAGAGGGCTGAGCTCTGAGACACCTGAACAAAAGATCTCATCCCATTGGCTTTATTAGTTACCCCAGATAACTATTCATCAATTTTGAGGAAAAAAGCACCTGAACTTTAGCTAAAAACCTAATTTTACCAGGTACAAGCAAGCTTAAAATCTGTCAATACACTCCAAAGTTAGGTTTGAATACAGTTTGACTCTTATTCCAAAAGATTCAGCAGAAGCATTTGAAAAAAACGCAGTAGATCCAGTTACCACACATGGCACAGTTTCCTTTTTTTAGCATGACTGATGTAAGGGGAATTTAAGATGAGCTTCTGCAGTCCTGATGTCCCATAGATGGGAGACAAATCAAATCAGCCCAGACTGGTGCACTCTGTTAATGGATCTTCTCCTGACCTGTGGCAAGTAATCTCGTAATTCATATGAGAAACTGCTCTGCTGAACTAGTTTTTAGAAAGGTCACAAATGGTTATCTAGCAATTACATACAAGAACAATTTGCTGCCCGGTTTCAAGTATTTGGAAAATATAGTATTATCGGCATGTTACGTGGAAAGGTATTTGAAATTCAGAATAAAGAGATACACCATCCCATTTATCGCTTCAGTATTTGGGTACGGAATAATTAGCAGTTGTAGTTTTGATTCGGTAAATAGAAAGGTCTTTTCTTGACAAGGGAACGTTTCCAAATCTAAAGATATGTATTTTTATTATATTTTAGAGGGTACCACATGTAAGACGATGACCTAAAAGGACTTCCCCATCACCAGTATCTCAACCACCACAGCCACCAAGCCAAAGTGTTAAGAAAACAGCACACCACTGCACAGGGACGAGACCACAGGGAAGCAAACCCATACTCAGGATTGCAATTGTTGTGTTCCCACAGCAGTCTAGAGATGCACAGATTTTTAACATATTTCTAAGAATTTTACAAACATTATCTCCAGACAGATTAGCTGCATGCTGCTTGCCCAAAATAGCTGGTAAGATACCCTAGAAAAGCTGTCAATAATAACACAAAGTTTTCTCCAGAGGAAAATGGACTCCTATCACACCACTCATGCAGTTCTTCCCTTACATTGCAACAGGATCTCAATTTACAGTCTCAGATTGTTTTCAAACACAAAAATACCTTGATCATAAGTATTCCTCACACCTCCCTGGCTTTCTGAAATACTTTGGTATCAGCAAAGCACAGGTAAGTGTTCCTTTCCTCATACCTAGACTCAACACATGAAAATCTCTCCTATCGTGAGCCTCACCCAAAAACCCAACTGTTACTTGAGTGCACCTCTCCAGAGGGAAGTGTTTGCCTTTCCCCAAAAGAATGTTCCTTGTGATCCCTCCACCAAGCAGCAGGATGCAAACACTGTTTCGCTGAGGAGAGGACGGGAATATCAAGACAGCACGAGGCTCCGAAGGAAAATTACCTTCACTAAAGCCTGCCGCCAGGCTAGCGTGCGCTCACAGATTCGGTGCTTTGCTGCTCTTCTCACTCAAGCATGTCATTTAGCTTTGTGTTATACAAGTTACAGAAAATAAGTCTCGATATGTTGCCAATCAATTCTTCAGTAACTGTGCACGGTAGTGAGAGGAAAACCATTAGAGTTCATATGAAAGAACCATTTCAGGAAAAAGAAGAGCTCTAATTATGAACAGCAGAGGTAAATAAAGAACATCAATGTGACTGAAACAGAATACCCCGACAAAACAAAGGTAAATTGAAAACAACAAAGAACCCTTCAGATGAGTGATGTCACCACTCAGCACAAGTCCCAAAACCCTTCCTCCCTGTGGCTGCAGCGGGGAGGGAGAGGAAGGGCCAGAGACACCTGTGAGACCTGGGGTGACCTTACCCTCTAAGCAAAACCAAGGTAAACTCTATTCCAAGTCAGTTCACACTAAGAAAAAACACATTTAGTCTAGTGGAAAACTAATTTGGCTCTATGGTAATGAACAAAAGGAAATCTAGCTAGTGAGAGAATATTATAGGAACTCTCCTCTTACAACTTGTCTACCAGCATGTGTATGCTGTGTTTACACTTAATTTTCCACCAATTCAAATTCTGATTCACATTCACTAATTTGCCAACAATTGTGTCTAGATCTGGAAGGAAAGGGGAAGAAATGGGAGAACAGCAAGATGCCAAACCCCCTTCTTTAAGAAACTACTGGCTGAAGCTTATTGCTCTCTTCTTTCAGAATCTTTTGTGGACTTCAAAAGTTTATAAATACATCCTTTTCTTTTAGAAATACAACCTAAGGTTTTCAAACAACTTACCTTTAACTACAGTTGTTAGTATTTTCTTTATCACAGCACAAATACCATACTGCAGGACTCACAAAGGGATTTTTTTCCCTTGCTGCTGTATTTTTGTTAGGTTCATTGCACAAACCATCTGTTTCTCAGTAAAATACATACATAATGGGATATCTGCCTTAAAACAAGCTCCCAAGTAAAAGGTCCTACCTTCCTTCTCCTTCCTTTCAGGCCTTAGTTGGCAGATGGTCAAGAGGATGTTTATAGTATTAGAGGATGTTTATCAACCAGCTTTCATAGGTTAAAGAGGCTGGTGCCTTAATAGAAACATTTGACAATGCCTTTTAGCAATCAAAGTACTGAACGTGTAAATGCATTCAAATAATTTAATTAAAAAGTAATTGGAAATACTACTCCTGCACTCACATCTGCAAAGCTGCCTTCTTACACCTATTTGGGTCTAAATCCCCCAAAATGCAACCTTCACTCAATCTGTCATATTTAAGCACTACTTTAATTCAGAGTAAGTCTCAACAACACTCTTGGGAGTTAACAGTCCCCAATGACTTCAGGGTTTGACAACAAAATACTTATGAAATTCCAGGTTGTCTTCATACTGCAATTTTGATTAAATACCCTTTTTCTTTTGAAGACAGAAAGTTTGGTAAACTTATTAAGCAGGTCACAGTCAGAGTTGCATAAACTTTACTACACTAATCAGAGAAAAACAAAAGCTATACTAGCATACTGGATTTGCATGGGTTATGGAAGACATTGTTCAGTGTTACAGGCCAGGACTAATCCATATTCTACATATAACTTACTGGAATCCTCAAGCATTCCTCCTTAACGCACTTTGTGAAACAAGAAAAATTATTCCATTTCCGAGAGACATAGCTGAGATAGGCAAGCTGAGGGTCAGAGGGTCTCTCGTCGGGGACACCCAGCCCCCTCAGGCACCCCCCAAGGCAGCCAACCCACAACCCAATACCATACACTTCCACACATGCAAGTTAATTGTCATCATTAGGGAATCATATTCCATTTTGTGCTACTGCATTTTAACAAGATTTCAGCTAGTCCTCCAATTACTCACTAATGGAAAGGGACCATCTTTTAAAAAACAATACAAAAACCCCCACACCCCACCATACACTAAGGCTTGACTCCCCAAAAGGACACACTTGCCTAAAAAAAAAAAAAAACCCAAAAAAACCCAACAAACCACACAACACTTGGATGTGAACATCCAAGTATCACACCAAACTCTAGTTTTGCCCTTCAGGGTTCAACTGCCAACGGGTAACTCCATGCTTACATTAGCCCGGAGCACGTGGGAGCTGCAGAGGAAAGAAGCCTTGACTTTTCCCCCTCTCTCAGCCCTTTTACGTGCTGTCACCAGCAGCCAGCTAGCGATGTGTTGAGCCAGATCAAGAGAGCCAACTCATCTGGGAAGCTGAAATGTCTTCTTTGGCAGGTTAGTTTTAACACAGGGCAGTTTCCAGCCACGTTCACTGAATGGCTACCAGAACGCGCGTGCTAGGAAGAGGCTAGGGGGAGTACAAGACTACAGTTCTGAGTGATTGCAGGCTGGATTAAAATTGCCCAGGGAGCTACAATATTAATCGTCTACGTTTCCACAAGTCATTTTCCCAAGCCGCTGTTCCTGTTGAGAATTTTTATTATCTTATGCCTAACAATCCCTAAAAAAGGAAATCGGATCAGGGTTTTTAAACAAGATCCTCTTCCATCACACCACCAGGTACACCAGGGCCTAAACCAGCACATCCAACACACAGCCATCCAGCCAGAGCCTAATAAAAGTACATCTCACACACGTCAAGAGGACTATGATCCACATGAAACAATTACTAAAGACACAGCTAGTCAAAACTTCAGGAGGGCGACAGTAGTACCGGTTATAAAGGTTAAGTAAGCATTTCTCAAATCTGAGACTCTGAAATTTTTTTTTCCCCCATGTTCTTTTTTTTCTTTAAATCAGTGGATTCAAGTCCTGCAATATATGAACTAAGACTTACTATCCATTGAGCTGACCATCCGCAAAGCGAGAGCTCACAAAACTGTCTACTAAAAACTTTCACCTTTAAAAGACATTAAACTATATTTTAGCTCCTAAAAGCACCCCAATATTCTTTTATAAAAATATTTTTGTACATTTTCATATGAATTATATTAATATATGTCTAAAAAGAAACTTCTAAATAACTTTTAAGCTTAATATACTTCTAAAAGAAAAATACCATATATAGAAAGCCATAAAATAATGATATAGGTGACATGTTTAGCAACTTTCAAATTGGATCATAAACATAATTGTCACATGTGTATAGCATACTAATTGTAAATATCCAATATATTTTGCTCTAGGGAACAAATTAATGTTTTTAAAACAAGGGAAATCAAAAGAGTATTAAGGATTTTTAATTGTCTGTGACCTAGCAAGGATAACTAGTATACTTCTTGCTGGGTATCATTCTTACTGATTGAAATACCAGTAATTTCCCTGTAGACAAAGCAGATCTTATCAAATGACTAGTATGCCCTGAAGAGGCCATAAATTAATAATGTTATGCAGTGACTTGATACTGTATGGGGGGAGGAGGAAGGTGGAAAAAGAATACACATGATGTCAATGAATTGCAATTTGCTTCTGAACAGTATGCTATCATCCATTTCAGCAGCAATAGACAGATGAAACAGGTAAATGACTTGCAGGCTCCCACGTGAAGACACAGCTCTTGAAAGAAAGTTTCCATGCAAGTCACATCATGTCAAAGCCCTAGTATCTAGAAGACGTCGTTAGCTCTGAAGCTAGTGACAGCAAGTTACATCTTTTAAAGAGTGCCTTGGCTTTACCAAGGGAAGCAAATCAATCTGTACATTTTAAGCCTTGTAATAAAAAGAATTGAGAGCATAGCTGCTGCAGTAACAAAGACACAGAAGGCCACCTAAGCAGCAGATGCATTTTATCAGGGAACCAGAAATCCGAAATCTGTTCCACGGATCAGAATACATGCACGTACAGACATCTGTACGGTTCTATACTCATGTGTGCCCCTCAAGAGAATGATAGACGAAGAAAGACGAAGTCAGGCATGCAGAAAACAACAAAAAACACCCCCCAAAAAAAACATGAGCAAAAAGCCAATGTTTTTCTATTTCAAAGTTAAATACAGTATTGAGTTTAACAAGTATTTGAAAACATTCTGTAAATACTCTCAACAGAGGACTCACATCAGCAAGAACCATTACTTATACTTGAGAAGTGGTATGTATCTGAAGGAACTTGGCTGTCACATGTAACTCAACCTCTCATATTCTCTTTTGGTAAGTAAATTATTGGTGCTTCAGAAGAACAAAAGACATACCAGGACACCACAAACACTATGCAAGTAAAGAAAACACCGTATTTCTTAATCAGATGCAGTCACAAGGAAAGACCTGGAAGTGTACCTTACATGGAAAAGAGCGTTCCATCGAGTAAGTTATCATGCAAGCTAACAACAGGTCTCAAAAAAAACCCCTTCAGACTCCTGCATTCCCTTACTCCCATGTTAGGTGCTCACAGCATCTTATTCCAGCAGATCTGGCCATAACAGAGGACTGGATTCCAGGAAACAGGCAGGGATTGCACATCATTTGGATAGAAGGGACACTTTAGGGTATATTAACATGAGAATTACTTTAAAGAAGCGACCTATGTAGAAACAGGGCATTAAAGATACTAAAATATCTCACCACTGTGACAGAACTTACAAATCCAGAGCGACCAAGAAAAAAATAGGTTTCTTTCAGGTGCAAAGACTATCATATATAAAACAAATTGCCCCTCAAATCTTCAAGTTTTCCCTTTTTTGTTGCTTATACTTTTAACACCTTTTTCCAAATGTTTCATATCCAGTGCTTGACAATGAAACAGCATTTGCTTTGTTCTGTTTTAAGGGCAACAAACATGGGTAGTTAACATTAAGGACCTGTACAGAGCACAAGAAGATACCCGAAGAACTTTGTAAACTCAAATGGAAACTTTGCGAAAGAGATCCATCTTCAATCTTCTGGTTGCATGCTTTTGACAAGAAAAATGCTTGGCCTTCATGGCGAGACAGAAGCTGCAGCTCACCTGTGGTCTCAGTTCTTGCTGGAGGTGAAGGGCTCAGTACATCTTGTAGGAAGACCACTATCCAATTTCACTGTTCTGGAACAACGATGTTTCTTTCAGATACCTCTTGCTTACATTTGCAAGCCCGCATATAAATATATTCATGCACAAGACGCTGACAAGTGAGTCCAGAAGTGGTGGATATTTGCATTTCAGATGCCCTAGACATTTCATTCACAGCTCTCATTTGCACCCTACCGCAATCCACGTGGCCGTTGCTGTCCGAGTCACTTATAGCAACCAAGCTATTCTCACTACTTTTCAAACTACACGCTGGTCAGCTATCAATTCACCACCAGCAAAATCAAGTTTCTTTCTACATTATTCTATTTCTCCCATCCAAAGAAATTATTTATAAATAAAGGGGCTTTTTTCCCCAGATTTTTTTTTCATCTAACCAAATCTACATTACATTGAATTCATGAATTCATCAAATTCATTGAATCCACACTAGTTTCTCATTTTACCAGACTTTCTAAAATGTAAATAAAATGCACGCTGCCATCTTCCTTTTTACCTACAGAATAAAATAGAAACAATCAATAAGTGACTGAATTTTGAAGGGCATTGCAGGACACTGCTGCGGCTCATTTATATTGACTTTTTTTTCCTTTTGGGAAGGTGAAAGAAAGGAAATAATTATTTGAATTCTCATGCAATCCAATCAGTTTTACTCAAATATGTGCATAAATACAGGCATTACTGTCACAGTAAGGAAAAAGGCTAAGTATCACCAAAAATTTAAGTCACACAAGATTATTTTAACATGAGCCTCATTGCGTCATTCTAACCTTTAATCAGAAACCTAAAAAATACATCAATTCGAAATACATCCTTTTGCCATGCAGTAAAAAAAAGAGGTCATACACCTAACTGCAAACAAAAAGGCATTACAGTAGCTGCAGGTCATGGTCTTTTCTCCCACAAGCTAAGCAGAAAAATCAGAGAACTAAAACAAAATACTAAAATCATAGCAGCAAATACTGGATATGGTGGACTTCATAAGCCCCATAGCTGGATGTCACATCTAGAAAGAATACAGGAACTGAACATAAAAGGTATGAATACATTAAAGCCTGTAGATTTGGACAAAGAAAGCAAACTAAAGTATTGTTTCTAATAACGCAGAGATAACTGGGGAACTCCAGTAGACAACAGTAGTTAAAAAAATAAAGTTACAAGCAACTTTACATATACTTTACTTAAATAGAATCTCATTTTACCAGGCATGACACCCTGCCTGGCTTTACACATCTGCAGCAAGGTAAAGCTTGCATTTACCAAAATTACTTCTAGTCGTACAATACAGATATCGGTGCCTCTGAAGCTTTATGCCTACCACATGACAATCTTGCCATTACCAACCAAGTGGGAATAACAGACTGGAAGCCAAGCAGGAATTTGGAAACACTTAAACTTACACATGTAATAGAGGAAAAAGACAAGAAGTGCAAAGAAACAACTCTGCAAACCAAGCTCAAGGAAAAAAATCTTATCCAGTCTCAAGGGGAATGCTCAAGTTTAGAGATGAAGTATTTGTACATTGCAATGTTTCTATAAATACCTCCTTTTGAACAAAGCGTCTGATCTTTCTTTCCCTCCAACTTATAACACGGTGAATGCTGTCACCTTAAGATGTACTCTGAGCTCAGAGAAAAGAGGACAAGCCTGAGAAAAAGCAGGTTAAATTGGAGCAACTTGAGAAACAGTACATGGAGACAGCTACTTGCTACGTAAGTGTGAAGACTAAAACATAGATAAATCCTCCTGCTTTTAAGAAACACTCATAAAAGGTACACCCTGAGAAACAATCATCACTTTTTTAACACGTGACCTTTATAAAAGGTTAGATTTCCAGGTCCCGTGAGAAAGGGATAAGGCAGGAAGCTTTGCACTGTTCTGAAATAGGCAAACAACAAGAATTACACAGCGTTCACATGTGAAGATAAATTAAAGGCTGTTACAGGTTTTTGGCTTTTGTGGCTAGTAGAACTGGTCACTCAGCTTATCCCAGATTAAAATTAAATAACTAAATAAAAGCTTCAGGTACAGATAACTTCCTTGCCTTGCAACAAGGAAAGCCAGTGCCCTAAGAGGCTTGCCGGTTGCTCTTCACAATTCCATTAGTGTCTCAAAACCAGAAGAGAACACAAAAAGTGTTAACAGTTCTTAAAATGGCTTCCAGAAACAAGAAAAAATCAGGTTATTTTCTGCCTATGAAACCTTAGGTAACAATGCTACTTAACCCTTGACAAACTACCACTTTAAAACATTATAAAACCCAGGCAAAAAAAAAAAAACCAACCAAAACACACACCCCCCCCCCAACAAAACACACCAAACAACAGACCCCTACAATCCTCATGAGTAATTTTACTTACAGCAATGTTCTTGCTGAAACTAACTGGACTGTTCACAAATTAAATACATGCCCTCATGTTGTTACAATCAGGAACTAACATTATCCTCAAGGCAGATACCTTTTCTTAGATAAAAAAACAAAAACAAACTTTAAATTACTTCAGAACCTTAAAACAAGTCAGATGGGGGGGGACAGCCAAAATAGAACATGTTCTTGCAATATTCATGTGCTCATCCATTTGTATTACACAAGTTGACTCACTCATTTTAAGCAAATATTAAATGTGATCATAAAATTATCATACTGGGGTTTGAACACGAAAGTATGAACTCACTAAAAAACATCCCAAACCCCTCCCCCAAAAATACCTATAAATCAATAGACAAGAAGCAAAAATACATATACCTGACTTGAGAAGACTCGCATGAAGTTTTATTTTGCAAACCTATTCACAGATGTTGTCTGGAATACCTTTGACATATTAATTCATTCCTAATACTTCGTAGTAGCTATTCCCTGCTTTTAATTCCAGTTAAGCTTTGCTTCTGAGAGTTAAGGTAAAAAAATTTCTGCTAAACTGTATAAAATGGAAAATATTTTAAAACTGAACTATTTTTTTTTTCCCTGTTCAATGGAAGAAAAGCATCTTTGCTTTGGGTCAGCCCTAGGTAATTAGAATATCAGCAATTCAGAACAACTTTCAGGTACTCTGCTCAGGAAATTCTACCCATTCTCAAAGAAAAAAAAAAATGTTGCTACTTTATAGCTAAAAATCAGCTATTTTCATGGTGAGTTTTCCTCTTTTTTCCAACATTGCTTACACTGCACTAAGACAATGGAATTTAGTCCCACCTGACAAGAAGCATCATCAGAGATGCAGCCAAAAATGTATTTGCAGGACAGACAAAGTCACATTCACAAAATTAGCTATGTCAGGTAAACAGCAATGCATAAACAGGGGTGTGCAAGGAATAAAGAAACTTAGCAACTGCACTGCAATGTTGTTTCTGCATTACCACTATCATGGAATACACAAACACCCATTCCTCAGTACTAATGAACTCTATATAATACATAAAAAAAATATTGCCAGGATGCCCCAAATCTGTATGCAGGAAGAGACTGCACAAGTTCCCTGTTGAAATCTGAACGTTCTGTAGTAGGATTCAAACTAGTGAACCTACCAGAAGACATTACCTATAAGATGATACATTAAGCACCTACCTTTCTGTTTTCTTACACTGTTTCTTTAAACCTAGAGCAGGAATGCAAAGTCTGGTTTTACTTGAAGGTGTATTTTCAATATAATCTGCCTCCAATTTTTAAATACTACAGGAGAAATGCAATACACTGATTTTAGGTACTTCAACTAAAGCATTGGTGGAAAAATCCTGTCCCAATCCTATTTTTTAATTTAACACCACCCTGCCCCACCCACCAAAAAAAAACACAACCAAAAAACCCCAAAGAAACATCCCAGGCATATTGCCTAGTTTTTCCTTTATAAGGATGAGGTTTGGGGAGAAAAATATTAATAAGTAAACAAATTGAAAATGAAAAATTTACAGTGCAGTCCAAGTAAAATATCACCCTGTCTAAAAAACAGTATATGGTAGGTCTTTCACGAGAGGCTGAAAGCTTCTAACTTGTTTTGCCAGTATAAAAGAGCTCTTTTATAACTGTTAACCAACAAACGAAGCAAGGAACATCTCATCACTTCCCCATCCAAATCTCTCCTGGTTGAACTGAGAAATCCACTAGCTGTACCAGACCAAATGAGCAGCGCTCTTTATTGCTTGAAAACAACTTTCGAATGCCTCTCAAGTAAGATTAGATTTATCAGGAAAAAGCTCTCTTTCAGTGATGCCACGCTGCTATTGGTCCCAGGTGTACACTCAGAGATAAGTATAGGTCCACTAGTGTGGCATAAGAAAGGCTAATACAGTCCCATCGGGATCACCAGGGCAGCTATTTGCTCTGGCTCATGTATGCACAGCTGCACCTCTCCCTGTTCTCTCCTCGCTGGCAGCTACACCCAGCCCTGTATAAATAAGATTCAGCTGAATACCACTATAGTTAATATTTTCAGATTGGGTTTGTTTTTTTTTTGTTTCGTTTTGTTTTCCCCCAATAATTGATTTGTAGAAGATAACTGCAGTTTCCTTTACAGTCCAGGCAGCTAAGGGTAAAACCAGATGAGTTAGGAGATATTCTTCTATTCTAAGATAAACTAATGAAACATCATGAGCAGGAGTTACAAACCCCCGATACTCCCTCAGCATACACCCTGGGTGTGTCCATCACATCAGTCAGACCTGGCACTCCCCATGGTTGCAGTTCTGATCTGAAATTCAAGAGCAAAATTGTTGTGGTTGGACAGAAATGAGGCAACAGAGACTGCCATATTAGTTTTTCTCGCCTCACCCTTAAAAGATTTTGGAACAATGACAGAAGTGTAGGAAGTGGTGCACGAACACTCCTAACTGCACCAGGCAGTGGTGTGTCCTAGAGTGGAACATGCAAGGCACACTCAGACAGATCTCACATTAATTGTTTTTGTATATTCAGGCCTTGATTTTCAAATAGGCAGAATTTCATTGAAGTCATACCCCTGTCAGTTAGCATGGAACCCATTCACAGTATGTTTTAGAGTAAACAGATGAGTCACTGAAATCATCATGTTCCTTGATATTGTCGTGCATTTCGAATTACCTTCCTGTTCATGAGAAAAAGCAAACAGGTTAGAGAGATGAATAAATATAACTGTTTGACCACAAATAAACCCATGCCTACATATCAAGTGCCTGTATTTCACTCTCATTTTAAAAAGGAAACAGATATCTCACAATATGGATATTTAAATACACATTAAAAGATGACTGTTGTGGTTCTTCAACAACCTTTACATTAAACTACTTAAATCAGTATTTACATAAGAATTCTAGTGATCAAAATACAAAAATGGAGGTAATGGAAATAAGACAATAGATTTGGGTTGCGATAACCCAAAAAGCGGGCTAGTTAGTGCAGAAAACTAGCTTGAAGCCTCCACCAACTTCAGATTCTTTCCACGCACCATCGTACCATGGATGATTTTAACTCCTGCATCACTTGGGATTTTGTCCCTAATTCTGAGAAATCCTGCTCTTGTCCATTTAGGAGTAACCTAAAATGTAGCCTTATTTTATTCATACCCACATTACTATGACCATTCTGCTGTATTATTGTAGACTTCCTTCTTTCACGTTCCTTTCTGCATCCCTCTGAAGAAACCTTACAGAGCAGCCTCTATTCCCGACTGTGTTATTTCATTGTTATATCCCTTATAACAAATGGTAAGTAAGAAAACACATCTGGAGAAAAAAAAAGCACATGTAGATTGCAGAGGAAACAGCAACAAGACATGCCTTTCACAAAAAAAGAATGGCAAAATGCTTAAAAGCAACAGAACTCATTTAGAAAAGGAGCTACAATAAGGCCAACCTCTAAGGCATATAGACAAACTGGGTTTGGAGACACTAAAGAAAGGGGTGGAGTTTTTGCATTTTGGTCTTGAAGACCTCAAAAACCATATGGCTTTCATTGTTTGAATCAGGTACTTTGCAAAATTGTCAGTGAACCAACAGGTCAGTCTAGCCCCCAACCCCAGCATGTGACTGAATGTTTGAGTGTTTCAATGGTTATTACCAAACTTCACCCCACAAATAAATAATCTGCAGGCCAAACATACAGCCCATCAGTAACAAAAACAAACCAAAACATTTTGAAATGCAAGCATACAAAGACACATTTCCATGACAGACAGGGGCATTCTGTAACAAGGACACCACAGGGCAGCCCCTCACAAGAGGCCTAAGTTGTGATTGGCAATTGCTTTCATTTGCACTGCAGAACCTGAGGATTTCTGAATATTTCCTAGAAAGACGTTTTGCCAAGATGGGAAATCCAATACCATGGCTTCATTTTAAGGTGCATCTTAATCAAAAAACCAACTAGAACACCCTCGAACTTACACATTTTCTTAAGGGGAAAAAGAAATAAAAAAATAAAAATTGCACATTTCATAGGATGGTTTAGGTTGGAAGGGACCTTAAGGATCATCTACTTCCAACCCCCCTGCCATGGGCAGGGACACCTCCCACTAGACCAGGTTGCTCAAAGCCCCATCCAGCCTGGCCTTGAACACCTCCAGGGATGGGTCATCCACAACTTCTCTGGGCAACCTCTTCCAGTGCCTCACCACCCTCAGAGTGAAAAATTTCTTCTTAATATCTAATCTAAATCTATCCTGATCCAGTTTGAAGCCATTCTCCCTCGTCCTATCACTACATGCCCTAGTAAAAAGTCCCTCTCCAACTCTCCTGTAGGCCCCCTTTAGGTACTGGAAGGCCACAATAAGGTCTCCCCAGGGAAAGATTTCTTTTGCAACTGCATGTCTGACGTTAACAGGAAGGACTGTTCTTACTGACAGTAAGAACCTCAGTGAAAAGAGGGAAGAATCAACAGTTTGAGAACTGCCACATTTGGAAAATAACAGAAAACACTTCTTATGGAAAAGGGGGGGGGGGTGATATCAAACAGGACTATTTTAAACATCAGACACCCCATTTTTATGAAAAAAAATGTGTTCTATCAAACAGATAATTTTACTTACTGCATGATGATTTAACATTTAAAGATTTAATTACAAGCAAAACTTTCTAAAAATATTGTCTGCATCTCTGGCTTCCAAAGATGGGAACACATTGCCCTGTATTACAAGCTTAACATGTATCCACAAATCTATAAAATCTGGATTATGGAAACTTTTGCAATACCTGAGTTAAACAGAACACTTTAGAGGTTTGCCTCACTCACCTGTAAAAGACAGGCTCCAGAAATGATGTAAAGGTATGATTAAACCTTCTCAGTTATCGACAGACATGTTCTTTCATCTTGTAACCAAGGTCTGAATCTGGGCCTGGACACCCACATCTGGTCACACAGGGGATGTGCTCTTTCTTATTACTTAAGTTTCAAAGTTTCAGAGCCCCACATGTTTCCTGGACTATATTTTCTCCCCACAGTATTAGCTGATAGCTCCCTAGAAACACCAACAAAAAATTTACTGCCAAATTAAATATTGTTCTGCAGCTTAACAGCTTCCTTTCTCTTGGAATATCTCTCGGCAGTTATGGTTGACATGGTCACATTTACACACCTCTGGAAGCTAGACAGTATGAGATCACTTCTTTGAGCACCAAAAATACAACTGGTTCCCCTTTTAAAATATATATACTGTTATTTTCCAATTTCAAGTGAATTAGTGAAAACAATCAATCTCTTATTAAAAAAAGGGAAGTTAAATTTACTGTATAAACTCTTGTTACCATGGGCATGAAAGAAAAATACATTAAATGGTCATTTCATTCAGCATTTCTACCTTCAACTTGACCATTAAAGCAGAGAATATAAAGAGCAAGGATAACGTCCTATGTGAGAAGAATCTTTTTATGAAGCTTTTGGAAATCAAGGAGGGATTTCCTTCATTCATTCTATTTTTAAAAATCCGTGAAACAGGGTTGAAGCCCCAGCTAATCTTATTTCTTTCAGATGTCAGTTCAGAAATAAGAGGAAAGATTTGCTTTCAACTTTGAGCAGCTCAGCTTGCAAGTTCCTCCCCGAGAGAGGCTTGGCTATTACTCAAATCCAGCCAGCCGCAATGAAATGCCCAACTCCCCCTCAATGTGCCGATGAAACCCAAGAAACGTACTACATAATCACAATGGCAAACACCAGAACAAGGATGTGTGCATGCATAAATACAGCACATCACAATTCTCTCTTCTGCTGAGCTACAAAATCTCACATAACAAGTTATGCCACCTGACTGTCTAAAGGCAGTTTGCCTTCAGCCAGTCAGATGGTAAATTAATGCTTTGACATGCCATACCATATAGATTCCCACAAAAAAAACCCACCACCCTCAAGATTATTTAGACAGCAAAGGGCAAAAAACTTATATCTGAATAGTCACTCAGCAATTAAGGAATGTGAACACCATGCTTAGGAACAGCAGCTACATGAAATACAGGGTGTAACATAAAGGTGTTTAATTTTATTGTGAAACATAATACTTCTGGATAGTTTTCTGGAATAAGAGTATCAAAACGTTCCTCAAGGGGCACAAAAATTCCCTGCGATTGTGATTTTAAAGCACATATAGTAAGAATTAAACACTATTAAATACTTCCATTACCATAGTGCATAACAAATTAAATCAAAATAGGGCCTACTTTGTCTTAGGTGCAGCAAAAACAAAGCAAGTTCCTGAGATAATTACCTAAACTACTTGTCGTACTGCGAGCATTAGGCAATTAATATTGAAACTGTGTTGTCTCCGCCACAGGGAAAGATGCCATATAGTTAAGGATGTACAAGTTCATTTTCTATTGTGCAATGCCTTGTTTGGATTGCTTGTTTCTATCTGATCTGCATAAATTCTGTAAAGTTATCATTTAATTATGCAGTACGCAAATCCCTACATTTCAGTTGGTTTAAGCTGTTGCAGTCAGAGCACAGGAATTCATCGTCTCCCTAGTAACACACACCTGATCCAGAAAGGACTCAGACACAGGCACCGCAACGCAGGCAGGCAAAAGCATTTTCTGGAAGTGACTTTAAGACGACCTTACCCACCGGTGAAAGAAATCTGCTCCAGACGACTAAATTCACAGCCTGAGGCTTTTAAGCCCCCTCCACTCCAGCAATGTTCAGAAGTGTTTTCCACCAACCTAAGCCAAACTACTAGACCCATCCTTGCTTGATAATAGTAAAAACCAATCCAAACCAACTTTGTAATCACAGGAGCAGTGTTACAAAGGAAGTTACCTGGGGCTAACTCAAGGCATCCCTGAGAGCTACCTCACCCCATTGTGACCTGGTGCTCCTCAAGCACCAATGCCTGAACGGACCATGCTGCAGGACACTGCCATCCTCTGCCATGGCTGTTAAGCATCACTGCAGCTCCAGCTCACAGCCCTATTCCCACACCAGCAGCAGTCAGTGACCTCATTTTCCCTTTGAGGATGACCCCTGGATAAATACCGACAAATATTCCTGCTATTCAAATCCTTCATGTCTCCTGACTACATCTAAAGTTAATTGAGGGGGGAGGAGGGACACAGGAATATCAGTCCGGGACACCATGAGATCAAATGCCATGCAACCTCTCATCCTGCCTGAAGGTGAACTTCTTCAAAGATAACATTTCCCCCAGAAAAGAAAAGATGCAGCAGGAATGCAATGCATTCAATACATCTGACAGTCTTCTGAAGTGACAGTGCCTATTTCTACATTTGTAGTTTGAAAAAGAACGGGAACAAGAAATACAGAAAAAGTTCACATGATCCTGCTTTGTTGTTGGGAAGCATCACAGCCAAGCACCACAGTCTCCTCCTAAACTCCCTTGCAAAACAGATGTTGCTAAGGGGTTTTCTATATGCAAATATCTGACCTTTAATCAATTATAACAGATCTTCTAATCAAACTCTGTTCCACTACTCAAAATTTGAGACTTTATCAAGAAACAAGAAAGCTGTTCTTTCATCATCCAGCCAATCAACAGAACTGTATTTTTTTCTTAGAAAGGCAAAAAAGAAAAAAAATATTTCTTTCCCAACAACTGGTGTACAATTTCTCTGCCAGGCTTCTTCAATTCAACTCTATTATTCCAACTCAGGTGTGGGAGGTTTTTCCCCATAAAGGGTGAAGCAGAGTAGCTGTGTAAGGCAACATATTGATAATGACCACCATTCACGACGTGAAAAATTAACTGTCAGGAGAACTTATAATGAATTAGTTCTACAAACACATGAAAAATGCTCTTTCAACTCCAATACTCTGAGTATTTACAAGCCCCTAAAATTATCCCAAGGGCCAAATTACTTTACAAAATTAATTAGTGAAAAATCCCAGTGAACCAATTTTTACATGTATGCAAGAATTATAAAGCACATTTTTTCCTTTCTGCTGTAAGTAGCAGCTGTCCTATTTATCTTTCAGGCTTTTTACTCCACACAGGGACTGTTTACACACAAACTTTGACACAAGTGGGAGAATGCATTTTTAAGAGGCTCAAAAAAACCAAAAAAAAGACTGCATGCTTCAACAGTTTAAGATGAGCATCAGAAAATAACCTTTAAAAAGAGCTATATAACTTTCATATTGTTTTGTTTTCATATTGTTTTGATCTTATCCCTATAAACACTGTTAGCTAACTCAATTTAACTACAGAAAGCCAGGTTACCCTCTGGGAACATAACAGATTAGCCTACACTTATAAAAAGTGATTCTTTGAACTTTAAAAAAAAATAAGTAAATATATATATTTATTTATTTATTTCACCTCCACAAAGGCTTACCTCCTCACTGCCATCTCCCACACAGCCCTCCTCTATAAGGCTTGACTGCCTGGCAAATAAGACACAGAAATAAAGCCCAGCTGGAATTCATTTGGCCAAGTGATCATGCACAAAACAACAGGTAATCAAAGTGCTACTAAAATAGTTTAATGGTTATACTGCTGCAGCGCAGTTTTCATACACCATCTCAGAGTTATGCAAAATACTCTGCTGGCCCTGATGCCGTGAAGGCAGGTGGCATTTCCTTCAATAAAATCGCAAGATTTAGCAATAGTCAGATATTTGTGAACCGTAACAATTGAAGCAAATAAAGGTAACACCAGATCTACTCTACTGAGTTTTCAAGCTCCTGTCACAATAGAGAAGCGTGATTCCCTCCTCTCGCAGTGTCTTCAGCACTCATTTCTACCACCCTCTCTTGGAGAAGACATTAAAAAACCCCCAATCTGAATGAACTATCATCGGTTAAATCCACACACACCCCCCTCAAACGGATGAAGTCAGATTAATTCAAGCCATGTTAGCTAACAGTTTGCTATCGCCACAAGCCATAACCCGACAGACAGTTTGTCTCCCCCTCCACACCCCGTCCTTCTGGGTTACCTCTCTATTGGCTTAGCCAACCTGCACAGTGTCAAGTCAGACCCAGGCTCACACGGTGAGATGGGAGGAATGGGGAAAAATGAGCTGCTGGAGAAGTAGTTATGGAAGGGTTTTCCAATTCTCCCATAATGGGGGTTGTTACTTATAGATAATAGATACATATATGCCTCTCAGATATCACTTACAAGTAAAACCTGACGGACTCCACGAAGCGCATAACCTGTTCGAAAGAAGGGACCCAACACATACAATGCTCACAGACACAGGGTTAAAAAAAGGGTTTATAAAAAAAGCAAGCAGCAATGGTTTTCAAAGCAGAAAGTAAAAACCGCACAAGCCCAACTTTCATAGTTTTTCTTTGACAGGTCATCTTGAAAATCAGAAAGTTTCTGACTGTTTCAGAGGGCACAAACGTGATGTTTCCCAGACTCCGCTGAGTCTCAGGCTTTTGTTCTGATAGTAGCTTCAACTGACTAGCACTCGGGGCTTGGAGTTTAATAAAGAGATTCATTTTTTTTAAAAAAGATGACAGTATTAATATTACCTTTCAATTTCAAAAAATGGCAAAAGACTACAAGACGAAACAAAAAGAAGTAATGAATTTTCCAAGTGGGCACAAGAAAGTTTCTAACAGCAAGAGGAAAATTGGTGTATTAAAATTGCATGAATACAACCCATGTTGCTCATGAGGAAAAGCTAATCTTTCCCTGTTAACACTCCATTTTTAAACATTAACAAATATTTCATTTTTAAAAAGCTTGTTTGGCGTTATTTGGTGCACGTTAATTTTGGCCTATGAGAATTCAGTTTTAAAACCTTATGACTTTTTGTCCTTACACAAGAAGTGTTAAACCTTCTGTTGCATCTTACTGGGTTTGTTCCCTGCTCTATAGAGTTGTCCAAAGACAGTGCTACTGCCCAAAATGAAGTCTGTGGTCTTTTATCAAGTAGTTGATGCACACAGAATTCATTTTCTCCTACCACTTTATCAAATATGTTGCTTATGTTTAACTTCATGATGGGGAAAAAAGTGCCAATATTCCAAAGCAAATTTTACCTTAAAGTTGCTAAGACTGCGAATAATTTTCATTTTGTATTTTCTGTCCATTGTCTTACTTCTGTTTAACCTAGACTTATCCCATCTGAAAATAATTGCAACTCATTTTTTTTAGTGTGGTACACAATTGTTTTGTTACACTAACATCAGCTAGACTTAAGCAATATTGACTATGTTAATTGACGAAATTCAACACTTAAGTAACAGCACTGTATCTCCATTAGTTAACTAAATTAAACTTATATAAAAACGTTTTTGGCTTTGTTTGTTTCCCAGAAAAGGAAAAAAGCATGGAGCAAGGAAGCCAAGAATTACAACGTAAATGAACAGGTTGATAAACTACTTCAATTTCACATAATTTATTACTGTTAAAGTTTAAAAAAAAAAAAAAGCAAGAGTCAGGAAGAAGGTAGAAAGCTAACCCAAAGAAATGGTAAGTGATAAACTTCTAATTTTCTGTTGGCCACCAGCCTCTGAACTTTGGCACCACTGGCAATTGTACAGTGACTTGAAATATGAGTTGGTAATTACTGTTAGTCTCTGTATACAACAATTCCAACATATCGGCCAAATCTCTCATCAAGAATGAATATGCCTTTTGTTTCCTGTAATTACTGTAAACATTGTCCTGCCACTGACCAAGATTTCCTTACTATAGAAAACCTATAAATTTTCACAACAGAGCACTCTGCTTTTCAATTCCACCAGCAGTAGACCGAGCCCATCACCCTGAATGTACTGTTCGTTAAGAAAAAGCAGTCCATGTCCCACTGCAACAAAGAATAGATTTTAAATGGATTAAAATGTGAATCTACCCTGGAATCCTTTTTCACCTCCACCTGAAAAAAAAAAATCTATAGCCCTCCCTTAAGCCGGTAACCAAGCAGGCAATAAGCATGACAGCATAGCAAAACCAGCAGGTCTTGGCACTCTGTTACTAATATAATGGACAGGTTTTAAGGAAGGTTTGGAGTTCATTCAAGGCAAAAAACGCTGTTGCTGCTGTTGCCCTGTTGTCATAACCTAAAAGAAAGGGATTCTGAACATAAAGCCTTCTTTACAACAGTTCAAGCCATACCTTTACAGTCTAGTTTACCTCCACTTTCCTTATACTCTCCCTCCTTTTTGTTGCATTTTCCATTTAATTTTTCGCAGTTACTTGAAAATTCTTGTTTCACCACTCATATTTTCCTTTTTAAGAGCAACGTTTATTCCACGTTCTATGTATCGGTATCTATATGTTCCAAAGAAGCAGGAAGGTGTCTTACAACTTTTTCACGGGATAAAGGCCTGAAGAAATATTGCCAGATACATAAAACATAATGGAGTCTTATCTTCTGAAAAATGTGTAATGGCGTCTCTTCCAGCTAAATGGTGTCTCTTGCATGCTAAATTAATTTTTAACAATTTTAAGTGCTATCAACACTCTGAAGAAAGAGTACAGACAAACCTAAAATGCCAATGAAACATTTTCATACATGCACATAAGTCTAATCCTGTAATTTAGATTTTTATGAACTAAATCACGTGGCAAAAATACAATCTACAACTGCCTTCTGGCCTCTACTTCAACCACATATATGTTTAGATTACAGGATTTCTACTCTTACCGAAACCTCCTCTGAGAAACAGTCCGTGAAACTGTGCCACTGTAATAGAGCTGAATGTTTAACAGCTAAACCAAAATGAGTTTCACTTCAGACAAAGAAAACTTTTAATGTGCTAAGGAAGAAGGTGAAGGGGTTGGTTTGTTGTTGTTTTTTTTTTTTCCTTAAGAGGTTCATATACTTGAGCTGCTTCATTTCTTCACCCACTACCAAGGCGTTGTTTAAATACAGTATAAAAAGTAATATTGCTGTGTGTTTCTCAAAAACACAAAGACAAATTTCTTGGAGAAAGCAAAAATTTATTGTTCGGTGGCAAAAACTTAGAATTTAAAAAGATTAAAAAACAAGACCTTTGGGGAATAAGTCAATATTTCTACCAAAGCAACCTGCTCCTTCTCACAAACTACACTGATGACAAAACTCCTGAAGAGGAACAAGCCTCCCACAGGTAAGCTCCCATAAAAGTGATGATTCTCCATTATTAGTTTTTCATTATATTCCAGCATTACTACTGACAAAAAATGCTAGCACGCACACTAAATGCTTACTAGCCACCTGCATTCAGCTGACAAACCACATGTTATTTCTCTGGCGGAACTCTTGCCAAGGGAAGCACTCAGTGGTCAACACCTTGGTAGTTACATTTCTAACTTCTCCCACCGGCTTCTGCCTCCAGCACATTAATTGCACCTACTGGGTTCCATTTTTTTTTTTTTAATACCAAAAAATTAGAAACACAAGTTCTTGAAGTAAAATTCCACCTAGTGCTCTTACTTCAGATGGCACATTTAACAAATCCAATTCACTGCCCTGGGGCACGTGATGGATGGCAGAGCAGTCATCTCCATTTCTCTGCTGCTTTTCTGCTGGCCAGCTGCAGTAGGGCAGTGTCCCTGGCCCTCCCCAGCAAGTCTTTCCACCACACCCCCAAAAGTTTCCTACCAAATCCCAGCCCAGGTTCTGTCATCCACAGCTGCCAGGGACACCTCCTCAGACGAACCTGCTCAGGAGCTCCTCTTCTGTTGCGAAAAAAGCTGTGTATATGTTAAATGCAAAAGTTACTAAAAACCTCCAGCCAAGAGGTTACTGTCATAAATGAAAATCGGAAAAAATGGGGCAGGGGGCAAATCAACATTCAAAACC
Organism: Anarhynchus alexandrinus; assembly: GCA_008711295.1. NCBI lineage: Eukaryota > Metazoa > Chordata > Aves > Charadriiformes > Charadriidae > Anarhynchus > Anarhynchus alexandrinus. The sequence goes on from VUYV01000124.1 coordinate 1,742,822, forward strand.
AATATCCACTCAATTGTAAACTTAAAAGGGCAGAGTGTTGCTCTACAGTTGTATGAAGTTAAGCAACCAGTACTGCAAACAAACAATTTCACAAGTTACTGGTGTCTTTAAAAAAAAAAAGGGGGGGGGTGGGGGAGAAGCAGTAAGCTTTCATGGATTGAGTTACCATATACCAGTTGCAAATGTTGGTAAAAGAAAAATATGGCAAAAACAGTTTAAATATTAAAAAAAAAAAACAAAAAAACAAAAAAACCACAAACCACTAGCCAAAACTGCATACTTAGAGCCTTATACTTTTTCTTCCTCCTTTTTTAAAAAGGTAGATATGCTTCTTTCTAGTTTTGTTATTGATTTGGAGGAGCTAAAGATTAGGGGGAACCAGCAGAAGAAATGATGTTTAAATGCATTTGAAAAAGAACAAAGCCTTAAGTTTCCACAATGCTGCAAGAATTACATTGCCAATTTTTCTCCTCCTACCCTCTATTATTCTGTGTGATATAATCACATATTACATACAGTCGTTAATCAAAAGCTTCTCAAAGCTTTTCACAAACATCTAGTTAGGCCTTATAAAAGAAATAATAGTTTTCCATCTTCCCAAACAAAAAAGACTCACAGACAGGGACCTGATCCAAGACAATGCCACGTCTCAACCAGAACCTGCGTATCTATCCCTCAGCTGCTCTGCTGCCCGGCACTCACCTGGGTGTTCTTTCTGGTCTCCCTCAGAGCGCTCTAGAAACATTTACTATATACACTTAAACATACACTTTAAAACTATTTACCAGACCAATCTAACTGCAGAGAAGCTGTTCTTCAAATAAGCTGCAGGGTTTTCTTTGTATTAGGACCAAAGCATATTACACAAAGCATTCTAATTACATCTGAACAACAGTGCTTCTAAAAACCAGTCTGGCTAAAACAAGCTCCCAAGCCCAGCAATGCACATGAAGATTTCCAGGAACTGAATGTGCCACACAGGACATTAGCTTCACCTTAAGCTTTCAGCCCCTTCTTTTCCTTGAAAGCACACCACAATGAAAACGTGCCTGTACAACAAACATAAACCCAGGCTCCACTTCAGCAATATTCTGATGAATATTTGGGACCTTTAAAGGTCCCTTCCAACCCAAACCATTCTATGAACCATTCTAACATTAATCAATTACCTCTACATAAAATGAATAGTTTGGAACATCAAATCCACCCCCTGCATGTGAAAACAGGAAAAGACAAAGGCTGTATTTTGAAAACAAGGCACTTCGCTGTCTTCCTTAGACATGCTATTGTCACCTCTGCATATAATAAAAGCAACCCTGGCTGTCACGTCGTGCCCTACAGGGCAGGCGTTTGAAGGTGAACGCAGCTACTCAAGGCAGAAAAGGAAAGGAAAAATTTAACCAGACCTCACTATGGAAATCCAGGTCCCGGGCAAACTTGTTTTGTACACGGTCAGTTTAGCTGTAGATATTAATATCCCAAACCACCTGCTTAGAGCCAAGGAGGACAGGAGTGAGACCTAACTTACTTACTACAGGCAAAATCAGCCAGGCAGGTTAGGCAAAGAGCCAAGCCAGCCTATCTTAGACAGGCAGCACTCGCACAATCCCTGCGGCTAAAATTGGGAAGATGGGGAGGAGGGATCACTTGGCGGTGGGATTAGCACAGGGCCTTTTTCACAGACACCTTTGGTCTGTCTCGATACGGTGTTTTTCACCAAGAACGTGAGAAGTTGTACTGCAATGGCATGCACCAACAGGTGTAGACATCTTTCTCATCTGCAGAAAGGTATAAGATGAAGAATTGTAGGGTAACGCTAATGAAAGTATCCAACACTTTAAACCACTTCACATCATCCCTCCCACCTTCATAAAATTTTCTCAAGACAGGCAGAAAGTAGTCTCTAATAAAGCTTTGTATAGACAAACTCTCCTTTTCACCATTCTATAATGTTTTATACTTTAAAAAGAACCACATGCCTAAAAGTAATTTACCAGATATTAAACTTAAAATTAAAAGGCAACACCCTTTTCTTTATGGTGACCTGACAAAGAAGGTGAACAAATTAATAAAACTTCAAAAAAGTCATAATAAAGTTGACAACATTCATTACAGTATAGTCCAAGCTGTTATTAAATAGCTAGCATTGCAGCTGAAAACACAATATGCCAACTGAAAGTTTAGAAATACTTTTTATAATAAATCGAAATGCAGTTAAAACATGAGAAGACATGAGGAACCCATGGAAACAAGAAAGGCTTATGAACACGAGCATCTCAGAACAAGCCTAAGCATCCAATCCTTTTTTCACCCTTTCCTGCTCCTTATCTATTCGTAGGTAGAGCCTCAGAATACCTGTAGAAAATACAAACATTCAGAGAGCGCTACTACACAAAGGCAAATCTCTTGCCTCCAGTTCCAAAATATGCAGTAGCTTTGACAGAAAACTGTCTGTTACGAATGCTGTGGGGAAGAAAAGATTAAAAAAAAAAAAGACAAGCAGCTGATGCCCTTCCATGCCAACACAGAGGCCAGATAACCCTGGATATAGCCCCGTCTGTCCCTCTGTCCCACACCATACAAAAGTCACTTTAGTCTTTTTAGCTTCGTGACAAACTAAAGTCCTAGATCCTCCTAAACTGAGAGACAAAGCTGTGAATTCCTAATGCAACAGTGCATTCAACACCAGTGACTGAGCACATTTCATTGCTATTTTTTTAAATAGGATAAGAATACATCATGTTCAATAATCCAATTATGAGCATCTGCACCATCTTCACAGTAGCAGTCATGTCTACACTCTGGAAAATTATTTTTAGCATATTCATTTAGTAATCATCCCCATCTTTTCTATTTCTAGTATAATATGCTACTGTGTATTAACCACAAGATTTCATTATCTAAAGGGCTGGACAAACAAACTTTAGCAATTTATTTTAGAAAAAGTAATTCTATATTTTTAAATGAATATGAACATTAAGGGAGACTAAGTCAAGTTCCACTTCACAATTACTCATTTCTATGAACATGTGTTGACATTTTTCAGCATATGGCCATTCCTTCTAAAGCTGAATCTAAGTTAAATTTCATGTAAGTGACTTAAACTGTTTCCCAGAACTCATGCTTTACTCTTATCTCTACCAGACACAGGACTGCAAAGATTTCCTGATAACCACCCACTTGGAAGCAAGGGATAGAGAAACCGATACAAACCCAGAGATATTCTGCCATTCTTACTTTCCAAATGAGCATACTTGGTGCTTAAAAGAAATTCCACTGAATAGCCTGACCACTTTTCGGGGGGGTTTTTTTGTTTTGTTTTGTTTGGGGTTTTTTTTAAGTACAAACAGGGAAGAAGGAGGATGCACATCCAATATTACTATAACACTGTTGCACATTCTTGTCTGGGTCACACAGGGCCCCTACACAAGATCCTCCTTCCCTTAACAATACTTATACGTTGTGACTTTGTGTCTGCTTTACACCTTTCTTTCCACAGCCAATGCACACCCATTCTAAACATCTCCCCAGTCTAACACACTGCTCATTTCAGAAATATTTGCTAACTTCACGCTTACCTCTAGTTTTAGTCTAGCTCTCATTGCAAACCATCTGTAACAAGGAACAGTCCAATAACCCACTATAATCAAATCTTTTTATCATAAGATGAAAAGATGGAGAATACTAAATGGAATGGCATTCACAAAACTGATGAGAAAGTATGGCAATCCACAACCATAAACAAATACAGGACATCCTTTCCATAAGGAAGCCAAGAAACAAACAATTTACACAATGCATTTTATAAAAAGCAACATTTAGTGTTTAGAGAAGGCGCAGTATAGTAATCCTTTATGGAGGTATAGCAAGCAAAACAAAATACCAAGCAGGAATATAAAGAAAATAATGAATTATATACACAGAAAATGCTGTGTGCCTTTCAACAGCAATTATGATTTTGGTACAATTTTTTACATGACTAACTTGAATACATTCCCTCAAAAATACACTGTAATCAGCACAAAATAACATATTTACTTCGTACTGATATGCTGTGCTTATCACTAGTTTAAAATGAAAACCCAAACTTTTTACTTTAATTTAATTGCACAGGCCCTATCAGCCAAATACAGAGTTTTCTTGTCTTACTTTTTTTTTTTTTAAAATCAAAAAAATACACCAAGCTGTCACAGTTCTCTGCTTTCTGGAAATAATGATCAGATACAGAAAGGAAGTTGATGCAACAAAACTGCAGAAAATAGCTCAGACTGTTTTTATACAGGAGAAAAAGGAAGGAAAAGAGCTATTCAGAATTTAGAAGCTTTTCTAAAAAGATTTCAGAACACAGTTAAACTAATTAGGCCTAGTTTTTATATTGCTAGATTATTTTATTATATTAAGAAGATATGCAAAAGCTAATTTCTATGACATCATAAGCAGTAAAATACTGAATGGAGCACCTCTCATGAGGAAAGGATGTGAGACCTGGGTCTGTCGAGCCTGGAGAAGAGAAGACTGAGAGGGGAAATCTTATCTACGCTTATAAATATCTAAAGGGCGGGTGTCAAGAGGATGGGGCCAGACTCTTTTCAGTGGTGCTCAATGACAGGACAAGGAGCAACGGGCACAAGATGGAACACAGGAAATTCTGTCTGAACATGAGGAAAAGCTTCTTTACTGTGAGGGTGACAGAGCACTGGAACAGGCTGCCCAGAGAGGTGGTAGAGTCTCCTTCTCTGGAGATATTCAAAGTCTGCCTGGATGAGTTCCTGTCCAACCTGCTGTAGGTGAACCTGCTTTGGCAGGGGAGTTGGACTAGCTGACCTCTGAAGGTCCCTTCCAACCCCTACCATTCTGTGATTCTGTGAACTGCATTAGGACCATCTAACACTGCACTGGTTGGCAGAAGATGCTATGTGTCAGCTACATGTTCTCAATCCTCTCTTGTGTCCACACTAGTATGTGGTAAGCAGCAAGTTGGATCAATTGGCTGCTCTGGCTGAGAAGCAAATAAAAAAAAAAAACCAAAAAGTGAAAAAAAAGGTCTGTGCAGATCAACGAGCTGAAGTGATTCACTGCCTATGTGCCAATCTCCTCGTACTACTGCAAGAAAGCTAAGTAGAATGCTTCAGCAGAAAGAAATTATGCAGCAGCAGTGCAATTTTCGGTTGCCTCCATCATACCTTACACATAGGATCCTGTTATAACTTTGGCTGAAACCAAAACTACAACAGAACATTCTCCAACTGCACGCACTGTGAGCGTTGCCTTTTGAACACGATGCACATTCAGAGGAAGCCTGGAATCAGTCAGTTCTGTAACCTACCAAAAAGATCAAATCTCATTTTCAATACAGTTTTTAAACTTAATTTTAGGACTCTTCACCAAATTTTAGCTAAATTACTTTTTTGCTCATGGTTTCAGAACAATGCATTTCCACTAGGGAAATCAGAATCTGTATTAGAAAACTATGTAGTAGGAAATGGGATATTTAATGAAAACATTATATTCTCAGACATTTCAAATCCCATTGCATTCATGAAATAACTTACATGATTTGCCCTTCACCCCATCTTTTGTGCTCACAAACTCTAAGTGCCTTATACAACTACCACAAAACACGATGACTTTAGTATTATTCCCTCGTGAGGCAGCAAACCAAATGCTGAATTGCAAAGCATCTAACTACTCTAAAATTCTACCTAAAGACAGCAGCCAAAGAACTTAATAGAACTAGATAATACTCACTTTCAAATTTTCCTGCTTACTCAGCACACTACTGAAATGCTTAGTCTTGTTTTATTTTTGAAAGAAATCACAAATTTCAAAATGCTTTTGAAAAGGTTAAAGCATCTAAACGTGAAGAAATATCAAGCAACTTCTGGTTTTTATTTTTCAGCATTTCTACACTGAAAGACTAACCTTTTTTTTTTTTTAATAACAGACTCAGTATTGTCGCTTTTTCCTTCCACTTTTTGTGGCTTAATCCTGGAATCAAAAAATTTCATCCAAAGGATGGCATTCATGCCGCCAGCCCACATACACTTTTTGGCAGGCTACAAAGAAGTCAGTGCTCCTCACAAAGCAGCTCTGTGCTACATGGTGACTGAAGCCAGTAAAATAGTACCCCAAAGTGAAGCCTAGTATATAAAATGTATGCAAGCATCAGAATCCATACTCTGAAAATTCATTTCTCTTGATGAGTAATAAACTCTTCAAAGGTCTTGTAGCTCAAAAGAAAAAATGTATGGAGTTTGTTTCACCCCACACTTCATTTTTAACTGGAAAAACACACTAAAGAATGGAGAAAATACAAAAACCACTCATGGAGAGCATGAACAAAAATAGACTGAAGATTCCAATGCAAGATATTTCTCTCTCACATGCCTTTAAGTAATTACTGCTTTCAAAGCTCATTGTCTATCCTTTGACATTGGAAACAGATGAGGAATTGTATCTTGAGCAGAAAGAAAGATTGGTTCATAAAAAGGATAAGAACAGCAGCACCGGAGGCCTGCACATTAATTTTTTTCCCTTACAAATGCATGTTAAGTGTTAAGTTTCTCGGCTCAGCTCATCTTTTGCAGAGTAACATACTTCTGATAGGAGCATTAAACGAAATACAGTAAGAGATGCACTGTCTTCTATTCCCTAATTCCTCAAAAGCTGATGCCCTGAAATCCAGTACTTCCACACAGCTATGAGCTTAACTCATAGCTCAAGCTATTAGATGGACTTTGCTACTCAGATTTCTATAAGCAGATACTATTTTCAGGAACTAATAGACTTGTTTGATGAAATAGTCTCATTAACCAGACATGAGAGTAAATAACCTTTATAGGTACAGTATGCAGCAACCCTTTTCTAGAGTATGAAGACCATAAGCACTCTGAAATACAGATATACACATAGATAAAATATATGGTTGTGTAAGCTTAAAATAAAACACATGGTTATAATGATATAGAAGCTGGTCATGGTGGAATAGTGTTTCGCACATGAACCAAGTTCTCACATTGTTTTACAGTACTACTTTGCTGTTTAAATTCATACCTGGTTTTTATGCTTATATAAGCTAATTGAATCTGGATCAAACTATTTGGCTCCAAAAAGATCATCTACCCCTACTATACACTGTAAAGAAAAAAAAAATTACCTTCCAAAATATAGGACTGTGGTCCTCACAAAGAGAAGGCAGGCAGTTATAAACTAGGGGAGTAAACAAAAACTCAAAGCACGTTCATGGTCACCACAGTTGTATGACACATTAAAACAGTCTCCTGCTCATCATCCACATCAACCTCTCATCAACTCAAAACTTGCTTGTGTAAATACCTGTATATTTGCATGTAATTATGCTGTGTCAACAAGTGGATTTAAAAGGTTGTAATACTCTTTTGTGAGATCAGATTTCTGCTTATGGGTTATACTTTTAAAAAAAGTAAGCCATTTTTAACAAAAGGCAACAACAAAATAACTTGTATTTTGCCAAATACAAGTTAAGACATTAATCAGAGCAAATGTACAATTGTAAATAAAAATTGCTATAACAAATCATTCAACTATTTGCATACTCAAGATTAAAAGATATGTTTGAAACTTCTCCCTCAGAAATAAGAAAAACTTTTTGTGAGGCTGTTAGTTATAACCATTTCCAAGTTTCAAATAAAAAACTCACCTAACCTAGAAATGCAAAGTCTGAAAAATGAAACAAGTCTAAAATAGGAATTCTTATTAACAGTACTGATCTCAATATAATTTGTTATGGAGTACAACAAAAATACTAATAGAGATTATCTTTGGCAGTATAGCACCATTCTACATTAACCAGTCGTGGCAACAAAGTTTTGCTTTTAAATCCATCTGATAATTAAACCTTTCCAGAAAACGGAGAATACAATGCTGCTTTTCTTAAGAAGTCAGGAGGCCTTAGTACAGTATACAGATGAGACTTTGAAATATCAAACAGACCTGTTCCTGATTATCAGTGGAGATGAAGAGTCATGTATGCTTAGCAGGCTTCAAGTTTTATGATTTTTATGTGTTTATAATTTTTTCCTAAGTGGACTACTTCAAAAATGTTTTAGGAAGAAACACTATTTTCTGTTTTAGCAGCTTCCCAATTTCAGACTCTTACAAGCTAGCACTAAAATTTAATATGTAGTTTTAGAAGATAAAAATCCTCATACTGAATCTTTCAACCTCACTAGCCAACTGCAACTTGCCAAGGGAAGTTCAGAAATAGAACCATTCATTCAATAAATGCACTGTTCTGCACCAGGCAGCCCACAGAGATTTAACTCCAATGCTAAACTCCGTACAGTGTCAACTGCCATGATCACATATGTAGTGAGGCCTGATCTCATCCACAATTACAATGTACATACATTACATTTGTTTGTTTTCCTGAATGTGTCAGGGGTGCCTCAGATTACCAGAATTCATTTCAAGATATTTTTATTGCCAAATCCATTAACTAATGTCTTCCTCATCTACAAAAAGCTTGATAAAATTTCTTTACTGGCACACAAAACTCCAAATGCTAAGAAAAGTCTTCTTGTGTATAGTTTCAAAATTAGAATTTTGTTTTATTATTATAGCCCATTACACACAGTAACATGGCATACTGAGATAACACTGCTTCTGTTTTTAAAACTCAGATTATTGTAGAAGTGTAATAGAAATGTAATTACTTACTTACATTAAGCTAATTACAACAAAGAAATACATTTAAGTTGTTCTTTTATCAGTGAAGAACCATTATACAACTATGGGTTTAATTATTTTTAACGTAGGTTAGTCATATCACACTCCCTACTTCCTCCTCCAACATTTAACAAGAAATAAATAGCAGAAAGTAGTACTGCTCTTTGTAATAGGGGAGAAGGTGGTTGTGGAATTTTTTTTGCATACAAAAATACACTAAATATTCATCAATGATAGTAGGGATTTACTCAAAATCCAGGCATAGCACATAGCTTCCTAAATTTTGTATTCTCCTAGCTTACCCAAAGCTGCTCTGTTTCAAGAAATAATTCCAGCCAGGTAATTTGGAGGGACCATTTTGCCTCCCAGTAACTTCCTCGCTGAAGTAGTTAATTCACAGATTATTTTCAGTTCCTTATGGTCAGTTTGCAGTTTATGCTCAGCCTGGGGTTTACATGTCACCTCCCTATTCACAAGTTGTCATGACTAACAACTAGCATGAGCAGGGCAAGTCAATGGCCATAAAGATCTTAGTGGCAATAAATATCTTACAAGAACCTTATAAGCAACAATTTCAAAATAAAAGAAAGATAAAAGAGAGCTAGTATTTAATTATGGAAATTTACCTGTAAAAGTTTTTTGGTGGTATTTTGGTTCCCCACCCCCCCACACCTCAATACTAAAATATTCAAGTATTACAGGTAGATTTATCATTTACCTGCAGACCACCTCATCTATGAAAGCTGAGGCAGACTCTTAGAACCACTGCTGAACTACAGCAGAGTCCCAGGACCCACTTGCCTATGGAATATCAAAAGTAGTAAAGGACAAACAGCGATCAAAAACATAAAGCAGGTAAACTGGAGGCATTCAAGTGCACAGAAGAACGACATGTCCGGTTAGAGAGTTTACTATCTTCTTCAGGCTTCAGAGAGAACCACATTTGATCACTTCATGGCAGTTCTATGGAAATTGCCCTTTTGCGTTCTAGCACTCGAGCTGCCATTAAAGAAAAGTTTGACTGATCCATTAAAGCAGCAAAGAACTTCAAAAATAAAAATGGATGTTCACTGACTATCTGCAACAATGATTTGGGATATAAGAATTCATTTCAAGGACTGGTAAAAGAAATACCACAGGAACCTGTAGAACAACAGAAGAAGCATTATTATATTACAAAGATCTACTTATTCTATTACTGAGCAATAATTATATTTGGAAGCACATCTTAAGAGAACAACACTTATGTATTTTCCTCCATCAGGTGCTATTTTAAAAGCACCTAGAAATAAAAGACTAGACGCTTTGGTAGAAAGCAATGTAGCCATTGACCACCCAAAAAAAAAAATAAATCATTCTTTAGGTACAATTAGAAGCAGTGTCTTTGTTATTCACATAATTTCATGCCCAAGAACAGGTCAGAAAAGAGGATTTTCTCTTTGTGGATACCAACATGAAACTTTGGAGGATTTGTTTGGTTTATCTTGTATTCACGTATTTTTTTTTCTGCAATACCAAAGAACAGACTTACCTCAGAAGTAAGTATCACAGAGCATCATGCTGTACTTGCAATTAATTTTCAAACGCAAAGTGAACTTAGAGAACATTATCATCCATGAAACACTAATTAGGATTATTATGTGATTTTTCAGAATATCATTCCAGAATTAACATATATCACTTGAGACACTATCAGAAACAACTTCATTCATGTACCGCTTCACAAGTATTATAGTTGGCATTTCACAACCGCAGAGCCCAGCCAACAGAGATTTCCTTTTTTGCGTGTTATCTAAAAGTCTCAGAGAAAGACTTCTAAAAGCAAACGGACTAGAACTATTCTGAGTATTTTCCCCTCGCTATCTGAATGGAACACGATGCCTCTCAGATAGCCTTAAAATCTAGTGCAAATGAATATTGCACATTACCCAGCCGGCGAGAGGGTGAGGAGGAAGGCGGCACCCCGGGAGCCTTCCCCACCGCCTGAGCGCAGGGAACAGGCACAACCAGCTGCCTCAGCTGTATCCCAGCACTACCTACACAGTTAAACTTAATTGCAGTCGCATATTTTATTCAACAGTTTAAAGTGTTCCAACAAAAGAACCTGTTAAGTAAAGCTGAGATTTACAGTACTTGTTCCTTTCAAAAACTTCATTAAATCAGCTTCTTATTACACAGCAGCCATGAGGAACTGTTTACAATATATTAAAAATGCACCTTCCTAAGTGTAGCAAACAAGGCCAGGGTGTGGTTGCCTCACAATTGGCAGGGAACGCGTGTCTTACAAATATTTCCAGTTCTACTGTGCAGCGGCTTGGGTTTAAGGCAGCACAATGCAACAGGTTAAAACGCATTCAGAGTTATCTCATGCCATTGCCACAACTACAAGGTGTGCCTCTTGGCTCTGCTAGAGACACTCTTTATTATTCATCTTACTTCGCTTGCCTGTTCAAAGGAAAACATCATCATTTCTTTACAAGAAGTTATAGTAAAGCACAAACAGAAGCCCAACCATTTAGGGTTTGCTAAAGGAGACAATAAGCATATAAAAACTATTCGATGTGATACATCCGAACAGTTCAAGAATATACACGGAAACTTAGGAGAACAGCAAGATCGCCATCGAAAGGTCTCAAAGAAACCAAATTCTGATAGGATGAGAGGGCAACAAATTACCTGGAAATTATAACCGATCAACAAATACGAAGTGGGAGATAAGAAGAAACAGTAAGATTTTTTAAAATGGTAACCAAGGGAGCAAAAAAGAAGGGAAGAGGATGATGCACTGATAACCTTTCTCAAGGATCTACACTTGGACCTATGCTCGTAACAGAGCAAAGTGACAAAGACAGAAACTTTTGTAAACTTTGAGAAGCTAAAAAGTTTGAGATTCAGATTCAGAATTAGTCAGAATAATCTTGTCTGAAAGTCACTGTGGATAGCTACAGAAGGTTTGCACAGCGATGGGTTGATTGTGAAATAAAGTGTTAGATGAAATCCATTGACAATAAATGCAACAGGTAGGGATAAATAACTTCAAGTGATTCTACATATTAACAGGCTTCATATTTGTTTTTTAACCCTTCAAAAAGGCTTGTAGTCACTATGGATAATTCACTGAAAATATCAGCTTTACACCACCAAAAAGCAAGTGAAAAGAACTGGGATATTTCAGAAAGGAAAAACAAAACAAATCACCACCACTTAAAATTACCACGTTTCTTCTTGACTACTGTTTGTCTCTCACATTGTTCAAAAAGATAACAGAGGGACTAGAGAAAGTGACAAACAATCAGATACAGCACGGCTTCCACGCAAACAAAAATTATGGACAATTGTGGCCTCAGGCGGATTAAAAAAAAAAAAAAGACACAGCTAAAGTCATGAACACAAACAAGAAATAAGTTATCCATGGTATACAAAGATTGATGAAATCTCAATAAGATAACCAGAGTTTAACAAGAAATTTAAGAGCAATTTTCTTCTCCGCAATATGTGATAGTGACCACAGGACAACATAAAGGTCAGAATTAATAGTTTGAATCAAGAAGTGAATCCATTAAAGATCAGGAACTTTTTAATACAATACCCCAAATGTGTCATCTCCAGTGATGGTAGTTCTGAAGCTAGTAGAACACAGTGAAAATAACTGCTTGTAATATACTTCCTCATATTTTCAATTAAAAAAAAAAAGGGGGGGAGGCTGTTAGGTACAGTTTTAGCAGTATTTAAGGCTTAGATTTAACAGTCCCCAAAAGTGATATACACAAAATAGTTTTGATTAATAAGCGTCTAAGTCACTCTCAGATTACCAGAAGTGTTGTTCTCTCATTTTTCAGTACATACGCTATTTGGCATTTCCTGAATGCTACCAGAACTTTCTCTTATTAAATCAAAGTTTTCCAGCCACCATTCGGGGCAGGGGAGGGGTGTGGAATGTCAAAAGGGTCACAAATGAGTCATCTGAAACTACAGACTCGCAACCAAAGTTGAACAACATACTTCATTAAGGAACCCCTACAAAACCTGAAATGAATCCCACGCATTCCTGTATCATCAGAAGAGTCACATTAGGTTGAACTATGCATGTAATGAAAAAAAAAAAATTAAAGCCCGGGATACTGACAAGAAGTTAGATTTTTTTTCATGCACCAAATCTTCAACAGCTCAAGGCTTGTATTGAGTCCTTATAAACATCTCTTATTTGTAAAGCACATAATTTAACATTATGCAATTGCACTATGGCTGCCCCAAAATATTATGTGCTGAAAGCACCAAAGTGTTTACGGACGAAGCTTGCCAAACAGTCATTCCATCAAAACCACAACTCAACCACTACTTGAGCTAAACTTGTTCGAACTAGACTGAAATACAGATGTAAAGTATTATGTTCATACTAAATTGCAAAATAAATGCCAGGAAAACAAAAACAACACACCTGTTGGAATGCACTCACAGAAGCAATCTGCCATGCTCAGAGCTGGCAGTGATACCTATGCCATTGTAATATAGATTTGAAAGAGGAGAGAATAAAGCGAAAGAAAATTTAATTATAGGAATGCACGGAAAATTTAAAAATACCTCAGACCGCTGATATTGTCTAGGTGGAGGGGTTTTTTCCCCCCCTCTCAGAATGGCACTCAGAAATGAAAGGAGTGATGCACCCCCAAGAGGGGGAAGAAAAAAAAGGGATAAAAAAAAAAAAGAGACCCAAGGACTCCGTCACCTATAGATTTCAAGTACAGCTTAAAACATAACAAGATTATTCTCATCCAACAGCTGTGTATTGTGTAAAGAAAGAGACTTTGTTCCATCCCAGTTTCTACTGTCCAAAAATGACACAGAGCAGCCTCAATTAACATCCTCGTTGCAGAAGGATATAAAAACAAAAGTAGTACAGAAGAATTGTTGCGGCTCTGAGTTCTCTCAGAATGAGAGAGCAGCTGCGCTACACTTGCAAAGTTGCATTTGTTACAACCTATGTTCTTTTTGTTTTACAGATAAAAGTTATTCTAGCTTTAAGATTTTGAAATAAGCAATTTCCTCTTCCAGTTTGATTAGCCGCTTTTTAAAATATATTTACTAGCTTTGCTGGTCTTTCAGAGAAGACAACACATAAAGACCCAGAAACACCTAAAGTTACCACGCTATTTTTAGGATGTGGTTTGATGAGCAAGACTTTTGGTGCAGCTTTTTGCCTCTCTACTGCCTTCTCAATTGTGCAAGCATGTACGAGGTGGAGGAGGGTAGAGAGACAGCAAAATGACTCAATGACTTGTGCAGTAGTGACGTACCTGGGAGGGAAGCCCAGAAGCAAAATTTAGCAGAGAGCAAGAAGCCAGGACTCCATAAGCTGTCACCGTCAGTGAAATAGGGCAGTCACAATGCAGTTTCAGGTGTAGATCTGACACATAAGGCACTCTAGTTCATCATTAAGTGTATTACATTGTGAGTCCCTTTCCTAACTTTCCTAGGCTGTCAAGCAAACAAATTTGGGGGAGACACCTCGAAATCAAAACTGCAAAGGAGAGCAAATGAAATCCTGACCTCCAAAACCTGCACTTAAACTTATTTCAGTCTTAGGTGCTTGTATGAGCTTAGAGCTTTCAAATTAAAAAAACCCAAACAACTATATTCTGTCTTAACCATGCATTGCTCCTTTGGGCACATAAGACTGGCTCACTACCATTCAGAAAATAGAGCCATTTGGCACACATTAAATTAATGAGGGATATCTCTGTGTAGTTTAGATTACGTAGCAATTACCTAAGAAGTTTTGAAAATTCACAAAATACCTCTCTATCAAAACCAGCCCAAACTGCAATTAAAGACAAATAAACCATTTTAGGGAAGAATAACTGAACTCATTACACTGAAGCGCCTTTCAAAGTACTCCTCAAAAGAAGGATCAAAAGAAGTTATTAACATTTTCAATAATTTTCTAATCTGCAAGGACCTAAAGAGGACCTAAACTATTGTTAGCTTATCTGTAACACCACAGTGTATGTTAAAACCACCTTTACTCTTCTCTCAGCTGCCCTTGTTTTAGGAATCAAGGGGAAAAGTTCACCTGCACACAGGCATATTACTTTCCCCTGCTCTATCATGTCAAGCACAGAAACTCTCCACGTTTAAAAAGAAAAATTAAGCCAAATACCCATTAGCATTGCATTGCAGGAATTACACTTTCTTTGGTAGAAATAAAAGACCTTTAAAGTGTAAAGTCACTGTACTAAGTCAATTTTCCCAGAGGATGATCCTTCCTGTCCACCAAGACCCTTTTAAATTCCTACAATGTATTTTTTAAAAAGTCATTCTACTTTTGAGTCCATTACCAACATAGAGACAGTAAGAACAAAAGGTCAGAAACTGTTACAATGAATCACCTGCAGCTATGAAGCTAAAGAAGTCATGAAAAGTATCACAGAAAAATCCAGATATGGTTTAACTATACACTGTGGAATAAATCTTCAAAAGAAATGGGAGGTTTCGTTCTCAGCCCACTTCTGTTCAAGCTTCTTCACAATGTGAGCTTTTTACTGCATGCCAAAAAAGTATTGGGCAAAACTAATATCTGATAAAAAAGAAAAAAAATAGCTTTTCAAATTCAAATGAAATTCATTTTAGTATATTTCAAACTCAAAGCAACTCCCTGAAGTTACTCCTCAGTAATAGTTATGACCCCCATATACTAAAACTGATTTAAAAAATGCTCTGCTTCCCCCAGGTTTCATAGCCAACATGACACTTCACTTTATTAGAGTTCAAAATAAACAGATGCCAAAAATTTCACCTCCTTTTCCTCAACAAACTTAGCGTTCTGCCACCACATATCTGTACTGTGGAATGCACTCCATGTCTGCCACTACCATTTTCCAGATTTAAATATTCAGAACAATAGTATTTCACCTTATGGTGGAACAGAGAAAGACTGAATTTGACTGCTGTCTTTACGCTTCATAATTTCCATTGTTCTTTCCACTTACGTAGCAGAAGGTGGCACATTCTGTACTACAGTAGCTAAATATCCACAAAAGTAAGGTTTATGCAAGATAAGGGAATTCTTACCCTGCTCATCAATTCCTTTAGATAGCTCTAGGTTCACAAAAATCTTCAGATTTTCATTCCTGTCAGAGTTAACATCTGGTCGAGTCCAAAGGATGGTTTTCACCTAAAAACATATCAAAAGTTAGATTTTATGGCAACAGCTTCATGACACACACACACACAAAAAAAATAAACAAACCACCACAGAAAAAAACCTCTAGTTCTCCAAAGGAATTATTCTAAACTTGTTTTCTTCTTTTGTAAAAACCTTATCAAGAAAAATTTTAGTCACAGTTGCAACCATATGAGCAATTCACAAAGTGAACTGATAAACTGAGTAAGACTACATGGCAAATTCAATTATGGATACACCATATGCTTCAATATTCCTTTAGGTATACAAAAGGAATCAATTTGTGCAATTTGTTCAAAACACAAAAAGTCCTTTTGGCAAGATCATCCTTTAGCTGAACAATGAGTCTGAACACTTGCCTGCTGAAAACATCTCCCTTTCGCATCCCACAGTAATAACAGTAACTTAAACAAGCACAGGAGTAACGTAGCTCTGAACTACTTGGTTCTGCTAAAGGAACAGATACCTTAAGATGGCAGGAGAACTTCCTAGATCCATATGTTTATTAGCAGAAATAAGTTTTGTTGGTGGTTTTTTTTTTTCCCCCTAATTAACCTTCCTCTGATACTTAAGGTAACCTTTACCAAAGCTTCTCAGCAGTGGTACAGCAGTAGCCTTAGATGTACAGAGCTACTTCAAGTTTTGTAACTCCCTTTCCCTCTTACTTTACACGTGACCAGAACTGTGAGTAAGTAAATTCTGAAAACGAAATGTTTATGTCCCAGCAAATGTATACAGCCAAGAAGCTTCCTACATACAACTTAACTGAAAGTCATTATCACACTAAAGTACGAAAATTACAAGCCTTAATAATGTTTGTTATTAGCCTCAATTTAAAAAAATATGGAAGTGTGATTATACCTGGAACGCATGTTCTAATATAAGGTTTTTTTACTTCTCTTTTTTCCAGGCTGGAGTTAAGGTTTATCTTTCAGGAGATGCAGATGCAGTACAGTGACACTATAAAGCAGCATGCCAAATCAGTAGCATTTTTTCTTAGTAAAGGCTCTCAACCAAAAGAAAACCTGGTACAGGTCTAGAGTTCAACAGCAGCACATCCCTCCTGCCCATTAATTTCTCTCCTCTTCCAGTGGTCGTTAGCCAATGGTTCAGTTAATTACTGTTTGATCTACTCGCTTAGTGTGGATGTACTTATGCAAAGTGGAATGTAGCTTTTAAGAACAGTCTCCGTTTTATCTACTAAAACACAGGAAAACAAAGACTAATCAAGCTAGTACTCTGTACTACATATTCTCCCACCAGTGAAAATAGAAAGAAAGAATTGTCTAAAAAGGATGAAACTCATTAATTGAAGCAATTCTTACAGAACTTTTCAAAAGCATCAGCTTTAAAAAAAAAAAAAAAATGCATCAGCAATGCTATCTCCCCCCAGAACCTTTTGTTGCCTTTGCAAAAAATACTAGTGCCCCCCTAGTGCCTTCTGCTCCTCGGCGCTAAACCCATTCTCCTATTTTATTTAGGAATTTTNTTTTCTCGAGGAATTTTTGATCAGTCTGATGAAGTCAGAAGCAACTAAGAACACAAATTTTTGATCCAAGTGTAAGCAGGTTTAAAAAACAGGCATCCCTTAGAGTTTCATGCACGACGTACAGGGAAGACATTCAGTTCTACCCAGGCTGATACACTACTGTTTGTGCAAGGCGCATCACAGCCTGGCAGCCTCTGTGCTCCAGGCGCTCCCAGGTAAGAGCGCTGCACGTGCTGTCAGAGACACACTGAACCACCTTCTACAAGTACATTGGCATGGGAAGAAGAGCAGCACTACCACGCTGTACGATTGCCAAGATAGAGAAGGCATTTTACCAGGAATTTCTCTTTTTTCCTGGCAGCTTTTTGGGAGGTAGGGTGGTGTTTCAAGTTTTTTGAGGCTTTTGTTTTGTTTTGTTTGAGGGTGTGGAAATCAAAAACTAAAACATATCTACATTTGCTAGATTATTTCTTTGAATTCGCCAGTTGGGAAGCGAGGGGCTAAAGACAAACAGGACTGCATTCACCTTGGCTGCAGTTGCTTTAAAGCAAGTTTAGTTTCCATAATTAAACTTACATTTGGTATATAATAAAATGCAAGTACAACCAGTGAGATCTTCAGATTCAATCCTCTTAGCAATAAGCAAAAATAAGCCACCTTCACAATTCACATATTCTGATCAAGTCACATACTAAACGTTTATCTGGTGTAGACCACTGTCCTAGAATAAAGCAATGACAGAAAGCAGCTTCAGAATAATTGCCACATATATGCAAACCTCCCTGTCCAAATACAGATTGGCTTAGGCTACAAGTCATAAGTATTCCTAGCCATTCTAGGATTTTGGCACTAAGAATATCAAGTTTAAACATCAATAAAAAAAGTTTAATAATGCACTTAGTGGCTGTCGTGGTTTGGCCTCAGCCGGCAACAAAGAACCACGCGGCCGCTCACTCAACCCCCACAGCCGTGGGAAAAATCGGAAGAAAAAGGCAAAACTTGTGGGTTGAGATAGGGCAGTTTAACAGAACAACAAAAGGGAAGAGAAAACAATAACACCGATAAAGGGATATACAGACGCAATTACAGCAGCACCATGCACCAACCGGACCCGGACGGCCATAGCCACCCCCGAACATCGACTGCCCCCCCACCCCCGGCTAGCGCCCCTTATAGCCCAGCACGGGTCTCTTGGGATAGAATACCTGCCTCCCCTGCCGCATCCCTGGGGAAATCAACCCCATCCCTGCCGGAATCAGGACAGTGGCAAAGAAAGAAAAAATAATTCAAGTTTACCATACGGCAATTTTCTTCAGCTTATCCATCCTACAAGCAATTCCACATACAGAACAGTTCACACAAAGGAAACTCACATCTGAAGTAACAACAGATTTATTTCTCTTCCTCTTATTTTCATCTCCCAGTCCCTCAATCCTCAAAATACAAATACTATTTGTATTTCATGATATCCAGGACACCAGACAGAACTTCACCCAGAAACAATAAAATCTCTACAGCCTCCCATATAAAAGCCACCCCTATTTCATATAAACTAAGGTAGAGACTCCTCACCCTAAAATGCAGCATTACTTTCAGACTAGACGATCTTCAAAAGTCCTTTCTAACCCAAACCATTCTTTGATTCTGTGAATTACACTTATAAACCTAAAAGTAGGTTGCTACAAGTTTAGTGAGTTTTAGTTGACCCACATCTACTATAAGTATTATTTCAACAGTAAGGTTAGGAATCCAAGCAACAAAAATGAAATATGTTAAAAAGAAGCAGAAAGTACCACCATTAGCTATACTAACATCTTAGCTGATAAGCCTTTTTACTTCCACTGTTATTTTAGAAGCTCCTGAACAGTGAAGTTTCTGCAAAAAATGCATTTAATAGTTTCAAACATCAAAAAGTTTGTAACCATGAAGACTGCAGATGTTCTTTTTCATCAGCTGACATGAAAAGAGCAAAGGGGATGGAAATCAACATTCACCTGAAGCTGATACAAAAGCAAACTAAGAAAAAACAAAGTAGACACGTGCTATTCTGACAGTTTAAAAAAAAATTACCTAGGCTTTGACTGCAGTTTTAACACCAACTAGTCTCCCATGAACACTGCACGCTTTTACAAGTTGTTTTAAAAGAACAAATTGTAGTTTAGAAAGCCCACACCTGTGACTACAGAAAGCAAGTTGCAGGTGCATTAGAAAAATAAGTTTGTCCCGTACAGGTGATAAAAAATAAACCTTCCTCGTGGGAATAAAAGAAACTCTAAGAGGTAGAAAACTGGAGTTAGTTGAAACTCCACGTGACAACCCACATAATTTCATGGCAGATTAAAAGAATCATTGAAATAATCCAAGAAGCATGAAGCCATTCAAATAGGCACTGTTTACATTTTTATCTTATCTGTGTCCACTGATCAAATTAACAGAAAAAGAAAGTAACATTGGCAAGATAGTAAGAGTGGCTCAATTAGACATAATTACGCCCGATAAATCTTTTCCCATGAGGTGAAAGGCAAGACAGCTGTGACAAGCACAAGCTGCAAGCTGATTTGTCCTTACGTTCTAAAACACTACATGGTATCTTAAAAACAAAGCCAGTGATCCAGCCTGCTGACAGCCCGTTGCCACAACAGAATGTTTTGCAGGTCCCAGCAAGTTTTAGCTAGAGTTACTCTTCGGCCAAAATCAAAGTTGCATGACTGAAAATGTTGCCACAGGAAAGGTCTGAACCTGAGCTCTGGAGGGTCTGAATTCCAGATGCCCTGGACTCCACACCAGGACAGCTTCTATGGCAGCCAGCTCCTGCCCTGGCAGCACCGTGCAGCCTGCGAGATGTCACAAGCAATATGGTAAAAGATACAAGTAGCAAGGACAAAGTGTCTTTTCTCACTGGTCCAAGGGGAAGATTGATCCACCCCGGACAAAAACATATTCACTGTCTCTTCTCTGTTCTCCACCACCACTTTGATCCCTTACTCACTGTTTCTGAGAATGCTCGCTTCCACACTTCTCCCATAAGCATTTATTCTGGCATGACTTTAACTGATTTTAACAATGACACATTGAAATCCGGTGCAAAGCACACCCCTGCATACAGCTCAAACAAACAGTAATTTATAAGTTGAAAGCTGACATTAAGAATAAAGTAGGCAGAAAACTACTTTTTCCACTCAAAGTCAGACAACCACGATGGTTTGTTTGATGGCTGGCTTAAAGAAATACAATATAAACCAATATATCATGCCACTCAAGGCAAAATACATCAGTAAGATAATTAAAATGATGTGCAACTACCCAGCTAAATTTAGAAAATAAAAAAATACAACAAAACAAACAACTTCCATGAGCAGAGAAATATATTGATTAAATTTGCAGCTGCGTGAAACAAGTTTGGCTACAGATTAGAAAGCCTACTTCAAGCCAGACAATGTAAATAAGCCTTTCTGGAAACAGTGATATGCTAAAAAATGATTCAATCAAAGGTTCCTCATGCGTCTAAGAATAAAAATAGACATTTCTGAAAATACACTGTCTCAAGCTGTAGGGAAGATAAAGTTACAGTATTTGCCTTGCAGTGCTCGTCAGTGCTCTGCCTAAACCCAGCAAGCCACACTTTTACTGAGTATCAGTGACACCTCAGCTGAACAAGCGTGTCCAGCTTTATGCTGCCCAGCATGAGATGGACTGAAGCAAGTTCAGCAAGAAGACCACCAAGTGGTTAGGGGGCTAAAGTACACGAGGAACAAAGATGGGCTGAGACACCTGGGCTTGTTACACTGGAGGACGCTTGGGGGGATCATCTTGCTTTCTACATCTACCTAAAGGAAGATTATAGCAAAGACTAAGCTAAAGTCACTATCACTGTATGCCTCCAGTTTACAGTGGTGAAGCTTTGAGTGTGGGGGATTGGACCAGACAACATCCAGAGGTCCCTTGCAGCCTAAATCAGTCTACAACTCTGAGATTACCCATCAAAATTTTCATCCCAATTTTTGATGCTGCTTTCCGATTACTCAAGTTATTGAATTACTACAGCAAAACAGAGAGAGATACCTACAACATACTGACTTTGTGTGGAAATAGTAAGGTATCCAAAACCACCTGTGCAGCATCATATTTGATACTAAACAACCATCACCTAAAAAGCAGTAAATTTTGCTGTAAATCTGAGTTATGCTTTAACTACTGTTAGAAGTGGAGTAAACAGAAAAATGAACTGCAAGGCAAAAAAAATATCAGTTCCCCTGAAGAAGTACAGTTCACACTACAGTACTGAGATTTTCTGGAGGTACAGAGATGAAGCAGTAAACTGTCTACACATTTTTCCACTATTTTCATTAGAAAAAAGATGCCGCATTTTCAGAAAAAGAGAAAAACAGACCTCTAGCAGACTCTGACTCACATGTATGCATCAAAACTAAATCTTTAAAAGCAAGTTTCAGATCTAAAGCATGTCTGTATCAACCTTCCACAGAAGACTAGACATATCTGAGCATACCTGCAAGAAGGACTACGTCACCTGCTTCTACAGGCCAGTAAACCCTCAGTGATATACATCATGTTCCTTAAAAGTTTTTCAGAAAGCATAACACATTAGATGAAAGCTGTATCGGACTAGTAGATCAAAAAGTGAATTTGTTATTCTATTTCTTATATAATGGAGAGGTCCAATGAGTAGCTCTAGCTTGCAGTTGCTATGTAGCTCACAAACAGAAAGAGAACAGAAGTCAAACAATGAAACAGAATTTCTGAATAATATCCTGGAGAATCTTTTCCCTTGACTCCTGACAGGCACTGTGCTGTGGCAGTGTTCAGAAATACTCAGAACTGCAACATGTTAAACATCAGAAACATCCTGTAAACACACACAAAAAAAATACTTTACTTTAAAGGTGACTGAACACTGAAACAGGTCACGCAGAGAGACTGTGGAGTTTCTGTCCTTGGAGATGTTAAAAACCTAACTGGACAATGTCCCCAGGAACCTGCTCTAACTGACCCCTGTGTTGAGCAGTGGGGTTGGACTAGAGGATCTCCAGAGGTCCCTGCCAACTAAGAACACAGAATCATTGAGGTAACTGAATCTGCAGAGTCAGTGAAGGTTAGCCTCCATAAAAATGTGAGAGTCTGTATGCTCACATTTGTCTGCAGAATCTGAGCTATACTTGCGTAGTATTTTGTGTATTTTGTTTGATGCCTCTAGACATAATCGTACCATAAATTTAAGTTACTGAAATCCAATAATCAAGCCAAGGAAAGACTCCTAAGCTTGTAGAAGATGTAAACAGAAGACACTCCTGGTTCATTGCACATGAAAAAACACTAAAAGAAGCCACTATCTCTCCCTCTTTCTAAATATCGCTGATAAGCACTGCTAAAAAAAAAGTTCAAATGGAATGCTTGCGATAAGTGGAATTTTTTAAGACCTGCCACAGATCAAAATAAATTAAAAAAAATAAATCAGCTGAAGCCATGTCCTTAACAAACATTTTGTCAAAAGTTTCCCACCATTACAACAGTTGAATCACCTCACCCTGCACTTTTTGACACTGTGGATTCAGATGCATTCTGTAGGAACCACGACACTACTTGTAAACCTCAGCATATCCTATTCTGTTGGAAACTGTCCTACGTTAATTTTTTTTGAGTATAAAAAAACCAAAACACTTAGTCACAACCCTAGAAGTGCATGTTTCCCCCTTTTCCAAAGAAAGGTCAAAAGACTTTGAACGATAAGACCAATGCATGTCTTGAAACATAAATAGCAGCTCGTAGTAGAATGAGGTCAATTACTGAGAACTTTGAATATGTAAATGCCTTCAGAAGGAGATTCAATTTCCAAGCCATGTCTAGTAAGACAGATCCAAATAGAACATTTATGATCCCATTAAAGTCTTTTCCTGTAATAGCCTTTTTTTTAAACATTCTTCAGATAAAAAGATTTATGGTTTTATATCTATCAAAATACTTAAAAGGAATTCAAGAAAAAATCTGCTTCACTCAGATTTCCCCCCCCCCCTTTTACAAAATTAGAAATAGGCTTTAGTTTTGGCATAACATTAAGAATGGATGATGAACTAAATGAAGATAAATGTAATGAAGATTAGTGTTTAACACATCTAAAAGCATCCTTCCATAACTTAGACAACAGTGGTTGTACAATGGATGTGAAGAGCATCCCTTCTTTAATCATTCAAAGACTAAATCAAAACAAATAGTATTTTAAGTTATTTATTAGTTACGAACAAAATGGAAAAGTAAACTTTCTCAAACACTTGTAGAGATAAAGTTGTCAGGAAGTTACACAAGATGAAATGCTGGATTCACAACCATTAACACCAAATCTCTGCACTACCACACCACCAACCACGATAAGTTTGAGCCAAATGAGACTTAGACACATGAGCAAATTTTTTCAAGTGTTCCAGAAAATGATACCAAATTGGTATCAGTGGCAGGAAAGTGCGTATCTAAACCAGTATAAAATCTTAGTGGTCTAAATAAATAATGCATAATTCAAGTAACACATGCTGCTACCTGGAATGTATTTTATTTTTGCTTTAATTAAAGCAGAATAGTTTACGAGATTGACACTTTACATATGATCAGTATACTTTTTAGCCAGTATTTGGAGTCCTAAAGCCCTGCTTCTAGCACTTTGTAACCTTAAGGTAAGTTTGGATATGTTATTACATATGCTTCCCACCAACTAACATAGCTTTCTGTGCTATTTTTCTCTCTGCTTTTTACCAAGAGGAAAGTTAAAAACATTATGCATTGCAGCAGCTCTACAGCCCAACACGCCAGTGCCAATTGATGCTGAATGGCTGAAAAAGGTTCAGACTTTTTGACAGACTACTGTCACCTAAACTGCAAATCTGTATTATCACAGCAGCCAAAAAAAAATGAAGTTATTATCCTAGAAATTCATGAATCATTATGGTCTAGTATTAGGCCTTGCAAATAGCCAATGCAAGTGAAGAGACTAGTATCCTCCTCAACCCTTGAGGGGAAGAGGGATCAAAGATGTCCACTCTCAGGAGTGATGGGAAGAGAGACGAGAGCTTACTGAGCCCAGACTGCACATCATATGGCAGTTGCTGAGATCAAGGGGATGAAATGGAGGGTTGAGAGGCAGGTAGAAGAGTCTAGCCCAGTTACAGCTTCACATGGTGCTGCTGTCACAGACAACTGAGGTCAACATGCAGCTTATTCAAAGACTTTCCCCTCTCAGATGCATTTTGCCTCTCTAAAAAGGGACGGATCTCACATTGCAAACCTACCTTGTAATCAATCCCAAGTTTGAAAATAAATCATTCAAATCCTGCTTTACCTGCAGCCTTATTCTCCCAACATTCAGAAGCATTACAAGTGCAGAAGACAACCTGTTCTCAAAGACAGGATGTCCTCTTTGGATGGTCTCCCCTACCACCTGTCCAGTAAGTCCCGGAACAATTAGCTTCTGCATCTCTTGACTAGGTACCAAAAGAACCTGCTTGGCTTCTCAAACAGAACAGGAAGAATTTGGGCAAGAAAAATGCTGAAGTTTTAAACTGGTCAGACAAGCAAAAGCAAGAACACAATCTTGCACAGTCGTCACATCACCTCCTTTCAAAAAAGCCTTACAACACAATTGCCAGTAAGCACTAGGCAGTTGAGAGGGAGCCAGGAGCATCTGGTGACAGGTGAACTGGTAGGACTGTGAGAGGGCAGGATCCCATTCGTGTCTGTGCTCCTCTGATGGAACTCAGGCATTCGCAGAAGTTTGCAGGATGAGCTGACCTTAAAACATTCACATACCTCAGTAGCACTTGGACAAGATTATTCTTGAGAAGAGCTGGTATGAGAAAGCTGCTGCTAACCCATGTTCCATTTTTCATCAATAACAGTTATACTTGGAGGGGAGAAGACATTTCCCTGACACAAAGTGATTTCCTCCACCAAAAAAAAAACCAACCCACAAAAGCTGCTCACACAATAGCAGTATGAACAATTCGGAGTGGGGGGAAGCCCATAGGGCACTTACCAGCAGAAACTATTAATCAGTCTAAATACAGATATCACTATATTACTACAGGCTCCCATGGGATTTTGTCTTCTGCACTTAACAGAAATCTACACAGAACAAGTAGTTACATGAACTAACAGAGCCTAGTACTTTCAAATCTCTCTCTCATACTTGACCAGATTTAATAGCTTCAGCTGAAGTTTTTCCGATGCAACTGCGTTTATCACACAGCTTCTCTGGTGACTAACAACATCTTCGTGAACACTGCAGCTCTTGCTGGGACTCAATCTCACCCACCCAATAGTCTTTTTATACAAAGCCTGTTGGACTCTAGATGTGCATAAGGGGCTAGAAAAACAGCCATTAAATTCCAAGTATTTAGGAGACTGGAAAGAAGGAAGAAGTGTTAGAGAGAGGAGAAAAGGAACCGTCAGGCACACACAGAGCATAACCACACAAGTCGGTTTCCATAGGAAACCAAAAGCTTTGAGGGCAACCTAGCCTCAAACCCGTTATCAGAAATGTAGGATACAGCGACTGGTGCAATCTCAGCAGTGACTGCCACACAGCACAGATACTCGAGCTAGCTCTGAGCTAAAGAACACTATCCACACATTTGCTAGAACTAGACAAAAACTAAAATGGAAAACTTGTAGGAGTGACAACATGAGGCACATCGGCCGACTCTCACAGGGCACAGCATCACCAGAGACATTCTCTGGCGTACAGCCAGGCAGTCCTTCACACGTAACTGCTGAACACAATTCTTCCTGAACTCCACTTGAGAGTACACACCAGATATTAATCCAGATTTAAAGAAATAGTTTAAAATATATTTTAATGGCCTTAGATTCGACACCTTCTACACATTTCATTTACCCATTTTGTATGCAGTCTGTTTTATTCTTTTTGCAATTTTCTTGACAGTCTCATTCTCTGTTGCTACAGGTTAAGATGCATAAGAGTTCACTAAGATAGGGATGTCCACCAGGCAATTAAAATCCAAAGCATTCTGTTCTAGTATTACTTTAATTTGTAGCATGCCAGCTATCACGTTGGCACCACTGATCTTCTGACCTTTGAGCTAAAACCGCTGGACTAACACCAGAACCAGAAACGTGACAGCCACACCAGCACAACGCTGCCCCCGAGCTTGGTAAGCCCTACTGAAGAGGAAAGCTAGTTAGCTCACATGTAATGCTACGCTACTGCTGTTAAATGCTACTCGGATGCAAGCTACAAACTCAGCACAGTGTCGCACTGTGCCATGTAGTCACTGTAAGCTAAAGCTATAATAATAAAATAAGGCCAGGGCACAGGTTTGAGCACTAATCCATAACTGTCCATGCCAGTAAACTGCTACCCCATTCTTCAGCATGGTTTTGTTCACATTTATTAACAGACATTGATGTACAGGAGATCCCACAGGACTAGGGACTGTTCCCAGCAAACAGCAAGGGGTTGAGCCAAGCAGAGCCACGCTTCAGAGCAGAAAATGGGCTGCAGACAAGCGTGGACATAGCCATTAGATTCCTCGGAGCTGGCTCAAGAGTCTCCAGCACAGGTTTACAGCTAGTTATGAATAAATTCATCCATAGTAAGATGAAATCTAAAGCCCAAGGCAGCTTCTGCTCTGAACACTATTACAGATTTCTCATGTGTGTGCTAAAACTACTTGCTCAAGGGCATCTGCATTTCCTTATTTCAGAAAGTCAATGAGGTAAACTAATGAATGAATGCGAGGTACTGATAATGCAGTAATGTCACATCAAAATACAATCTCATTAGTACCCATAAATGAGCGAAGTCGAGGGCACTCAATGCACAGCAGCACAATTACCATGCAACTATGCTGCACCACACTACCTATGTAGATGATCCTATATTTTGCCTAAGATGTCAGATTAGGGCTCTGGCCCTTTACAGTCCATGAAAGTACAGACAGAAGTATAAAATACTTACCTATTGTCAATGTTGTAATTATCCTGCTTGATTAGCTTCTTTTTTTTTTTTTAATCAAGTGAGGTAGTACAGTCTAAAACTAAGGTGGGAATGTGTAAGGAAATCAAACTCCATCCCAAAAGTAATTGTTTCTGCCACCATCAGAAACAATTTACAGAACCTTCCCCACACATACCCCTTCTTTCCCAGCAGCCTTTCAGATGCTGAAAAGAAGCCCATCAGATCATGTTAACTTTACCAGAAGCAACAGCCTGCTCCTCACATGTAATCATGAGACTGGGACAACTGAATTTTGTTCACAAGACAAGAAAAGGCCCCAAGAAGAGAGTACTCTCAAAGCTGTACGCTGTTATTAAAGCAGTCCCTCCCCCTGCAGCCAGGTCTCTGACCATCTAGTGTCTCAGACAGAAGAGGTGACTGAGACCAGATGAGCCATAGCTGTGCCTTGGGAATAGATCAAGGGGCACACTGTAAGCCTTTCTCAATTATCTTTCTTCTGGGGAAGAATCAAGCAACTTTTCAGTACAACTGTTCAATGAGATAATGACAACAGCTCAATTTCACAAGTAGTTTTATTAATACTGCCTATGTTCATCTTAATGACATTCAGCACTAACTAACATGGTTATAAACTGATCATCAGTGGCACTTCAATAGTATCCTAAGTCTTTGATTCCAAATTTTGAGCCCAGGGACAACACATTGCCTTGCTACCCAGGGTGCCAGTATTCAGTAACCTAACCGAAGTTTCCATATATTTCAAGAGCTTTTGGCATCTCAGCTAAATACTGAGGCGATAACAAAGAAGGGTTATAGCAAACAAGATCGCTACTGCTATTAACATTTTTAAGTCAGAAACTCAGTGCAACCAGAACAGTCACTCAGCACCAACACAAGATTCAAAAAGAAAAAAAAAAACCACCACCTTTAGAAAGACAATTTTTCTACCTGGCAAAATTGCTTTGAACCTCTAACATGCAACAAGAAATAGTATAATGCAGAAACCAATCACTATTTAAGGGTATTTTGCATTGTACTATGCATACAATTACTTCATTTTCAAAAGTACTATTAAATGATAACATTAATCGACTTTACCTGCAAGCACATAACACCCACATACTGTTGCAGAGCCAAGAGTTTTTATTGCCACCTGTAAAATGTTACTGAAATGGAGCAGCACTGTTCCATAAACCCTTTTCTTTCCCCATCTAAAAAAGTGAATATGAAAGACCACACAATCAGGTACACTGTCTATGCTATTCCTCATGTAATTTATCTGTTACAAGCAATAAAGTTCTAATTTGTAGCTAAGTTTCACGTAAGAATTAATTCTAGCCATGTTTTCTGACAACAACTGGGAAAAAAAAAGCGAGTCATTCTGGAGGAAAGCAGGATTCAAATTTCAGAAATTAGTCACAATTTTAAGCATTTAGCTTCATCTTTATAGTTGTACTGATTCTTCTGCCACCTCCCTTCTAACAGATCTTCAATTCTCTCACTTTTAAAGACAGAAAATCACAGACATCTTTGGACCTTTCTTTTCTAAATTGTAACACTCAAGAAAAAGGAGGGAGGGAGGGGGAGAAACAGAAGATGATTCACTTGTTCATAGTTTCAGCTACAATATTTAAACACAATATTCAAAAAATTGTTTTTTTCAGTACTCTTATCTACCAGAACGTAAGTATCAGTCATGCTTATTCTGGATGCTTTAATGCCATATCAAATGGAAGCTCACTGTTCTGCCAAAAATCTTTTAGTCCTCCACATTAGCAAAACTGACAACTGTAAGGCAAACACCACTACAGCCATTTACAGTTACTCCTCATCTGAACCCAACTTTTTTTGTCTAGTCAATGATCTAACAATTCTTATTCTTACTACCCTCTCCAGCTTCTCTAATGTTCACAACACTACCTTCCAATCTGCTCCAAACAAATAAGTGATCAAAGTGTTACTTTATTTTAAATCTGTCCACTAGGTCTCCATTTCATCAATTATATCTTCAAGTTTGACCCTTGTTAATTCTAATTACCCCTTCCTATTACATGTAACTGAAAGATGAAATGAGGATTTTTATCTACAAATTCCTTCAACTGCTCCTTAATTTCTCTCCTTACATCAGTTTGAGAGGCCTGTCTTATTTAGCCCCAAGTCACTTAATCCCCTGCCCCAAGAACCTGAAGAAACCTGTCACCTGAAGTTGGACTGCATCATACTTGGGAATATACGGCAACTACTATAAATTGCTTTGAGTTTTTTGTTTTTAAGCAAAGTGAAGGTTTACAAAAAATAAGGAACAACAAAAGTCTCCCCCCTCCCCCAGAACTTCAGACATTTTCTATCTCTGGGCATTTTGTGCTTTTACAAGAGGTGACGTTTACCTTGCACATGATTATTTTTCATGTGGCCAGCTCTACACAACTGCTAAGTTGTTCTGAATTAAACTGACTGTTCCCCCTGCCCCAATTTTTCAGAAGAGATGCATTATATCTCTTCATTAAAGAGCACATTCACAACATTTGCACTCTTGCCCTTGGCAGGCATAAAGCTGTTGGCAGTTTGAGGTAAGTCATTACACTTAAGATCCAAGAACAAAAAGATACTTCGACGATGCAAGAATGGAAAACCTCAGTTCAGCTGTTCAGGTATGTAAGCACTGACTTACATACTAAAAAACTGAGATTTAATGATGCCAGCAATCAGCAGATAATGACTAACTTCTGTTAAAATAACAGTGATGAGCACCCTTCGCAACATTTAATTACTACTTATTATCATACCTTTGTTTTACTGAAGATGTGCTTTAAATTACCAACAAATTTGAAAGTCTTTACTGCATCAACACTACATATACAAGTGATTAAATCTGGAACATACAGCACACTGTTGCATGTTCACACCCAATTCTAATGCTGCTGTTTGGAGACAGAATAATATCTTCTGTTCTCAAATGTTATCTAGCATATTAATTAATGTTAAAAATTTTCTGGCTGAAAATAAAAGTACAATAGTACAAGATTAAAATAAAAGAATTCCTGACAATTTTAATACACGATTAAAAAAAAAACCCACCAACTATGTAGCTCTGCCAATCTTCTGGCTTTGCCTAGATAGGGAGGCAGTTGCATAATAAGGCAAGACATTAACTTCTGGCTCTCAAATTGTTCCACAGAGCTTCTCCCAGTTCAAATTGCAAAGTGGAAGTGTCAGTGGCAGGCAGTACTCCAGACTACTAATGGACATTCATTTCACTGCACAGACAAGTGCTAAAAACCCACAGAATTCAAAATCCCAAAAAGGCCTTTTCAATTTCGAATGAATGGCATGTTTTAAGATTATATTAGCATTTTCCTTTTGATTATATTAACAAAGGCATCTTACCAAAGATTCTCCTACAGTCTCTCTGTACAGCAATGCAATAAACAATACTAGATTTGGGATGCATGGGCATTTCCAGAGTTATGTCAAGAACGAGTCGATGACTGCCCTGCAAGATGCTGCAGAAGTCGAAGGGGGGGAAAAGGTTAAAACAAACAGACTTTCTGTCAACACTGCCTTCTTCAAAGACTGCAAAAGAAGGGAAAGAGTAAAGAAAAAAACATCCAGGGTGAAGACAAACTACTTACATAGCTTTTATGTAAGTTTCTCCCTTCTTTTCTCACATCTAAATGTTTGCATTAGCAAAAGCTGAAGGAAAGCATCAGGTTTCACTCTTTATTCCAGCTGCTGTATAATCAATACAGTGCAGTCTATTGAACTATTTTATTACAATTCATGCAACAAGCTGTTAAATACATTTACAAAGTAGAAGATCAGTGCCAGTATCATGTCACTCATAAAGATATATTTATTTTCAAGGCATGAGAATGTTAAACCATAACTTTCTTCTGCACAATTACACAGTCCTTCTGCATGGCCTGAAAGCACAAAATCCAGTTTCAGACCTTCCAATTTGAAAAAAATACAGTGGCAGACATCTCAACTGCATCCAGCAGAAGCAGGGAAGGCCCTCTAAAATTTATTTGGTGGGGTCTAGTATTGTCTTCTGACACATGCAACATTATTCCCAAAGTAGTATCAAACATTTTAGTTTTTAGAACATTAAAAAAATTAAATCAGATTGGTAATTCAGTAAGTGAAGAGGGAAGGCCTGTCCATAAAAACAAAAAGAAGAAGTGTTTAAATAGTTCAGAGATAAGAACCACAATTACTTTTGTGTAACAGTAACAGGTTTAAGCCTGCAGTCTGAGTTTCATCACCCATTGTCCCTTTTTAAAAAAAATAAAAAAACAAAACATGTAGGCAAAGTCACGTTACATTTCAGGAATCTGAAAAAAATAAAAATAAAGTCTGATGTTTGCCTCAGTTTCTTCAGCAAGAGCAAATTTGTGCTCTGGCCCTGCCAAAATACAAACATTCAAGATGGTGTATGTTTCCTCTTACATTGGCCTCTTGCGAGAAAATAAATAAATAACTACCTCCCCTTTCTGGCGTGCCCACAGATAAAGGAAATCAGGTTTCCTGTTGCAGGTTTGCAACCTGAGAGCCAGCAGGAGGAAGCTGTGATAAACTGACACCAGCAGTAGTGCTGCTACCCAAGCAAAAGACATGCAACGGGCTGGACACCAAAGTAAAACTGTTTCATATTAGTATTGAAGAAAAAAAAAATGCTACAAGGATGGTCTTGATTTTAAAAAGTTGTTTAAACTGCATCTACATCAGCATTTTGAGCAGCAGTGGCCTTTGAGAAGGCCCTCCAGCTATCAGCAGCTCGCAGCCTGCAGAGCGGTTTAACCCAGGAGCCCAACCTCCTGCTCCCAGCAGGGCTGACTTCCACCTTGCATCAAGTTGCTCATGTCTCTGTCCTGTGAAGCTTCAGATGTCTCCAAGGATGGAAATTCACCAGTCACTCTAGGGTGGTCTGTTCAAGGCTTAACAGCTCTCATAATGATTTATTTTAATTTTTATAGTCGCTTTGGTGTGCATAAACTGGATTTCTCCTAGAGGAAACTGAGCTAGAAATCCCTCCCCAGAAGTTCACCAAATGTGGCCCAACCCTTAATGGCCATAACAGTCCAAACCGACAAACCACATCTGTGTCGGGGACATCCAGTTTAGGAGACCAGACCACATTCTGCCTGAAGTAAAATTACTGAAATACTTGCCACCCCCACCTTCAGCCAGAGATCTACTTCTACTCTGCCAGCACACAGACAGCAATATTGAAATTAAATGAATGAAAGAAGCACTCTTTGAACCAGAAAGAAAGGAGAAAAAAAAGTTATAAACTAGAAAATTATAATCTATCTCGTAAAACACCAATCCTCATAGATCTGCACCGATTATTTCTATGACAGTGTGAACTACCATTATGATTTTGAGTGAGCATGAAGTAAGACTATATTATAAGACCAAAAAAACCCAGGCAATACAAAAATACAATTTCAGTCATTTCAAAAAGTCCCAAGGACATGTAAAAATGTTCTTGGGGCTAGCTATATAACTTTTGATCAAATCAACCAGTGTAGGTGTTTAAAAACATTTGTTAACTCTTGAGAGAGTCTGTATTACCACCACCAAGAAAACCCAAGATAGCTATCAGAGCTGCTGACGTGAACAACTGGCATACAAAAAGTTCTGCTACCACAGCAGTTGTTTTACAGATATTATCTGCCACTATTAAAAAGACGTTCTGTATTAATCCTATTTCACATCACATCAGCATACAATAAGCCCGTCATTTGCATTCAAAGGTCAAAAGACAATTGATTTAGCTGATGGTGCTGTAAAATGCATCACGACTCGAGAAATTCAGAGAGCAGAGCTGTGCTACAAAAGCAGCCCTTGGCACCTCCTGGAACCCCACCATCCGCTGCGCAGAGACAGGCAGCAAAGCAGGCTACAGAGCAAAGGAAGGGGCTTGGCAATTTCCCCCACCCAGAAAAGTAAGCATTAAAATTCACAGAATACCAGTCAAGTATACTAAACTGTTCCTAAGCCTCCCAAGCAGACCCAACAGGCAACTTTTCTCCAAGTTATGCTCAACGTCTGTCCCGTGCTTTCTAACTGCCTGCAATAAGAGCTTGTTTGCTGCTGATTTTGGCTAGTTGAGGCTTTTAATCCACTACAACCTCATCAATTAGAAAAAGTAAGATGTATTTCAGCGTTAACTTGGAATGCTTTCACTAAGATAAAAGTCCACGTTAATGCACAAGTTCAACTTCAGCATGTTTCTCTCACAGCTGCAGTAAAAACCAGTCTCTCCAAGGTCTAAATAAGTATTTTGAGGTAAAAGAATTGTTACCTCAAAAGGTAAACAAACAACACAAAGATTGAAATAAACACCACCAAAAGGTTTTCGAGCTCTGAAGGTAAACCATAAGGAATCATGAAGAACAATCCAACTTTCAAACAACTATATGCTATATGCCACTAGTTTATTTAAATTTTGACAACTTATGAAATAAAACTTGGTCTTCAAAACACATTTCACTAATCTTTCACAACATCCACCTGAAGAAAGCATTCTTCCCTTTCCACAGAGCCTAAGACCAAAGGCAAAAGAGTACTAAAACATCAACAAAAAATTCAAAGTGCCTCTCAGGCCTAAGCACGAACCACTATTCCCAGTGACAACTCTTCCTTCTGTACTATCTTTTTAAACAACCCACATTCAGAAAAGTTGTTCTGTACAGTCGTGAATTTGTCAGGAACTTGATATCTCTCTTCAGAACAGAAATCCACCCACTGTGAAGGGAACAAGAGCTACTACTATTGTACTGCAGCATTCAACACGGGATTAAGTAGCACGAAGAGATGAAGCCATGACTGATTTTGATCCTACTAATCAAACATGGGTTTGCAAGAGAGGATCCACTTACTTTGAAACAACACCGACAAATACTCGGTTAGCGATCATGGAACTCACCAGCTATCAAGATTATGAAAAGTGTTATGTCACCACATTCAAATGAAGTGCTCTTTAAAACATGCTTCCATAAAGAAAACAAAGACTTGTAAATGCTTAGTCTCACTTAACATAAAAGACATGTGGCAGAATCTAAATCAAACAACCCACCCAGCAAACCGGTGCCACAGAATTCAAAATTTAAGAGACTGAGACA
Organism: Anarhynchus alexandrinus; assembly: GCA_008711295.1. Lineage (NCBI taxonomy): Eukaryota > Metazoa > Chordata > Aves > Charadriiformes > Charadriidae > Anarhynchus > Anarhynchus alexandrinus. The sequence goes on from VUYV01000124.1 coordinate 1,777,306, forward strand.
ATGACATAATTTAGCTTTACATATGCAAAAACAGACATCTAAAACAATTTTATCTGCTGGTGCACGTTCAAAAACACAGTTAAATAACCAAGGAATTCTAGTGTCTCTGCAACTCCTAAAGGGTTTCCCAAAGTTCAGAGTGCAAAACTACTATCAAAGCTAACACTGAAACTGCTACAGACCGTGTTAGTCTTGCACTGCCAGCTGCATAAGGATTAAAAATCACAATTAGTCAAAACCACAGAATTATCATCACTCAGCCTCACCAATGGCCATATTCTGTAGGTTTACAACTGTGCCTTCAGTCAACCATTGCTGGTAAGATTCCAATCCCAGAAAACATTGATTGCCTTTCGTTAAATAGAGAATATCTCAATTCTCATAGACCCATAAAAATCCCACTTTAAAAACTAGAAAATCAGAGCTCCAGGACTCTCCAGCTTGAGAATGCTCATTCCAACGTTAAACTGAACTCAGTGAAATATAAAGCTTAGACTATTTAAAAGTTGCTATTTAGAGGGATATACTTGAAATGAAGTCACTGAAGTCGCATCTCCCTGGAAACATAAAACACAGAACAATATAACATTTTTTTCCCTTGCTCACAGAAAGATACTTAACATATGATTAATTTTACATGCCAAATCAATAAAAACCTCACCTAGCAGATTTTAAAATATATGTATTTACAGTGATAACAGAAATAAGTAACTGCACTTACTATCACTATATTTCTGTCGTATCTCCTTGTTAATAAGTTAAATGAATGGGTTTCAGAATAAATGAATAAAATAAAAATCTAAAAGATGGATAATGAAGTAAACAAAGCAAAGATATTAAAAGATATTAACAGATAATGAAATCATGCCTTATTGACTTTTTAAATATTTAAATTAAGGAGCTGCTGAGGAATAAAAGGAATCTGCCTGAAGCTAAGAAAGCCAAGGAAACAAGAGATCAAAACTAACTGCCAACTAGCCAACACCTAGGGTCAATGAGAATAAATTTAAACCTCTGAAAATGTCAGCATTAGGGAAACCAAATTATGTGACTGAAATTTTGATGAAGGCAGAAGCTCTGCTTCTTTACCCCTGTAGGGTATCCAGGATTTCTAACCAGTAGCAGTAAGAACTCAATAGCTTGCAGCAACCCCCTTGCTGAAGGGATTAAACTACTGATATGGAGAAAACTGTTCCTTTTTCTTCTCCACAATAGACATGCTATAGGACAAAGCAGACTGAGGAACAGAAAAGAAATTCAGCTGGGCCTCAACCCTTTCTCTTACTAGCCTACCTCTCATTTCCCCAGTGTATTTCCGAAATTCTCCTCCTTAACTGGACAGACATGACCTTACTAAAATTCAAAATAACCAGTAGGAATATTTTATGTTCTTAAAATTAAGTTTTGTTTTTCTATCTTAGAACTAAAAAGTGTGTTTAGTAGAAGAATTAACAATTTTGAAATAGACATTTTAAAGGATATCTGAGACACATTTACAAAACTGACAGGACAAGAAGAGCTGCATAAGAACAAAACGCTCTCAAGGCAGCAGCAGAATGCTTATAAGCATCATAAAAAAACCTCCTTGAAAATCAAGGTGGCAGGGGGATGAGAGGCCTCATTTGGACATAGTTTTTAAAACAACAGCTATCCAAAAGTTAATTCCAAACCTTAAAATAACATTTTGGATAAACACAAGAGGGAAGAAACTCTTCAAACCCAGAACCAGTTATGCATGAGTGAAATGACAATCACACACTTTATTATAGAAAAAACAGATTATTAATGACTTGTCCCCATATTAAGTTTTTATTCCTTATTGCAGCTCCACCCTTTCAGAGTTCTGTGTCAGGGCCTACCTCTACACCTGCTAGCCTTTTTAGACAAGCAACTTTTTGCAGCCCTACAATAGTCTGAATTGACATCCCATTTTGCTTCTGACTTCATGATCTAAGAGGTTCTACGAACCACAACTGAAAGTTAAGTATGCCTATCCCAAGCAGCAATATTAGAACTAAGCATTTTATTAGCATCAGTAATACTTTCTTAATACACTGTTGAGCAACTAAGTGCACATCCTTTAATCAACTGACCATAAATAAATGCTGTTACAATGGGGGGGGGGGGGGGGGGGANCTGTCCCTAGTTACCTATCCATAAAGAGTTAACATAGTATTTACATAAAACATTCAGTTGTGAAACTTTTCTTTTTAGCTTTACCTAAATAGACCATGTGTTTTTATACCTAAGGAAAAGATAAATCTGAAGTTCCCACACTGTTTCTAGATTAGTAACTCATATGGTATCTGATGGCCTAAGGCATAAAAATCTTGACAATGAAAGACAACTTACACATCTCTCTCTGGGATTACAACTGCCACAAACTTCTACCTTAGTACTTTCCCCTGTCCCTCTCCCACCGCTCCAGCTGAAGGGGAACAGAGACTAGCCCAGCAATACCTTCCAAATAAATAACAACCAAATTCTCCACCAGAGAAAACACAGAAGCTTATTCTCCAGTTAGTGCTTGCAGTGACAACAAGCAAAAACTGGGGGAAAAGACCGCTTCCCCTTTCACAAAACTGGTTTATGCCTTAAATCGAAGGAAACTAATGCTTGATTCCCGTAGTTAACAAGCAAAA
>VUYV01000124.1:1781714-1982772 GCA_008711295.1 Anarhynchus alexandrinus
GGGGGGGGGGGGTGTTGAGCGGGGCGGGCAGCTGCGCTGTGGTGCGCGTCTGCCCCGGGGGGGGCGGCGGAGCTGCGCGCCGGGAAGCTCCCGTCGGCTCAAGGCGGGCCAGGGCCGACGGCAGGGTAGGGGGCCAAGGTCACTCGTAACAGCGACCGGTACGGGTAGGGTTCGTAACTGGGCATGCCCAGTACACCTTAGTGTTGCACCTCTCAGAGCTTTTTGCATTAAAATCATTAAAATGCTCTTTTAGTTTTTGGGGGGTTGTTGGTTTTGGGGTTTGGTTTTTTTTTTCGTTTTAATCATTGCATCACATTCCAGCCTCCTGGAGACCTGGAGGGAGACGGTCGCTGTAGTTGCTGACACACAGGCAAAACCTTCCGGTACTGTACAAACAGTATATATCGAGCTCTTTTACTGCCAGTCGAACTGAACTGAGTTCTCTCTCTAGATACCCACCACAGATAACAAATTAATGACACGGGCAGGCACATGAAAAATAACGAGCATACATCAACATCACCCCTTGTTCTGCAGGAGCACTGCTCCGTTTCCATACGGCCAAAATTTTGAACCAAATCAGCTGTGGGCAGCCCCTTCTGAACGCTCTGCTGGTTGTCATTACCGTCCTTGGCTTGACGGAAGATTAACAATCTCACTTAAACCAATGTAACTGAAGCTTTCCCTGAGCTGTCTCTGAAATTAGGACACTCCAGAAAACATTTCAGATTTGGGCTGGCGACGTTCCAGCAGCGTGCAGCGTGGTGATAGCTAGAGCAACCGAGCCGTGGGGAGCAGCTGCTCTGCTGCCGAGATGTTAGCTTCACCCCCAGCCACTTTCCAGGAATGTCTGGACAGCAAAGCCCGGCAAGACTTACATACGGATCCAAACGGCTCACCACCTTCTGAAGATGTTCCTAATGGATCTTCAGTGCTGATGTTTAAATACCACAGTGTTCGGTACTGTAAAAACACCTGGGTGGATTTCCAGAGAGCAATCACTGGGTTCCCCAGCTTGAGGTCATGGGTCCAGCACGTGTTATGGGGTCACAAAAACCCTCTCTGTCTCATCTTGATAAGTAGAGGACCATTCTGGATGGATGAAGAACCAATCCTGATGCTGCTCTGGCATGAAAAAAAAAAAAGAGAATTTGCAATCTAGATAAACAAATAGGAATGTTTTAGGTATTTAAATACATTTATCACCCATCTGAAAAGCTCGGTGTATTTTACGTAAATGAAAAGTTTTTTATTGGCAGCTCTAGCCCTGGTCTTACAAAGGGAAGTCCAGAGACACCTACAGTCCCCAGGCATATACGCACCCCAGTGCTGGACATGACTGCAGCATCAGGAACTGCGGTGTGCGATTACTGGATTTGTCTTCATCAGAAGAGTTCAGATAGCGAAGCCGCGGCTTGCAAGCTCTTTAATGAGGTTAATGAGGCTAGCGCAGTCCCGAACCGTTTCTGTGATCTTCCCTCACACACTGCTGATGTGTCAGATCATAAGATGAGGGAGATGTTCGGAAGGGTCACACAGGGAGGGAGAGGCTCTGACACCAAGCACCAGCCCTGCCTACGTGCTATCTGAGATGAGGCTGCGGTGGAGGCCCACACCCTTGGCTGTACTCCAGCGCTGGAGCTAGCTCCTGCTCCCAGGCCCCTGCCTGCAGTCTCTCCCTCAATCTCGGGTCTAAGAGGTCAACATCTGGTAGTGCAGGGGTCCTGGCATGGGGGCTGCCGGCGTGAGGAATCACCAGGACTCTGTCCTCGCCACCTTCTCCCTGTGCATGGCGTCTAGAGCTGTGGTTTAGGAGGGGCAGCAGCAATCAGGAGCAATGCCTGTTCTCACAGGTCTCAGGATATCCAGAACTCAGTTATTTTCTCTATGTGAAAGTACAGTCATTTTTGTGCCTTTATAATTAAGCAACAATTAACTAGGTTTGGGGGGAGCGGGGGGGAGAGGAGGAGAATTTAGAGTTTACCTCCTGCCTATATAAGGAAGCCATCAGAATGGCTGATCTAGAATAAGAGGGATAGAGGGGGTTTATTCCAAAAGAATTACCTTGCCTCGATAATGCACAATTAATTCCAGAACTACAAAAGGACTCCCCTCCCTTTGATAGAGCACTCACACGTTGGCCTCGGCTTGACTAGCTGTTACAGAACGAAGGATGCACAGTCGGCGTTCCAGTCAATTTCCCCGTGTAGACAAGCCCCAAGAACCTCAAGAATTTCTGAATGCCGACCCTTCTTCTGCCACTAATTTGCTGTGTTACCGTAGGCAACTCACTTCATTTCTGTTTTAATATTCTCCTTTAAACAGAAAGGGAAAATGATACAGTTATTTACCTCAGAGGAGCAAGGTGAGTGTAAATTAATTAACATTTATGTTGCTCTCAGAAGGTTTGGCGTTATGAAAGGGTAAGTAGTAGGACTGTTTCTGATTAGGGCTGGCTGGAGCTTCTGGAAGCACAGGGAAAATTTGACTAAGAATCTGAACCACCCCGAAGCAGAGTGCTTAATTTATTCATTGGTGAACAATGAACATGTGAAAGTTTGTACACAGCGCACCCTTCCAAGAAGCATTAAAATTTGGATACACAACGCACCAGAAAAATAGATGAGGTAGTTCACGTAGAGATGATTCACCAGAGCCCAAGGTCAACAACTTGCAGGATATGGAAACGGTCCGCATTCTCATTCATGGTCCCAGGAAGTCAGTATATGTGGGGAAGGTTTTAGGGTCTTAGAGTGTTTTCTAGCATTATTGGTTTGGGTGTTTTAGAGGATTGTCTTTAATACGGATCATTTCAGTGATCCAGTTTATAGCACATAAAGAGTTATACTGCCATAAGAAAAGGCCAGTTTTGCTTTGGGGCACTGGGGGCAGGAATAAGAGGCAACTTCTTTAGCCAGCTTTGACAGGAAAGGCAGTCTTTTGTGAACTATAAATTCTGTGTTCTTTTTTCCCTCACTAACGGGCCTTTTCTGACATGAAGTAGATATAAATGCTCTCTGACTTCATCAGTTATAACTCTGTGCAACTCATACAGTCAACTTTGAACTCTCTAAGGGACTTCACAGGCATTTTAAAGCAACCTGTTCTGCAGCTTACAAGACTTCATCCTGAAGTAAATCTGTTCCATTTAATTGGTATGGATAATTACCAGTTGGCCATAAAGTATTTGAAGTCATTAAAACTCAAGATGAGAAATACACTTTACACACGATGTCCAAGTGGCGACCAGTGATGAGTGGTGGTCCTCAGGGGTCAGTACTGGGACTAGTGCTGTTTAACATCTTGGTGACATGGACAGTGGGATTGATTGCACGCTCAGCAAGTTTGCCAAGCTGAGTGGTGCGGTCAACATGCTGAAGAGAGGGGATGCCATCCAGAGGGACCTTGACAGGCTTGAGAGGTGGGCCTGTGCAAATCTCATGAAATTCAACAAGGCCAAGTGCAAGGTCCTGCACGTGGGTCAGGGCAATCCCAAGAACAAATACAGGCTGGACAGAGAACGGATTGAGAGAAGCCCTGAGGAGAAGGACTCGAGGGTGTTGGTTGTTAAGAATCACAGAATCACAGAATGGTATGGGTTGGAAGGAACCTTCGGAGGTCAGCTAGTCCAACCCCCCTGTCAAAGCAGGTTCTCCTACAGCAGGTTGGACAGGAATGCATCCAGGTGGGCTTTGAATATCTCCAGAGAAGGAGACTCCACAACTTCTCTGGGCANTCTTCTCCAGGCTAAACAGACTCAGGTCTAGCAGCCTTTCCTCATAAGAGAGATGCTCCAATTCCTTTGATCATCTTCGTAGCCCTCTGCTGGACTCTCTCCAGTAGTTCCCTGTCCTTCTTGAACTGGGGAGCCCAGAACTGGACACAGTACTCCAGATGTGGCCCCACCAGGGCAGAGTAGAGGGGAAGGATGACCTCCCTCGACCTGCTGGCCACCCTCTATTTAAGGCACCCCAGGAGTCCATTTGCCTTCTTGGCCACAAAGGCACATTGCTGCCTCATGGTCAACTTATCCACCAAGACTCCCAGGTCCCTCTCTGCAGAGCTGCTTTCCATCACATCAACTCCTAACCTGCATTGGTGCATAGGGTTATTCCTCCCTAGGTGCAGGACCCTACATTTGCCCTTGTTGAACTTCATTAGGTTCCTCTCCGCCCAACTCTCTAGCCTGGCCAGGTCTCCCTGAATGGGGGCACAGCCTTCTGGTGCATCAGCCACTCCTCCCAGTTTTGTATCATCAGCAAACTTGCGGAGGGTACACTCTGTCCCCTCATCCAAGTCGTTGATGAATGTATTGAACAAGACTGGGCCCAGTACTGACCCTTGGGGAACATCGCTAGTTACGGGCCTCCAAATGGACTCTGCGCCACTGATCACAACCCTCTGAGCTCTGCCATTCAGCCAGTTCTCACTCCGGCTCACTGTCCACTCATCTAACCCACACTTCCTGAGCTTACCTATGAGGATGCTATGGGAGACAGTGTCAAAAGCCTTGCTCTAGTCAAGGTAGACAACGTCCACTGCTCTCCCCTCATCTACCCAGCCAGTCGTGCCATCGTGGAAGGATATCAGATTGGTCAAGCATGATTTCCCCTTGGTGAATCCACATTGGCCACTCCTGATAACCTTCTCTTCCACTACATGCTTAGAGATGACATCCAGAATGAGCTGTTCCATCACCTTTCCAGGGATGGAGGTAAGGCTGACTGGCCTATAGTTTCCCAGGTCCTCCTTCTTGCCCTTTTTGAAGACTGGCATGACATTGGCTTTCCTCCAGTCCTCAGGCATCTCTCTTGTTCTCCATGACCTTTCAAAGGTGATGGAGAGCAGCTTTGCAATAACATCTGTCAGCTCCCTCAGCACTTGTGGGTGCATCCCATCAGGGCCCATGGATTTGTGGCTCTTGAGTTTGCCTAAATGTTCTCTAACCTGATCCTCCTCGACCAAGGGAAAGTCTTCCTTTCTCCAGACTCTCTCTTACCTCCAGGGTCTAGGATTCCTGAGGGCCACCTTAGCAGTAAAGACTGTAGCAAAGAAGGCATTCAGTAACTCTGCATTCTCTGCATCCTCCATCACCAAAGTACCCACCTTGTTCGGCAGCGGGCCCACATTTTCCCTAGTCTTCCTTTTGCTATTGGTGTACTTGAAGCAGCCCTTCTTATTGTCCTTGTCCCTAGCCAGGTTTAATTCTAAGTGAGCCTTAGCCTTCCTCGTTGCATCTCTGCATACTCTGACAACGTTCCTTTATTCCTCTCAAGTGGCTGGTCCCTTTCTCAACATTCTGTAAACTTCCTTCTTCCAATTTGAGTTTTTCCAAAAGCTTCTTGCTCATCCATGCAGGTCTTCTGCCTCCTGTGCTTGATTTCTTACTCATAGGGATGCGCCGATCTTGAGCTTGGAGGAAGTGGTGCTTGAATATTAACTAGCTGTCTTGCACCCCCCTTCCTTCTAGAGCCTTAGCCCACAGGATTCATCCAAGTAGGTCTTTGAAGAGGCCAAAGTCAGCTCTCCTGAAGTCCAGGGTTGTAATTCTATTTTTTGCCCTGCTTCTTCCATGCAGCATCCTGAACTCCACCATCATCATTCCAGCCAAGGCTACCCCCAACCTTCACAACCCCAACTACTCACAGAATCATAGAATGGTTTGGAAGGGACTTTAAAGATCACCTAGTTCCAACCCCCCTGCCATGGGCAGGGACACCTCCCACTAGACCAGGTTGCTCAAAGCCCCATCCAGCCTGGCTTGGAACACTTCCAGGGATGGGGCCTCCACAACTTCTCTGGGCAACCTGTTCCAGTGCCTCACCGCCCTCAGAGTGAAAAAATTCTTCCTGATATCTAATCTAAATCTATCTTCTTCCAGAGGTCCTTCTTTGTTTGTCAGCACAAGGTCCAGCGGTGCATCTCTCCTCGTTGGTTCCTCCACCACCTGTGTCAAAAAGTTATCATCAATGCTCTGCAGAAACCTCCTGGACTGCGCGTGCCTGGCTGTGTTGCCTTTCCAGCAAATATCAGGGTGGTTGAAGTCCCCCATGAGAACAAGGGCCTGTGATTGTGAGGCTATTTCCAGCTGTCTGTGCCTCATCGACTTCATCTTCCTGATCCAGTGGTCTGTAGTAAACACCCACAACAGTGTCTCCCATATTAGCCTGCCCCTTAATTCTTACCCGTAAGCTCTCACCACGTTCTTCCTCCACCCCTAGGCAGAGCTCAATACATTCCAGCTGCGCTCTCACGTAGAGAGCAACTCCACCACCTCACCCCACTGGCCTGTCTTTCCTAAAAAGTACATAGCCATCCATGACAGCATTCCAGTCATGCAAGCTATGAGAAGCAGCTCAACATGAGCCTGCAGTGTGCACTCGCAGCCCAGAAAGCCAACTGCATCCTGGGCTGCATCAAAAGAACCGTGGCCAGCAGGTCAAGGGAGGCGATTCTCCCTCTCTACTCTGCTCTCGTGAGACCCCACCTGGAGTACTGTGTCCAGCTCTGGGGCCCCCAACAAAAGAAGAACATGCAGCCATTGGAATAAGTCCAGAGGAGGGCCACAAAGATGATCAGAGGGCTGGAGCACCTCTCCTACGAAGACAGGCTGAGAGAGTTAGGGTTGTTCTGCCTGGAGAACAGAAGACTGGGGACACCTTGTAGCAGCCTCCAGTATCTGAAGCGGGCCTACAAGAAGGCTGGAGAGGGACTTTTTACAAGGGCATGTAGTGATAGGATGAGGGGTAATGGCTTCAAACTGGTAAAGGACAGATTTAGAATAGATATTAGGAAAAAAAATCACTCTGAGAGTGGTGAGGCCCTGGAACAGGTTGCCCAGGGAAGCTAGAAGCTTAGAAGCTGTGGAGGCCCCATCCCTGGAGGTGTTCAAGACCAGGCTGGATGGGGCTTTGAGCAACCTGGTCTTGTGGAAGGTGCCCCTGCCCATGGCAGGGGCTTTGGAACTAGATGATCTTTAAGGTCCCTTCCAACTCAAAACATTCTATGAGTCCATGATTAGCTACAAGTGTGAAAAATCTATTTTTTTAATAAATGCAAAGAAATGTTTCTGACTTTGGTATATTTAACTTAGTAGAAATGTTGAAGAAGTCCTCTCAAAAAGGATTTGAAAAGAAAGAAAGGATGCAGGGGCATTTGCAACAAAGCAGCAGCATGGAAGAAACTGTGTGGGTGAGCCTAGAGGCTGGTACAAAGGGATTGTCAGGTAGGAAGTACAAAATGAAATGATCAGTGTCAAGCCTGACAGGCCAAAATTGTGACCTCTCAGCTGTACATGGGCTCACAGAGGCACCCATCCACCTTGATGTTTCCTCCTGCCAAGCCTGTCTGTCCTGCTCTGCAGTCAGTAGGCTCTCTCTCATAATTTGCAAGGATCTGCATTATTCTTTTGCGTTTCGGTGGACTGCCAAACCACTGGAACAGAGAAGAGAGGCCCAGAAACTTAGTACCCAGGCAACTACATAATCCTCAGAATAGACATCGCGAAACACGCACTCAGAACATGTCTCAAACCTGCATTTATAGAGGCGCTAATGCACATAGACATTAACTTTATGAATCAAGAAGGCTTTTCAATAGTAAAAGCACAGCTAATAACCTTGACTAATGTAAAAACCCCCACATTTTATTTGGATGCACATCAGAATACTTAAGAATGTTATTTTGGTGTTACCTTTTGTTTTTAATTCAATACCTGGAGCGAGGACATATCTGGTTATATCAGTGCCTGCTAATTCAGCATTACGTGTCAAGTGGTCGTAGTACTAGAGGGCTTAGAAGAAATTGCAAGAAAAGAGAAGGAAAATTAGAAATTTTCCTTGTCTTAGAAGAAGGTAATGCAAAAGGGACATTTGTGGAAAGAGGGCTCTTTTACAAATTTTCAAGCGATGTGCTACAACGGCAGTCATCAAATCATACAATTCAAGTATTTAAAAATAACATAAGCAGAATTCCAAAGTGCTTTTGTAGACTGTATTTAACACAAAGCTCCCCTCCCTTCTTTCGCCCCAAGATTAGGGGTGAAAAGTCAAACACTCAAAAGTAATAAATGCCAAATGCCAGCTGCTTATACCTTTGTTATACTAGATTTCTTGGGCAGACACACTCTATAATATAAATTGCAATCACATGATTATACAACTTTCTCACAGTTTCTCTGAAGCCTGGGGAATCAGAGCACAACTCCACACCTTCCCTTCTGCACACGGTTGTCCAGTAGCTCTGAAGACAGGTGAACGCGTTGCCAACTAGGTTGATGTAGAGTGTTCAACAGAACAGAATGTTTCACAAACAGCAAACAAAGGCATTTTTACCCCTTTCCTGTAAGATGATATTATTAACCACATTTTACAGATCAAATAGCTAGCACCTGGTTTTTCAATACAGTTAGGAAGGGATAGCTCTTCTTTTCAAGGAAGCACATCTCCCCGGGAGTCCACTTTTACTTATGACTGCTTTTGCAAATCAAACCCCAGGCACCCTGGAGCAAGGCTGTGGCTTCAGCGACACTTCGGGACAGCATACACAGGCACTGCTAATGGAAGAAGTAGATCTGTCTACTCCACATCCTGCTCCGTCTCCCTCCTGGCTGCCGGTTCCTGCCCCTGAGCTGCCCAAACCTTTGCGCTGCACAGACGTTCATGTGACTCGATGGCCAACTGACTCACAGGCCTGATCCAGCTAGAAACTAACCCAGCAGGAAAAATACCATCAGCTTTTAGCCAGACGAGTTTCCTGGTCCATTTTACAGTGTGGCCTCGTAAATGCTTGCCTTGGTACAAGAGAGGACATGATACAGGAACAGAAACAGCCAGCCAGGAGGGCAGGTAGGTAGGACTCCTTTGCTCAATGGTAGCGTTTGCTTACTCTGGATAGAAGTGTTTGTTGAACTTTAGCATGAGGGGCACAAAAACATTAGTTAAAAAGTTTGGTTCAAGGACTAGACTTAAATAGAGAATTCACAGAAGCTGGAACAGAGTGTGGTAGGGGTGGAAGCAGTCACAATTCCGGCTCGGCTGCCCTTTTGCCTTGAGACTACTGAACTTTTCCCAACCCTTGCTTTCTTAACCACTTGTCTCCCTGAAGTCTTGCTTCTTTGTGCTTCTCTGGACTGTTCTTCACTGATGGCACTCACACATTGTGTTCAAATGTAATATCTAAATTGGCATTCCTCTTCATAGCTTTCCTGAACAACTTACAACTAGAGAAGGAGGTCCATTTTATTCTGCAAATGAGTGTACTATTTAAGACAAGTCAGCTGGAGGGAGGAAGTGAGTGTTGGTTCTTATTCCAATGATTGTTTCCATCTTTTGTGAAGAACACATTCTGGATGATACTCACAAATAATCCAAAGACACTGTCTCAGGACTGACTTTTATGCTCTTTCTCTGGCACCAGAAATCCTGTCTTCCTCTCTAGGAAACGGCAGAATTTCAGCAGAAGTCATGCAGAACATTCTCACCAAGAGCAGCGGGGAGCAGCGTGTTTATGGCACGTCCCTGGGAAGTGGGAGATGTAGCTAGAGATTCATTTGGTCCAGAGAGAAATATAACCCTAGTGCCCCATATCCTGGGCAAGTTTTTTTCCAGGAAGAAAAGAGCAGCACCCCTTCTGCTGGCAACATCTCAAAATGAAAGAGTGACCTCTCCTTTCTACTTGTAATAAGCATCCATCTTCAGCAAAGAATTCCAGGCTCTGAATACTAAGGAATGGAGGTATCTCTTGGACTTTAATAGCAGACTCACATAAAAAGAGAGGAAAAAAACCCACAACCAGTGTCCTTAGCAATGTCTAGTAAGTTTAAGCAGAATTCTTAAACAAACTTGAATGATTCATTCTGAAGAAAATATGAAATAAAAAGCCTTCAGATACTTTTCATTTTTGTATGTCCGTAATTCAAGGTGACTATTTTCTAAACTATTTTATACACAATTAGTCCAAAATACGGTTTTCTAGCTCTCAGTTTTCTGAGCAAAATATAAAATGACACAGTTATTAACCTTTGGGAAACCTCTCCTACACACAACAGAATTAAATTCTACAGAAAACTGAATAGCATTGGGAGATATTCCAAATGACTTACCACTCATTTGTTTGATGGATAGTTGGGCTAGCTATCGCTTTTTACAGAGCTGCCAATCACCGGGAGTTCTGGGATATATTCCGAGAACTCTCTTAGAATCACAAATTGCAGTCGCAAGCTTCCGTGGCTTAAATTGTTATGGAAGAAACAATTACTTTGCAGAGAAGGAGATGGTACTGTTTCCAAGAGAGGGTAATGTTGTGGTATCAGTGGCTTCGACTTTTCAGCAGAGTAAGTTGCTTCTTCTGATATGACATTTAAAGAAACGTTATCTGTTTGGAAATCTGTTCTGGCTGAAGATTTCTCTACTGATGTTGAAACTCAAACTGAGATCACCATAATAGACAGAGAGGGGGAAATTGTTATATCAGTTTGTTTATTCTGCATTTGGCAACTCCCTGAATACTCAGTTTCATTCTTTCCATAGCAAAGGGTGTTAGTCATTCTGTTGTTTGTCTGAGGATTTCATATAGCAGGAGGAAGAGGGAAAACCACTTTGTGATTCTTGAAATCCAGAAACTGATGAAAAGATTCTGTACTGTGGCTAAAACATGAAATTATTTTCCACACTTTTTTGAAAGAGTTAAGCCACCTACAGTGATATGCATATTATAAAAGTCTATTTATACTCACAGAGTACATTAGGTCAACGAAGCAAATTATGCTAAGTAGCAATACTTGTATATTGGTATAGCTGCTTCAGTTATTCAGCCGCGCATGGCTCATCCTGGATCACCATGAGTCACCAGATTTTTCTGTATCTTTCAGGCTTGAATCCCACCTTTTCTGTTGTCCGCTCTTGTGTCCACTCTGTCAACACAAAGATATGCGCAGGGGGGAAATATCAGAATTTCTTCTCCCCTCAGTATCCATTCCATAGGGTTTCCATAAACGGGGTGACTTTGATCCACTCTTGCATCCTCAGGTTCCGGTTGGCATTTCTGGCTCCACAGGCTCTGAAAATCTTATTGCAGATTTAGATTACCCAGAAGAGATCGATTAATTAAGATCTTAGAAGATCACTCCTTGCAGTATCCACTTTCCTCTTCATGTGCATCGAGATTCAGCTGCTTTGAAGTTATCTTCCAGATACTTTGCCAAAGAAGCCTCCACTGACCACGTTCAAACTGCAATTGCAATTCAACTTACAACCGAAATTGGAATTCAACTTAAGAACAAGTGGGAAACTGAAGTAATCTTTAAAAGACAAGTGCAGGGATCTGTAAAGGAAAAGTGCGAGGTATATACACGGTTCTTTTTTCCTTTTTTTTTTTCTTTCAGTTTATATTTCATATGAAATACATGAAAGAGGGAGAATTGCAGTTTTGTCTTGTACCATAGAACTTCTTCACCATAAGACTCTTTAACATGCTGTAAGGTTACAAATATGTGTTGCAAGCTTCTTATTAACTAGTTTGCTGGTGGTTTTTTTTTAACTAGTTTGTTGTAATAACACCTGTATTAACCTGTACTATAGCCAGCATAATTGCAGAAACTAAGGAGTTATTCAAGGTAAATCAATGAGCGTGTAAGTATGATATATTACTTTTCAGTAATACAAGTGCACCAATATAGATTTATTTTTGCTGCTAAGGAAGAAAACTGAAGGGTCTGGTCTAGCCCAGAGCTCCTCCAGGTCTGCTGAATCATGGAAGCCTTGAAAGTATCCTGTGGCCTGAAAACATAATTCTCTGGGGAGATCTTCTTGCTACTTAATAAACCTTTTCTTCTCATGGTTGAACATGCCGCTTGCCTATCCCTTCTTGTTCAAGTTTCCCAGAAGTTTCACAACCGGAATCAATAAAATAATTTTTTTTTGTTGTAAATTGTGGTTTCAGAGTACAGAAATCTGGTTTGTTGATACAAATGTTCATTCAATGCTGAATGGTTTTTAAATTAGCTTATACGATCGTACAAAAATTATTTACAGGAGGAAGTCCAAGTGTATTTGCGTAAACCTTAGATGGATGTGGCTACAGAGCTTGTTGAGCGTGAATACCAGACTGAGCTCTGAGAGCCTGAAGTACTGACAACATTTTAAGACTAACAAATCCTAATGGTATTAGAACCTCAGGAAAAAAAAAAAACAAAAACACCACACAGGAGCTTGTAAAATGGGGCCTCTGGCAATTACCTGGGGGAGGGAACGGAGAAAAAAAAATTGCCTGGAGACTCTGTTTTAAGAAAAAATCTTCTGTAATTGCCAAGGGACTAATGAACTATATCTCAGAATGCCAGCCAAAGCCCTGCTGCCAAAATGTGCATTTCGTTTCGGTGAAAGCAGGGAATAAATGTATTTCAATCTTTTCCATTTTCAAAACTGGAAAACAATGGACTTTTGACTCTTAAAGTTTTTTAAGCTGAATAAAAGGTTATCTTTAATTTTCAGTCAAGAAAAGTTAAAAGACCTACATAATGCCATACAGAACCTATTCAGAAATCAATAGGGCTATTTTACATGTATACATATATTCCCCTCAATTAAAATTTGGAGGAAGAGTTCATGATATTCTTAGCAGTTCTGGTCTAGAGCAGCTGCCACGCTTGTACTTCAGGCTGTTGTCATAACTGTAGAATTCCCTGTCCCAGTTTCTGCTGAATAAATCCTTATGTTTCTTTCTCAGTTTTCTGAAAGCCCTCCTGGGATTAAAATCGAAGTGTGTCTGTCTTAATGAGACATCCTGGTGACATCACTGCACCCCCATCTCCAGACTTCCTTTACATTTCCCATCACTTTGAATGGCCTGAAACACCTGATATTTTCAGCACTGGCTCTGTTGGCATTTTGAGGTCCAACAAAATATTATCCTTCTTTTCCAAATTTCAAGCTTTTGTGTTTAAAAAAAAAAAACACAAACCAAACCCTCAGGATTTCTCATGCCATTTAGCAGAATAATATATGTTCTTTCAGTTGCTGTGTCCCTTAAATCGCCTAATGGCACAGATGGGTCTGCTGATCTATGCTGCGCATGGATTGCAGGACTTCCTGTCTTGATATCTTCCTTACAAGTTTTATGATTTTTGCCTCTTTTTCCACAATTTTTTTTTTTTTTTATGGTTCGTTTCTGTACCCAGAATGCATACAAAGCTTCCACTCTTGCCCAGCTAGGGAGATATTTCAGCTAAATTTGCAGCGGTTGTTCTTCTATGACATTGTGTGGTGGAGTTAATTTCTCTTCTGTAAAAAAACATAACCTAGTTGAATCACAGTAACTATGACTCATTAATCCAAGACATCTGTTGATAACCCCTGAAGTCACTGTATTTCAACACTGCAACAATTCATAACCCTCGCACGAAACAAACGGGGAACATAAAAGGTACTAATCCATTAAAGTTCTGGCCTCCTGTGATCTCTAGACTCAATAGAAATGTAAGCGTATTGTAAAAATGAGGTAAGCGTTAGTTGTCTAGACATCCTATGTGTGGCCATTCTCTGTGGTAGTTGCCCCGGGGTAGTCATTAGAAAATCTGTATTTAAGCAGATTAAAGTTCCTTGTAAGTGGTGTTGTTGGCAATGCCCTCCAAATAGAAGACGATAGTTGTAAACGCAGCAGTGCGTTTTTCCTAGCTTGTATTTCTTGCCTAAGTACTTAAATGGCCTTTACTGAGATTGGACTTTCAAAATGACAAGAAATGAGTTTCATGTGCAAATACTTTTTGCCCCATTTTCTAATTTGCTTTCCCCGCTCTATTTCATGTCTTTATGACCTCTTCATTACAATTTATTGACAGATAGCATAAAAATTAATTATTTTTCTCCTGGGTCACTGCTTGAACATTTGCTTATATTAATAATTTTAAGCCTTGATGGGAAAAATATAACAATTATGTAAGGACCAGATAATACTGCACGTATTTTTGCAAGCGATCAGATAGTTTATGATTGCACATGATCATCATAACTGAAAATGCACCTGCAATAATTTTGCAGGTTTTTCCTGCTGCAAATCCTCCAGCATTTTTTTTTTTTCATCTGTCTTTATTATTTCTAAGAAATACAGGGCCCAAAGTGCTTCAGTGAAATCCATCACCAACATAAAATTTGACTGACAGGGGTTTTGGAGAATTATGCTGGTTTAATAGAAATCAGATTCCTGCTCTAACATCAGACAAATGCCTTCGGTTAGAAGTAAGATATGGTTGCCGGTGGAGGATTCTTTTCTGTCTGCTTTTAGATAGGTCCCTGCTGCCCTTTTAAAAATGTAAACATGCAATTAATGCAAGCACATACGGTGAAGTATTCCTGACGTTATCTTCCAGGTGAGACCTTTAGCACTGTAGTGCTGTGTTCTGTGTGGATATTAAACTTCCGAAAGCTCCTCTGACTCTCTTCAGTATATTCACCGATGGTTTTGGCTCAAATTTCCTCTCTTTCATTTTACAACATTAGTTCCGTATCAGTCCATACCCGTCATTTAGGAAGTGGCTATATTGATCTAGGCCCTTTTTGTGTCAATATACACATACTGTCACAGCTTAATGCACATGACAGCTCAGTTCAGCGGGAGTCACTGCTCATCTGAGCCCTGGCGGGAATGGGATCAGGTTTGTACAGTGCTTCGTAGCTCTTGGCACACCTTTACCTCTTACAGTAATTTCTTACTGGCAGTAGAAGGATTTCTAGGTAAAATGGTAAAGCTATATGACACGAGTAACCTTGCTGTTGAATCTACCCAGAAACCAATCTTGATTCTGTCAGGGTATTTCATTTAAACTACATGCAACCCTTGCCAGTCACTCCAACATCAAAGCCCAGGACCAGGCAAGAACTAGACACTCTCTGTCCGCTATTTTTTTGAGACTATTATTATCTTTTATGGCTGGCGGTTTGAAAAATCACATTTGAAAAAAATCAAATATTGTCATTAACTCTGCTTTTATGGATTGGCCTCACGGTCTGCGGATAGCATTCTGTGCAGCTACCGCAAAATTCGCTTTCGGTTATTTGATTTTGAGGACACTACCTGAAGAGCAGCCACTGTGTAGCTACCTCTCTTGGCTGATCAAATATCTGTTCTCATGATAGGTTGTCCTCTCCCATCTCTTTCCCAGGAGAACAGATGCGTGCTTAACTTTAATCATGAGCAGCCCCACAGGACTTAACATCCATCCTACAGCTCACGTGCTCCAGGTTCAACTCACTGCATGAAGCTGAAACGGGACGGCTCGACTTGAGGCTTGCCGACAGAGGTGAACGAAGGAGCAACGATTCATATAATCCTCTTTCTTTGGACTGACAAAAAAAAAAAAACACAAAACAACCCCCAAAAGCTTACAAATAAGGTAAACAACGCATACTCGAGGTGATCTTCAGAGGTCTAAGGGCACTGCTAGCAGGAATCAGTCTCCTTTCGGATGGAAACTGCTGCAACTGTTGCCATCACAGCAGACTTTTTGCTAGCTGGCCTGGTTGATTGTGTAATCTCCTCTGCAGATCCTCTCAAATGCTGCTTTAGCAATCAGCTAGCTGCAGGCGCTTGCCATGAAGGGCCGTGTTAAATCACTTGTCTTCCCTGATGAGCCTGGCTTCCCACCACTCTGAAACTCGGTCTCCCCAACATCCTGCTTTCCTGCCTGGCAACCCAAAGTACTGCTGATGTGACACTAGATGAGCCAATATTTGCTCATTTTGTTTGATGTTATTTCTGTTATCAAACTCTGAAAAACACAGCCGTAGCCAAGAGGATCTCACGCTTGGATTTACGGGGCTTGATTGCCACTCACACAAAGATGCCTCTGTGGCTCTGACAGCCTGAAAAGTGGGAATAAATGACATTAGCAGAGCGCTGTAAAAGGGGCAGTTCAGGGTTTACAGGAGTCATGTCTATGATGTGCGTCTCATGCCATGGCTTAAAACAATATGGGAAAGTAGGAAAGGGAACAGTGGGATTTGAAAATTTTGTGAGACCTAACTGGACAAAAAAAAAATACACAAAAAAACCCCACACCTTCGCAAAGAGAAGCAAGACTAGCAGGTGGCCGGTTATCACAATAAAAGATGTCAACAAGAAAACATCAAAGTAGTAAACCTGAATAAACAGGGTTTTCAAACTGTGTATTACAACCTGGTGATAGTAAAATTTACCCAGTGTTTATTCATTTAGCAGATTTGTCATGTACTATGCCACCAGCAAATGAGATACTCTGTAGTATCAAGTTGGGTTAACAGAAATCCCATTCATCTTGAAGAAAACCTCTTGTGGGCACCACATTCCTGAAGAGCGGTGCTATCAGCCACAGAGGATCATTATGAACTCTTGGAACAGGCATCTGTGTAATGTGTTAGTGGAGGCTTTAAATATATCTCAGCAGGTTCTCTAAAGGAGATAGCGTTTCATTTCCTCTGCTGTTTGAATCTTCACAACCAGTGCGAGTGAAGATCCATCATTAGATGTTTATGCGGGGCATCTTTAAAATCTTCCACAGCATCACGCGTTTCTGCAACGACCAAAGTACAGAAGCACCTCTTTGCAACACGCTGCATATTATGAACTTTAGCCACAGGTATGAAGTTACGTGGCTTTCAGCTAGCTGGGAGCCCCGTTACAGAACCCACCGCTACGTAAAGATATAAAAGTAGTGTCTAAGCTACTCATTCTTCTACAAAGATGCAGCCCTTTTTATCACAACGTCCACACCTGGTCTTGCTGTAGACCACTTGATCGTATACTGTCCTTTGTCATGTTACAGGAACCGCAACAGAAATAGGAAAGTGGAACTCTTTGTCCAGAAACAGCCTTGCTCTTACCGCGGCATACAGGAAGGCGGCAGGAAGGAATGTTGCCAGTAGCTCAGTTTATTCCACGATACATCTGGAATGCTCTCCCGCATCAATACCACTGAGTGAATTACTCTTCTGAGATCAGCTTGTGCCAATTCTTTCCGCATACCTGCTTAATTCCCTTGAAACCTCTGCAGCTCAGTTCTACCTATCTTACCACTGAGCATTTCTTTTGCAGCAGACAATCCCATTGATTTTGCTAGGACATCTCCTGGGATCAAACCCTCCCCGGTTTAAATAAGAACGCAGACGCTGTCTCTAAACATCTGCTGGCTGCTGGAATGGCTCTCTGATTACAAGCAAGCAATGCCAATGAATGTAAAATTACTTATCAGACCAAAAAAAAAAAAGAAAAAAATATTTGAAGAGAGTTACACTAGGGTTGGGGGAAGGATGGGAAGGCGTTTGGGAGAGATCACAAAGACAACATTGACAAAAATTGATTTAGCTTATTCAAAGCACTAACATATGTGATTGTGAGAAATTGTACCATTTCAATTCCCCTATTCAGCTTAGAGTTTCTTTAGATTCTAATTACCACCGCTTAGAAGAAAAGAAAGCAACTAACAGAAAAAGTGACCTTTTATGGAATCTTGGCACTTAAATCCAGTAAGGTTTGAAAGCATTATTGTAAGAGTTTATTATATAAAATAATATTAGTAGCATTTTATATTAAGTAATTAGGATAAAATTCTCTTAACTGTGTCAACGGATGTCACCACTGGACTGCCTCTGACCTAAGGGCCACTTGTGATCTTGGAAAAATGCATGCTTTCAACTGGAGAGAAGAAATGTTACATTCTTATTACAAAACCACAACATGTCCTTGGACTTTGTGCTGAAGGTTTTGAAATGCATGATTTAACCAGCCTTGTCACTTCATCAAGATGCTGGAGACGTGCAGCCCCTCATGAAGGTCCACCACCGCCAGCTTACCCAGAGCAGCTCGGGAGTAACCCAGCGGTGCTGCATGCTGGGGGTACCTGTTCAGCGCTATAGCTGGTTCCTCATGTCCTCGCAGGCTGCTCTGTGTGGCTCCAGGGGTGTGGAGACGGCAGTGATGGTTGCCTCCGGTACAATGTAAGGAGGTCTTAAGAAAAGCAACATGGAAACCCAATTGGTTCATCCAGCAGCGAGGGAAAGCACACCAAGAAAAGGAGAAAGGGAAGGCAAAGAGAAGCCGATTCCCCACTGCAGACCTGGCCCAGTGTGGCTGATCTGCACTGAACTCATCCGCTCCGGTTCCCAAAGGGCTGTGTGCTAACTGGGGCTGGTGCAAAACACAGGAAGAATGCCATCAGAAGCACAGCATGCACGAGCCGGTCCTCTTCCTCACCACCTGCCTGGGAGGGGCGGGAAAACGGGGAAAACCACAAGAATCAGCTGTGTGAGTTCTCCACTGTACCCTGAGAACGCTACCAGTGGTGTTGCAGATGGTTTCTCCTGCCTGTGTGTTCAAACAAGTGCCCCAAAAAGGACAAGAATGAGAGAAGGAATCTGACCCACAGTACTGACCTTGCAGCCTTTTCATCAGCCCGGCGCTTTGTTGCCACACCAGGGTGGTTTTCACCCCTAACGCACGGCCAGAGTAAATGCGCCCTCTGCACGGTGAAGCTGCTCTGCCTGCCAGAGGTGGCTGTTGGCATCCAGGCTCTCCCAAGCCAAAGGGCTCCTCGGCCCTCACACGACAGGACAGAGATTTCAAAGGGTACTGACATGCAGTTTGCTCCCTCACATACAGAGGAACTAACTCCTCAACAAGGACTTGCGAAGACGTGCTCATCTCCGGCCAGAAGGCAATTTTATTGCCATTTGAGATGAGACTTTTTCCCCCATGGTGTGTTACATGGATGGATTACTGCCTCTGTTACAGAATCTGCAAAGTTTGGTGTCTTCTCCAGTAAAGAAGGGCAGGCAGTTCTGGAGACTTCACCTCTAAACCCCCTCAGCACTTCAAACACCAGCCATATACCCGGATCAGCATCATGAAAATGGCCTTTCTCATTGTATCAGGCATTTGAAATTCATATCCAAATTCTATGGCTTGAACTCATCTCGAGTTATAATGTGTAACATAATAGACTAACGTGTACTGCTCTGTCTTTCCTTTGATAAAACAACAACAAAAAAGTTAAAGAACGCCTGTTTGAATCAGGCATGAGCTTCCCACGGGATAAAATTAAACAGCTTTCTGCTAGTGCTGTGAAGGGAAATGCATCAGTTACCATTGCAGTGATTTAATCACGCAACGTTGGAAAAAGGATCAGCAGCATATATGCCCCAGCAATATTAACAGAAAACCCTAAGCTTAGAAATACAAGACTTTTGGTTAAATAAAGAGGAATCCACCCTTCCTTTTCTGTATAATATTGGAGATTTCTTTTTGACAAGAGAGAGTTTTGTCTTTTTTAGGTAATAGGAGTTGATGAGGTGTAAGAAGTTAAAAGGAAAATCTCACCGTTTCCATTCCTTCAAAGCCCCGCATTAGCTGAGAAATCAGCCTGTTATTTCTCCTATCATCCGTTTGCAGAAGTTCATTACTTAATTCCCATTCATATCGCCTCTGTGGAGAATAACAGGCTGATGACATTTCAGTTAATCATAATCTTCCCCTTCTGTGACAACCTGCCAGCAGCCTTTTTGAAAATAAACTCGCAGAATGAAATTTTTAAAAAGAAGGATTTTTCTCACCCTCATGGAAAAGGGAAAACTTACAAGATGAATACGTGAAAATATTTCACAAATGAAAAAAAAAATAATTCTGGATTTATTACCATTTCCCTCTCAACATTTGATGTGCTATTTCGTTGCCTGGCAAAAATGTTATTGACATAACTTTACATTTTTGCCTTTATTCCCTTTAGAATATAGGACCCCTATTGCCACTGTAAGATTCTTACCAGCAAGAAGGATTCCTTCAGTTTCCATGGACTGACTTGATTATCAGGCAACTATAGAAGTGCAAATAAAATATGGTTGTGTGTGCATAGAGAAAATCCTGTATAAAGTAAGAAAGTGGGAAATTTTAAGATTTCAAGCCATTACTGCTAGCCATCTTATATGTCATGCAGTCTAATAAAAATGGCCATTTTTACCCAGTTAACGTACCAGTAAAGAAAGGAGAAATGGAAGAGTGAATTGGAAAGAACACAGGAAGGCTTGGAGGGTTTGCTGGCAGCAATGGGTTCACAGAAGTCATTGCCAGCAGTTGAACTTAGGTCATGGCAGGTGTGAGACTTGGGTGGAGGCCACTGAAATCCAGGGAAATACGATAAGCTGGAGGCAAAAATCACAAGCAGGCATCACTGACAAACAAAGAAAAAAAGTCAAAGGCAGTCTCATCCACAGTGACAGGTTTTGTGAAAGTTCAGTCAAAGCTGCACAAGTGTCAGCGCCATTTGTTCACGGCAACAAAAGACAGGATGTTGAGCTACCTGGAAACGGCCTATCTTGTAAACAGCTGCAATGTCATCAAGAAGAAGAAATTCAGGTTTCTATCAGCAACTGCATACTGCCAGCTTAACGTCAGGAAGAATATCCATGGGGAGGCAAAGTGAACAGCTCTTTCGTTAACACAGTTATTTAAACTACGATATCTGAGGAAAAAGTGCTTGACTCCTTCCTGAAGGCCAATCTGCAGTTGATCTTTATAGAAGTAAAAAACCCCACCTTTGGAGGCAGTCTAATTTTTAATGGAAGCTTTGCCCGAAGGGATGATAACGTACTCAATGGTCATTCAAACTCATTATGTGCCTCTTGTAGATTTAGTAAATGCCAAACTCTAAAAGTTCCCATGAACGTATAAATAAAACTGAGACTGGCTACTGCAGCAGTAGCAGGCGAGGAGACAGATGGGTTAACTGGGATGGGGTGTCGCAGTCCAGATGCGGGAGAGACCATGTCAGTCTAGAAACCACTGTGGAAGCTGTCCCTGCCTTTTTGCAGAAGTGCCTGGCAAGGCAGCACCTCCTGCCTCTGCAGGGCTGGTGGGCAATGCCAAATAGCCCTGAATGAGCTCTCGTGCCTGTGCAGAGTCAGATGGACAGCAGCGGTACCCTTGCCCAGAGAACCAGCAGACCTTTGTCAGCAAACCGGAGTCAGCTGTTTATTTATGACAAGAACAACCAATGAAGAGGATTGTGCATATTCCAGCAGCCTTGGACAAATTAAGCTGAGAAAAAGTGAAGGAAAGAAGTGCAGAAGTGCAGTTGTTGCATGACTGGTAAAAGACGACTGTGCCAGCTTCTCTCTGATGATGGTGCAGTGTCACATCACAGCTAAGAATTCTGGGGACTGAGATCCTGAGCTCTTTGCAGTAACTCCAGAGCCTACAGGAGTGCAGAGGCACTTACAGCTATATTAGGAAATCCAACAGAGTTGCAAGGAAATTCGTTCTATCCTTTCTGTAGGGGACAATTTCCACGCGAAGGCACAATAATTGTGGTCTCCCGGTCCTGCAGCATGCACCCTAGTACCCAAAGGTCTCATAGTGCTGACTTCAGAAAAATTCAGTCTTCTACACTACAGTGAAAGAATACCTGATTATTGCTAAACAGTTACCATCTGTAACTACGTCTTAACTCATGGATGGCTGTTACAGCCCAGGTTTTTATACACTTCATTGCAGGGGGGGCAACTGCACACATCAGTAGGTAAGTAATGATGACACATTGCTTAGTACCTTTTCTGTATGAGAAAAGCTTTTGGTCTTTTGGAGCAATACAGCTGACCAAACCAAAAAAAAAAGTGGGTTTTGGTGAGGGAAGCAACATACAAGATTATGTAGGTCCCCAGAGAACCTCCTGTGATGTCTATTATTTCCCCTCCAGCATTTAGTTAATATAGGAAGATACTGTCAGTTATCAGGACTACTTATTTTGCCTCAACACACATAGTATCAGCTCCAGTGAGGTCATTGCACCATCAAATGCATGAGAAGATCAACATTTATTTGCATTAATTGCAAGGGTAATTGGTTGGTTGCACATATCTGCTTTGCTACTTTTTTTTTTTCGCCTTAGAAGTGATAGAAAAGTCAAAGACAGTTGCTTTCCAAACACTTAGGCAATATTAGCATAGCAATGCGCTCCTTTCAGAGAACTTTCATTCCAGCTCCTTCTGCAGTGGGTAGGAAACTCACACCCACCACACACCACCCCCAAGGTCTATCTGACTTCTTCACACAATGTACAGTATAATCACTCTGCACTTCTACTACAGAAGGTGGCCAACCGCGTGACTGGTAACCATAGCAGCTGCAATAACCAAAAAAAAAAAATTCCAGTGCTGAATGTATACACAAGTCTGTTGCTTTAGCATCACTTTATTTGCCATGAACGGCATCAATGGGTATGCCTCAAAACGTCCCAGTGTTTGAGGGGGAAAGATGCTGTTCGTCGCCACATGGAAAACAGCATGTCTCATGCAGAAGAATGCTTTCTGTCACTCTCTTGACTTTTGTAATGTCTAGAGATATTTTTCGGGAGCTGTAATCTCA
This sequence comes from Anarhynchus alexandrinus, assembly GCA_008711295.1. Classification (NCBI taxonomy): domain Eukaryota; kingdom Metazoa; phylum Chordata; class Aves; order Charadriiformes; family Charadriidae; genus Anarhynchus; species Anarhynchus alexandrinus. The sequence goes on from VUYV01000124.1 coordinate 1,804,098, forward strand.
GGCATTCAAGCTAGGATTTCTGTTTCTTGTATGGGAAAGATTGGTCCTGGAGACTTTCCACGCTGGAATTGCTGGTCTTTTTCCTGTCATGTGCTGAGTGTTGCCTGCCAGGGACCGAGAAGTAACGACAAGCAATAACATCTGATTCTTTCCCAGTAAGAATGCCAAAACACAGTATCAGGATACCACTAGCTGTCTCAGTACTATTAACTCTTTCAGATAGGATCAGTGAACTTGCCACAGGTGGTGCACATGGGTAGGGAATTTCTCCCTTTCCTCTCCCTAATGGTGACTTTCCAGCTGATCTGATGCTTGGGAGAACATCATCCCTTGGAGAAGGTTGCAGCAGGATGGGCCTTTCCTCCTAGACCATCCCACCTTATGGGATCTACCTCCCCAGCACAGCCCTTCCTGAGGACCTACAGACTCTTGTTGATCTGACACGCGCAGCAGCTCTGGTCTCCCTGCTTTTCTCTCTCCATTCCTGGAGTGAGGACACCGTGGATGTAATGGCACCCCAGTGCTGTAGAGCAGGGTGAAGGAGGAAGCGGAGTAAAGGCAAGAGCAAAACGAAGCCAAGTAGTGTCACTGCAGGCAGTGCAGCGAGGAGCTAAGGTTGTTGCTGTAGATAGTTTGACAGAATATCCTCTTAGTTTTGGTAACAAATTTACTACTGTGGGCATTTAGAAGCCTGTTAGTGTTATGGTGCCAGTACACCATCCACTATCAAAAGCATTCAGTTCCCGACAGTATGTCACACTTGGACATAATCCAAAGCCAGTGACAGTCTTAAGACCTGCGAGTTATAAAGCCAATCCCTGCATGCTTATTTATATTAGAAAGCTCACATTTCAACCCAAAGCCCAAAAGCAAGATATACCTCAACATGCAACAAATTACAGATGACTCACAAAATCTGAGTTCAAGTCTTTTGGACTCCAGCACAAAAAGCTACCACCTAAGCAGCTGCTTGGATGAAGATTTCCTTTCTCCTATGTTTCTTTAAAAAGCAGTGCCCTTCAGAACATGAGGAGCCTCAGAAAATTCAGTCCTGTTATTTTTGATGTATTTTGTTTAAACAGAGGAAACACAGCAAATACAGACTATTTAGCAAATAATCTAAACCAAAATTTACTGCTGCAAATGAGGTATTAGCAGAAACCTAGAGTGTTCAGGTAACATCTTTATAGGACAGACTTTGTTTGCTTCCTTATAAAACAGTGGAGACACATAAGGACACTCAGCCAACACAGAGGACAGCTGATCCACACACCTCCAGAAATAAAAGCATGAGTTGATACAGTTTGGGTTAAGGTGCTGTAGCTATTAGTCGCAATAAAAACTCATCTTTGCAGACTAGCATAGAAAAAGCTTACCAGTTGCAATGCCTCCATTGGTTTGCAGCCTCCCCCACCAATGTGAGCCATAATTTGCTCTCAGGAGACCAAGGCAGAAGTGCTCAGGAGAACATGAGGACTATAGCTGCCTCCTTCCTTGGCAAAGGAAGGGCAGACACCCCACAAACCTCCTTCCTTGTTATATAGGGCATTGCGGGCAAAAGTGAATCAGGAACATCAGGCTGGAAGGGGCTACTGAAAGACCCCAACAGTCAGGTTTCACAGACACCTCATTATCTAATCCCCTTCCTGGAGTGATCAGCTGAGGAGTGGTTACACCGGTTGCTCATGCTGAGAGGTCCCTCAGAGGCTCACCTGAGCAACTCATTCATGAATTTCAAACCCTTTTGAAGGATCTCTGTTTTAGGCAGAGCACTAGCCATGCCAGAGCTTACCTAGTTTGTTAAAGCCTGGGATGATGACAACCCACACTGCTATGGATGAAAAATTCATTTATTGTTACCATATATTCTTCATTATTTCTATAGCATAATAATTGAAAGGTAAATACCAGCATTTTTATATGACTATGACTAACTGTACACAAACAAAAGATCGCTTACCTTAACTTAATACATGTTTCCACGACTCTCTTGTATAAGTGCTTCTGTTCCCACGGAACAACAGTCTCTCCGTTGGTTTTTCATTTTGGGGAAACAATTAACTTAGCATACCATCTTTTCTAAGAAATTTAGCCAAACCCAAGTCCCTTATTAAAATTAGATTTCCAGTCAAGAGAATTATAATTATGTCTCTTCTACCCAGACATTTTCTATTAAGGCATGACTCCCTTTATTCTGCTGTCTTCCACACAGAGCAGTAATTATTGGGACGCTAAAAAAAAAAATAGGTAGTTTTAAGTTTTGCCTTTTATTGTAAAAGTTTATTACTGTACCGATACCTCTTGAAGACCAAACTTATCTTGTAAAATTGCAGAGATTCTAAATATTTGTCAGTATACATGGTGTCACTATGCAGTGCAACTGTAGTGCAAAGTTGGGAACAGATGTGCTTACGTCAGCTCTGATAACATTCATAAACTCATTTAACAGAGACTTCATAATGTCTGCAAAATGATATTCGAAAGTAATTACTTCCCTTGCAGCATTCACTCTGTCTCGCTGTTGAATATAATCTTCACATATTAGTATATTACACATTTGGAGAGGAATTGGTGAAGTAATTGGTAGTACAGTGAGGAGTGATCATCATTTATTTTACACTGCAGCCTTGCTTGAAAAGCCTGGCTTTCAAAAGGACTAGCCAAAAAAGGTAACCTACGTGTTAAAAAAATGTGTGAGAGATTCAGATATTTTATAATTTGGTCGGTTACGAATAATGAGTAGGCTTTCTATTTGTAACACAGTATACGCAGCTATGGGAAATTATGGCACCATGCCTTCCTTTAATTTGATGTTGCTGGGAAAGGCTGTGGAAGTTGGCTTAGCATCGATTTTTTAACACTCCAAAGATTCAATAGATACAGATGCACTTTTTAGAAAAGCCACAGGAAATGCCTGCCTCTTCATGTGCTTACTGCCATTGCGCGAGGAAGCCTTGACAGTACAAAGCAGAGAAACACTGCGTTTGGTAACGAGTTTGGAAGATCAGACCCTCCCTTAGTTGCTGTGATCATTAAGCTGCTCTTTTACCTGTGTATCCCTTCTTCCCGTACATGCTCTCTAATAAAATGCAGCAGGCTGTTACCGTACATGCTCTCTAATAACATGCAGCAGGCTGTTAAGGGTGAAGAGCAGTGGGAAGCAATTCTTGCTCTTTCGCTTGTAATTGGGATAAAGCGCTTGTGACTGTAACTCACTTGGCGATGCAGTGACTCACGCGGATCATTCTGTTGAGTTTGACTCAACCACCAACTCTGAGCAAGACAAGCCGGCTCGAGCCCCTTTCTTCAGGGGAGAGAGCAGATCCCGGGGAAAAAAAAATTCCTGTCCTCCGAGAACAGCACAACAACCTGCCTAAACTCTGCCGTGATGCCTGTCCGGCACGGCTCCTCACGAGCAGGCCGCGGAGGCTTCCGCGACCTTGGCAGGATGGCAGAGGTCGCCTGTGCCTTTAAATAGAGACCCACCTGGGAATGGGGAGCGAGAGGAAGCTTTACAACGGCTGTAAAAGCATCATAGCCTTTACAAAACATTTAATAAGATTTCAGAGGGTGCTGCTTTTTTTTTTTTTTAAATTTATGAACCGTCAGGAAAAACAAAATCAGAAATTACGGGTTTAGCTCTGACTCCAGTTCCCACCTATGAAGGTTAGAAAGTTGAATTCTGCTCAGCTTTCCTTTCACTCGAAGGATCAGCCTTCAATTACATACTGCTAAAAAGTTAATCGTTACTCTGTTTCTCTTTGTTCTTGATTATTAGCTATTGATTGCATTGCTTTTATAGTCTGTCCTCTTCAGCTCTTTGAGTTGGATTTTCTTCCTTCTGTGGGTGTGTTCCCCCTCCCCCGCCCCTTCTTGCATTGAAGGAGGATTTGCACATTGTTAGTATTATTTTTGTCACATTTCTCCTTGTTCCCATTTTAAAAATAACTTTTGCTACACAGAAACTATCTTACAAGCTGACCAGACGGAGCTGCAGCCCTTGTTCCCAGACCATTGTTCCCGTTACCCTAATCCCATTCCCATTGCCTAGAGCAATGAGGAGGGGAGAGCTGTGGTGGTCAAGCAGGGGTTCCTGGAGACTTTCTTCATGTCTCAGACATGCAGGATGGTTTCAGGGCCCTGAGGGCAGTACATGCAGCCGCCTTTCTTGGGTCTGGTCCAGAAAGGAGCAGCACGCAGGATCCCCAGTCCCTGATGCTGCGCGCCAGCAGGGAAGTAGGATGAGCGCGAAGCTGAACAACCCCTCCTGAGCCAGGGAGAGGGCTCAGCTACCACCTCTCCACCAGCGGGACGTTTAGTCACAGCCCCGGCTGGCCTTGCTGTGGGTGCGCTGCAGAGCACGGAAAATTTCAGGCGTCTCCTCCCTCACCTCCCTGCTCACGTACAGAAAGACAGGATGGAGCCCACAGAAGGAACCAACCCTGTTTGTACAAGGACGTAACGCGCTGCCCCGGGTTTCTCAGCAGTCAAATATTTGGCTGGTGGGCTGTCTCCAGAGCTGCTTCCAGCAGCAGGGCTAGACAGCTTCCTGCAGCCGCAGAGCTCCGCTCCTCCCCTCATCCCTCCTCTCACACAACATGCCAGGGAGTATTTAAACATCCACATAGAACCTCATGTTTGAGATTTCATCCAAAATACACCCTTCTGCCACCCACTCAGAGCAAACTCATTTTATTTGTTTAACAAGAACAAAGGGCCGAGCGAGTTAACCCTGCCAAGCTTACAGCCGGGAATCCAGACTTTCACATCCCATTTATAACACCCAAACCCACCCATTCAGCTAATCCTTACACAACCATGATAAATCATCCTGTGTCAGAGGCGTCACAGGAGCCAGCACTTTGCTTTTACCAACTTTAAAAAAAAAAAAGAAAGAAAGAAGGAAAAACAGGCAGTGAAGTGAGGCAGAGACCCCTTTCCTTCTTTGCACGCTGGAAAGGTGTATTCCAGCAGGTGCAGGAGATGTATAAAGATGTGTCGGATTAATAAACACACGCCCTCCCCGTATTACTAATTACGTAGCCAAGGTATTCCAGTTCAAGGAATAAAAAATAACAAAGGGATGGCTTTTGTGCTGTTAACTCAGGGGAAAAAAAATAATAATCCTTGCAGAGAAGTGTGAGAGAAAAAGCCAGGCAAGCTAGCTAGAGTTTGAGTCGGACGCGCAGTTGCGTGTGCACTGCAATGCCATTGAAATAATTTTCCTGCAAACCAGTACATCCCTGAGATTTAAAGCGGGGTGTGAGAAGCATGGCGGCGGATGGAGAACTGTGGAGAGCAGCGCTCTGGGTCTGGCAGACCTGCTGCCAGCACGCTGCCGGCTGCTCCGGGGGTACCAGGCCTCACTCAACTCCCTAAATCTCCACCGAGAAAGATCGACTAAAGATACTGCCAGTTCATCTGTCTGTTTAGACAATGTGCCTACAGGTGTCCCCGAACTCTACTAATAATCTCCTGGACTTTTAATAATCCGTAACACTCACACGCACACATCAGTTTATGTAGCTCAGTGCCGAAAGTAGGGCTCTCTAGAGTAATAGTTCCCAAATGCAAAGTGAAAAATGTGTACTTCCAGACCGGATGATTTATTGCAGGTTAAAAAAATTAAAGAATGGAGAGAGAGAGAGAGAGAGAAGTAAAATACGAATCTGGACCAGAATGAGCAGTGCCTCCATCTTGAATCAGCTCGCAGCCCCATTGCTCCGCAGGCAGGCGTGCAGGCAGGCTTCTCGTTTCAAGGCTGCTACACAGAGAGCGTACACCATTCCCACGCAGAGATGACTAAGACCCTGACTGTTCAGTTTGCCAAGCCCCTCAAATAGTCCTAAGTAAATAGTCTGCTTTCCAGAACCCCCTCAAGGTCAAAGACTGCACAAAGCCTCCCTCGTTGGCCTACTGCTAGCTGTTTTCCTTCCAGGAGAAAGCTCGTATCCCCTCCAATAATTTTTTATCCAGCTGATCCTAAAACTTCAAAGGAGTTATTGATATTTATGTGTCCCTGACTAGTACATTTTGGTTATGATTTTTCCATGTGGACAGCATTTTAATGTTAATAATGCACAGAAATTGTTTACAGAAGCAAAGATGGCTGATAAGAAGAGAATTTGCAAACACGCTGCAACTGACAATCTTTTCCGGCCTTTTTCTTTTGTTTGAATGAGTGGGTGGGTGATGAATATTAAGGAAAAGGAACATAACTTGCAGGTTTATGTTAGCAGCTGAAGTCCGTGCGGTTGCAGTTACTCTGCTACCAGCCCTTGCTGTGTGTGCCGATGCCGTGCCTGCGCTTCTAACCACGCTCTAGGTATCATCTTTAATCACTTTGCTCTTTGCAGCAAATCGGTTTGAAATCCACGTTTTTCAACTGTACACACGGAAAAGTGGGACTAGTTCTCATTCCCGCACTGCTGATTGCTTCCAGCTCCCTCCCTGCCCATCTGCTTGGCTTCTGGCCCCAGTAGATTAGAGCACAGCCTGTGCCTGCGGGTCCCTTCTTCATCCCCGGGTGCACCACAGCTATAAGACTCTGCTGTAGCGATGAGCCCCTGTTTGTCACCAGACAGGTTTGCGAGCGTGTAGGGTCATAGGGGACCCCAGGTTCAAAGCTGGGAAGTGCATTCCCATGAAGAGAGCTTTCCAGCATCACATTCCCACCGTGGGATGGATGCTAGCACAGGAGCCTGAATTTAGATCTGACCTAAACTTTCCTGGTGTTTAGGGATGCTTGTAGGTGGGATTTTGGCACAGTCCATTAGAGAGACAGGATGCACTTTCTTACAGAGAAGAAAACATCCCGAAAGCCTAATCAGCAGGAGTGCAAGGTTGTCTTAAAATTTCTGGTAAATTCATTTTGGTACTGGAAGAAATACACAAATTCATCCCTCCTGAAGGAAAGTATCTGTTAAGATTGCACATTTAGTTCTTACGCTCTCTCCCATGGGAGGAAATGCGGTGTTTCTTTTTTCCCCTCATCCAGAGGATATCTTCATTATGTTCTACTAAGAGCTCAGCATTACACGAGGACATTGCTAATGAATGCCTCCAGGCTTCAAAGGGCAGAGTCTCAAGAGCTCTATGATTAAATATAATAATTTGCAGTTCTGCAGTACCTTCCATCTGAAGATCTCATCTGTTTGTACAGATTCCTCTGAATTAAGCTCAGTCTCTCACAAGTGAGCTATTTCTGATAAATACCGAGTACCCTGGTAGCAAGGGCACGTTCCCAAGAGGACAGAGACAGAGTTTCTGTCACTTCCGACTGGGGCGCGAATTGAACCCAGGCGCCCAGCATTCCGGGCAGGTCCTCTCCACAGCAGTGTGCACTGATGGGGGAAAGGAGATATCCCACCTTGCCTTCAGGCAGTTTGGAAAAGGGTGACCTCTTCTCAGCCCCTTCAGAGAAGGTTATAGATAGTGGATCCCAAAACAGATGAACGTGCCTCCTGGTAGACTACCACGGAGTAGGATTTAAGGCTCACCTACCCTCAGCGCTTTGTGGCTGGTTCATCATAGACTGAATATGGGAAGCTCCATGCTATGGTTTGTTCAGGTCCCATTAAAAGGAAATTTAACCCTGTCCTTTGCACTGTATGTTGCACCCTGATGCCTAACACAGGGCTCTAGATTTTATGCAGACCATTTGATCTCATCTTCCATGATGAAATAATTCAAGAAAAGTTATGGAATGGCCTCACAAGATCTGTTTCTTCTCTTTCTTTTGTGTCTTCTGTTCCAGTCAATGCTTCTCCACCTCCAGCAAAGGTGATTGTTGGCAAAATATTTCCAGACAAGAATGAACACACTTTTATTCTGTTTAATGGGACCAGTAAAAGTTGATAGGTTAAAAAAAAACCCATCATCTCTGATTATTCTAGCTGCCCTTGTTTCAGGAGTCAAAACTGAGAATAGGTTTAGAACTCAAATCCTCAAAGCAGTAGTATGAAATGACTCTATACCATTAGACCGAAAGTTTCACTGCCAAATGTCTCAATTAAAGATCTAAAGCCCCCTATATCAAGTAGACCTCTCATGCAAGTTTTTGTTAGTTAGATGGTTTTAGTAGCAGTGAGGTCATGTGTCAAGTGGATACACGTTCATGTTGCCAAGTTCAGATCCCTGTTTGTTCAGAGTGTTAAATGTTCTAGTTTTAGCTGTTTTGAACAGGAAATCCCACTGATCTGCAGGTTGTGGAAAAGTCCAGAGAAGCAGAATTACGGTAATTAGTGGGTTAGCTTCAATTAACACTGAGTTGTTAAGTAATACAATGAATCGATAAAATGTACATCAGTCTTGAAGGCTTCTTCTGCATTTTTTCTAGCACCGTTTGATATATGCCAGAGGAAAAAGAGCAAAATTTCTTTCAGCAAGATGGGAAGAGAAACACATGGTCGAGGCAGGGCAGCTGATGAAATCCTGCCGGAGGGGGAGGTCTGAGACACGTCCGCATCCAGGCAGCTGGAGGGAAATGCATTCGACCAGCCAATGAGAAAGACTATCCAAAGGTCAGGGGGTAGCTAAGCAACAGAAAGGAAAAATCCTCCATCACTTCCAGCTGGAAATAAAGCAAAAAAATAATATTTCTGGGATTTAACAGCAGTGTTGTCCAGTGGGTAGGGAACAGAGCTACGGGAGCAGGCAGTGTGTGGTTTTCCTCTTTTTAAGAGTTGCTATATGACATTAGGCAAATGGAATATTTTGTGCCTCAGTTTCCCCACCTGAAAATGTATGCCTTAATGTACATAATATACCTTACCACCATAGGAGGGCTGGGAAGTCTACCTTTCTACACTGCTTTAAGACCCTCAGGTAAAAGGAGCTGCAGAAGCTGAGACTAATATAATTATTTTCTGTTTATTTCTAATAGGTAGACACACAGTAGGAACCATTTTGACATGTGTTAGTGTAGGTGGAAATGACTCATTTGGCTGCACTGGAAGCGAGCTGCTGTAGACTGGTTGCTGCTGCAGTCCTAAATAAATCCCATAAGACAGATCTTGAAAAATAAAGTGAATCTTGCCGCTCTGTTACTAATTACCTTAATATATTTAACATGTGTATGTATGAGCACATGTCTTAATTTATACGCATGTGAACACATATACGCTTTCTATAGTGTATTCGTTCTTTAAATCTCTTGTATAATGAACAACTAATGCCAAAGAGGGACCCAATGCTTTTTTTCCCCACTGTACTTACCAATATCATAAGATGACCTAGAAAATACCATATGGAAGTTTCCTGAGCATTGCCTACAAGCTTTTCAAGAGATCTGTTATATCCAGAAGGGGTTTTAGCAACAAATGTATTGTAACAGTGTGGACGAAAATGTAAGCGACAAAACTAAGGCTCAGACGAAGACCAGAAAAGCTAAGGTGATAAGATCAGAGTTTAATTCCTAGTTCCATCAGGGATTCTCTGGCTTCCTGAGGGAGACAGGAGAGCTACAAACCACTGCTGGGCCAGGTCCCAGCTGGGATGAGCTCCTGCGAATGGCTGTACCCAATGAAAAGCTCCCGCCGGCTGCTCCTCAGGGCATCTCCACTTCCTGACCTCTGCACAGTGGTCGTGCATACACCCTGCAAAGCAGCTATCAAGTACTTACAACTTTAGATCTGCATCTTTCTCTTTAGGGTAGCATAGAGTCTGCGACGTGTCTTCCCGGGCAGGCAAAGAAGGGTAAGTACTAATCCGTAGTCACCATTTCTTTCCATTGCAGTAGGGATGTGCATCATGATTTCAATAAAGTGGATTTAAGCTACTTACGATGTTTCCTTCTGGCCTTGGCAGCTCTCAGCCAGCACAGCACCATAGGAGAGAGACAACATATATAGCAGTACACGATAAAGAGGAGGCTCTTTTACGGACTACCTCCGCTGGGCTCCATCCAGGTTCCCAGCCCTGGGGCACCCCACAGACACCCGAGCACGGCGGCAGGGTGCAATCTGCCCATGCGTCCCTGCCTGAGAAGGGGACGTGGGTGTCCCGCAGGGTCAGGGCACCCCTGACCCCTCCGGCCGGGCAACGCGGGGGCAGCTGCCCGCAGCCGAGAGGAGCGAATCGTGGCCCTGCCCACCTCGGGGGACAAGCAGAAAAGGGCACATCAGCCCGCTCGGTTTCTGTTCACATCCCCGGCACACGTCTTCTCTTGCCCGCTCCCACATGCCAGTACGCAGATATTAAAGCAACTGCTAAGAGGCAGCTAGTCAGAGATCCACTGATTTATGTCACGCTTAACGTTGGCAGGAGCACACTTGGAGGTGGAGGCAAGAACATTTCAGTGGCAGCATTTCAACGCCAGATTTAAAAATCAGGGCCTAATGCTTCTGTAAATTAAAATGACCTAATCAGTCAATGGACTAGGCAAGTTTTGCAGCTCGGAAATGACTACGGAGGCCAGAGTTAGGTGGCTGATCACGTTCACAAATCTCCCCTTGCGGAATGTCAGGGTGGTAAAACACTGAGGAGTGCCTGCAGATAGAGCTGCTAAACCCCGCTCCAAGCTACCTCCTGCCACACATCCCGGGGGAGTTCGCTAAACAGACCTTCTGCCGTTGTCCTTGCCAGGAAGGAAAATTAATACTGTTAACTGTAAGTCTGCAGTTACTTTATCTGTTTCACACTCACCCGCTTGCATAGTCCTTCGTGCCTCCCGTCAGTTTCACCTGCCTTGGGAAGGAGCTCCGAGGCTCTCCCAAGCTACAGAGCTGGGATTATGTTCATATTTTGAATTTACCACGAATATTTTTGCAGTTTCGGGCCCCACAGTTTCTAGAGGTCACTTATTCAACATGCCTAGAAACACAGGGCATGGAGCAGCATTCTCAGAGGCACCTAATTTCCAGCTAAGTTGATGGAAAGCACTCATTTCTTATAACTCACCCTTTAGCTCCTTCTTACAACTCGTTTCTTACAAAAAATCTTGCTGTAAGGTTTTGAATCCCAAATATATTGGGAGAAGAGGAATGGATGAAACAAACAGGTCTCTGAGACCCCCCCTAAAGGCAAGGATGCGATGGCAAAACCCACAGTTTGAATGCTCTGTGAACCAAAGAACCACTCCACAGAAAGCCTGTGACTGACTGCTCTGCATAACTACATTCCCAAACATTTTCTATAGCCAATAGATCACTCCCGTTTTGACATACGAAGTAATCTGACCCACCCTGTGTTGTGTGAGTGGGGGGCAGCTGTGCCTGTGAGTGTGTGACTTGCTAAAATAAGACATAAGCCTTGAAAACAGCTTAATATAATCTTTCAGGGGGTCGGTCAAGCCTTCTACGGGAGATTCTTATTTTTCCCCCTGCATCTGGCCAGGGCTGTGCTATTACTAATGATAAAAAAAGATCCCTTCCTTCATTGATTTGTCCTTGTGGTAAGCATCCAGATAGATGAGATTTCAGGCAGCGGCACTGTTTCCCCAGCCTACATTTGCTCTTTCTTCTCCGGGAAGATACATGAGGAGGATCAGGGAGGAGAAAGTGCTTTTCACTCCGATGATTTGGAAGGGATAAAGAGAGAAACAATTGAGAAACAAAACTATCCCCAGCTGGAAAACAGAGGTTTGTCCTGAGAAAAGGCAATGTGAAGAGAAATTGCTCAACTTCTGCTGAAAATAATGGAAAACACCTGCAATGTAGCTCCCTAAGGAGGCTAATTAAGTGAGAAAGATTGGTGCTTATTGGAACTTACAGACTCTCAGCAAAATTTAAAGTATTATCTCTCACATGACTTATTTGCCTGCTATTTTAGGGAAACATATTTTTCCTTTGTTATACTGATTAGATGACAAGATTGATTGACTTCCTATGTTACTTTGAGTGAATCACACATATCTATATCCTCCAAAATAGGCATGCGCTAAATTATTTACACCTTCTGCACATCAGTGCCCAAAAAGCCCATTCCTGTGTTTGGCTGTGTGTCCAGCCTGCTGCAGGAGCAGGACCGTGTGCTCACAGGTGGTCTCTTTTCTTGGACAAATAAGAAATGTGCAATCATTATAACCCATTTTTTAAAAAATTAGGCCACATACTTCAATTTTCCGGTTGTCTAAAATGGTGGTATTTACTTATCTCATATTCCTGTTCGAATTGTTTTGAGGATATGCAGGATGCTTTGCAAGTACAGAAAATGACAGTCCTGACTCTGGGGTCGTAATATAGAAAGAATTAAAACACATAATGGAGAAGAGAAAAAGGACGAATGTGCAAGCAAGCAGAGTAATCACACTGCTAATACATACCTAACCGGCTTGTTTTGTGGAGTTTGCAACATTTATTTGGCAAGATTTTAGTTCACTGTACTACTGTATTAGCTGATGCTTTCCTTGCCCCTGCAATCCACGGCAATGCACCTAGAACGTACGCTACATGATGAATGAGATGAGGGACTGGCTGGTGTCACCGTTAGAGGCAGAAGAACATCGAGCTGCACGAATAGATACTGTCCCAATCTGTGACATGGATTTTTGTGTGTGAAGTTAGTTAAGTCATTCAAACTTTTCAGAGATGGTCAGTAGTTACGTGTTCATCATTTTCCAGGTGCCTGACCTGAGGCTTTGAAGTTGCAGGAGGTACCGAAGAACTAAAGGCAAAGCAAGCTGGAGCTAGAGCATGCGAAGTGCTGTGAGTCACCGAGGGCTGTGAAACATGGAGTCCCACTCGAATATGGACACTTGAAATCGGTGACTTCTCTTCAGCTTCTGCTCTCCATTCCTCAGCTCTGCGTTCACGAAATACAGCTCCGCATTCATGAAACACAGGTAGTGCCCTGCCGCCTCAGAGGGAAGAGAGAAAACAGATGAGTTAGTATTTGTGAGGCACACAGTTACTATAGCGATAAGCAGCACAGAAAAACTCATGAGAAAAGTAATTGCCTTCAACGCGGAGAGTATGCAGTCAATAAGGCATGGAGACACACTCAAGAACAACGAAGGGAAAAAAATACTGAGCAGCTGCTCATTAAGTGAGCACCATCCATCTTGTGCGCTGGGTGAGGCAAGGGTCCCGTGGAGTGCTATGTGATCATAAAATTAACGGTGGTCTTTTAACACAGGCATACAGGCAATCTTAACCCTGGCGTTTCCAGCTTTTGAAGGCCTGACTTTGTAATCTTTTTGCTGAGGACAGAGAGGGTGCAGTATATAGTTATCTGGATTATAAAAGTGGAAATTCCATGTTGTAGCATCAAGCTGATACACATCAGCTGGGACACTTAGGTCCCCTACGCAGACCTCTGTTACTTGGACCAAGGAAAGATGGGGCTGCAATAGCAATCCCTCACCCTTGTGATGTGGAGCAATGGGAAGGTACAGAAATCTTGGCTTTCCTGGGGGAAGGTGATAACTTACAGAAAAGGATTCTTCACCCAGGGTTTTTTTTTTTTTTCCCTCTGCCCCTTCTTTCCAAACTGTCTGTGCTCTTCCTCCTCTCCATCTCCTTGCCCAGATTTCCCTCTGACTTTATGTGTGTTCCTGTTGTCAGCTTCACCCCCAGGTTCTGGCTAACACCCACTCTCCCATCTAGGGCACCTTGTACAATTTTGTTAGTCATCCCAGCTGGTTTCTTAGTTGCCTCTCCTAAACAATGTGAACTCTGCCTCTGAATCTTGGCTTCTTGTAAGCTCTGTCTTCCTAGCTCCTAATACTTGCTATCTTTGCCAAGTCAGCTTCAGATTCCTCTTCCCCATCTCCTCCTCTAAATCAGTTTTCATGACCACCCATTAGTTTCTATTTTCAGAAAATGGAGATTCTCCTAAGAAGCCAATTGTAGCAATTCTGGCTAACAAAAATACCGAGTATTGCGAGATGAATTAAAAGTCACATGTACTGGCAGCACTGCAAACTTTTACAAACATATTTTCACATGCTAAAAATACACAAATAAGTCCTGAGATCAACTCCTGTCACAGAGTGTTATTGCAAGTGCTGCATTACGGCGGTTTTCTGTGATTTTTGGTAGGCTGCTTTGCATATTCTGAATGTGAGGAAAATCACTGCAGGCACTCAAGTAACTAGCTCTATGTGGCTTCCCTTAAACACTTACAGTTTCAAGGAATAAAAGAAGAGCACTTTACTAAAAACTGCAGACAACATAACTACATTTGTTTATGTTTCCTGACAAAGAGTGTTTCCTAACACTCCCTGACTTGGTTCCTAAGAGCAGTCTGGTAGTGAGGTGAAAGGGTAAAAAGCGTGCTTTTCACCAAAATCTTCTTTCCACCTTCAGGATAAGGACCTGAGAAGGTGAAGGTAGCCAGACCGGGTGCCAGGAAAGGCCAATCTCTCAGGGCCAGTAAGAGACGCTTCGGGAAGGGCAAGCACAGGGTTGTTCTGTCCCCAAGATGCTCTCCATCAAGCTGCAGCTTAAGGACTCCTTGAACTTTTCTGTACCTGCATCCACTGAACTGCCCGTGACAGACCTTTTTAGCACAAATATAGCCAAGAAGTTGGTTTTTGTTTGTTTGGGGGTTTTGGAGCTATTTTTTTGTGTTTTTTTTTTCTTTGGGTGGGTTTTTTGTTTTTTGGGTTTTTTTGATATGCATATTCTTCTAGAATCCACGGCAAAACAGAACTCACAGCCACAAACTAATGTGCTGTGGGAGAAAGCACTGCCCTCTGTGCTTTTTGTTTGTGCAGGCTGGCTGAGCTTGATGCATCAGTGTGCATGTTAAGTGAATACAAAACTGTAAACACTCGAGAGGATCAGGGGAAGAGAGGCGCAGGGACCATGATCTCACCCAGCTCTCCTGTATTGTCACTGATGTTCTGCTGCCAACAGATAGGCAGCAAGTCCTGGGTCTTCTAGCCTCAGGTCTACCACCATTTTACTGAGAATTACTAATTATCAGGGTGTTTTTTCTAGTCTGTGACTCATGGCTTTGTGCAGTCTCCAGATCTCCCTCCATCCTGATTCCCCCATGATCTTACATTGATCTTTCTTTCCTAGTCCCAGAAGTGTTACAGTTACTGGCTGGACAGTGACCTGAAGAACGGTGAGGATGCCCACTGTAATGACTGAGTAGTTCATTACAGCGAAAGAACACAGAAAAAAGGGTGCTTGTGAGTACAGAAACAATCTTCTGTGAATGCTTCCAGATTTATTTACATCCCGCACATCCAATCTGATGCCCTAGTTGGGGTGTTGGAGGAGCAACCACCAAAGTTTCATGCAACCATTCCAGCTGCCAAATTCATTTTTGCAGTTTACAGCTAACAATCAATCATACATTACTCAGTTGTTAACTTCTTTTGTTTAGATCATTTGGATAATTAAAGTACCCTGAATTCCATGGTGTCAGCGGGTCTCAAACAGACCTCCTGCTGGCTCTGCAATCTCTTTCAGAGATCAGAAAAAAAAGCAATGAATAATACTAGAAGAAGGAGTCCAAGTAACTCATATTTTATGTTTCATGTTTCCTAATGACAAGGTCATATAGTCAGCAGTGTGATCAATGCAAATACAATATGCCTTTGGAAAAAGGCCAATGTCTGCCTGTGGAAAGGGCAATCAAGTGAACTGTTTTGTAATAATGCACTAGAGAGCAGAGATCCCAAAGCTCTTTACCAAAAGGAGCAAAAGACCAGTGACTTGAGTTGCCAAGCTAAAAAAACAAGTCAATGGCAAGTCCCTGGATATGTATAGATGGGCACGATGTCCTGTCCTTTGAACACGCATCTCTCTCTCATGCAGACTACATTTGTGTCAGCATCATTTTGCTGTGGCTCAGAAAACCTATCCTCAGCAAATATCTAGCGCTAACAACTGTTCTGCATTTAGTTTACATGGCTGTGGTAAGCCTGGCCAATCATTGCTATCTCTGCTAAGATGCAGACAAAAAAAAATAAAATCCACAGATGTTAAATTGTGTCAGCTTGCCTAACCATCTGAAGTAATTCCGCAGACTATTTTTTACTAGGTCTACAAAAACTACATCGTTCCTTCCTATTGCTTGTTGTTTGCTTATTGTGTATATTGCATCTTTCAAAATCACAGACAACACACAAATGCTGCAGCAGCACACGTGACACCCTCAGCAAGCAACACCGCTACTTTTCTCAGTTCCCTCTGTGGCTTTTCATGATTATGAGAATGAGTAGCATGCTCCTCTTTGTCGTCAGGAGCCTGTCCATGTGAAGAAGGTTTAGAAAGCAGATAAGATTCCCTTTTTCAAAACGTAGATAAGGTCAGAAGAGTTGATGACAAAGGTAAAGCTAGGGAAGCATAAAGCAAGGCTGTAGTGGAAAATAACAAGCTAGAGAAAGATGGACTGCAAAGTCCAGCAGAGCTCTGGGAAACCCCTGGAAGCAAATTAGGAAATTTTGATCATTTATAAGACTGAGCAAAGGGACATTGGTGGAACAGGTTAGGGTGGGTTTTGACTCTTGGATTGGCATTAATAAGAATACACCAGCTCAGTACTTGCTGCTTTTTTCTGTCCTTATGGCACACAGGACCCACAGAGAATCAGAGGAAAGCAGGAGCACTGCCCCCACGCTCCAGCGGGACAGAGCTCAAGTTTAACGTGCTCTGGCGACCCCAAAATAGGGATTCAATATAAAGGCATGGTAGCGTTTGTGAGTAAATGAAACTGCCCGTGTAGACAACATTTGTAATCACATCTGCACACTCCTGGCTCCACCGCTGTCCACAGGCCCCTAGAGTGCAATTATACATTTGCACACTGCAGCAATCGATACGCTCGCTCTCTAAGGGTAGGCCCAAAAGTCCAGCATTTTCACAGCCCTGTTGGCCTCAGGGCCAACCAGCTGTGTGCCTGTGCAACGGCGGGGTCCCGGGGGCTCTGGGGTGAGCTGATCCCAGCTCCCAGCCTCAGCCACAGCAGTTACTGCTGCTCTCCCTACAGGGAACCGGCAGCAAGCAGCTGGGGCAGCATCTCCCACCGGATCTCCAACGATCCAGGGTTTTTGAGAAGGGCTTAGCTTCTCCTGTTTGCTTGGTCACCTGGAAAAGCATCCCCACTGGGATGCCTGGACCATTTTCACATCGCTGTGGCTCAGCTGTGGGAAGGCTGCTCACCAGTCGTTTGTCTCCTCTCAGGACTTCAGTGCGAGAGGTTGTCACAAAAAAAAGGATTATATGCTGTTTGCAGTGCCTCACCAGTGCGCCCACAAGACACTATGCTCTGCTCCGTGTAGTTCCCGAGTGATGAAGTAGTTATGGGCATCTACAAGCAACAGGTAAAACTCTTACAGACCTTGGAAAGGAAGCTGAGGATCAGAGAGAAAAGAACCACTGGCATTTTGTTTTGCACGGTCATTTTAAGGTGAGCTCTGGAGTCATGTGGGTTTAGTTGGGCTGAATATAAAATCTGCATTCTTTGCCTTCAGACTTGTGAGGATAGGCTAGGTAACTGTGAATTCTAAAAGCTCATATGCAGAAATTAAATGCACATAATTCCCCTCCCTTTTCAAAGTCTTTCATTTTTTTTTTGTTTTCTTGTTTTAAAACATTTGGATTTGCCACTGCTGAAACTTATGGTCACTGGACTTTTCCCCTAAATGCCGGAAGGCTAAACTAACCACCCAGTGAGCTGGAAATGGAGGCAAAGGCCATAACTAATGCCAGAAAGGTAAATCACTGTGACAGTAATAGTTTGTGGTCAAGATGCAGTGCTCAACTTGAATAGGAAAAGAAAGGATGCAAAAAGGCTCTTCCTTTGATTAAGTGCTGGGTGAAAAAGCTTGGAACTAATGAAGAGTTGATTTTAAATACAAAAAACTGAGGTTTGAGTTCAATTTCTGTTCGATTCTCTTCACTGTTTTTTCTGGAAAGCTAATTTCCAGTCTTTAGCTCCAACATTACTGGTTGCCATTTCCTGCATTATATGCTCTTTCACATGATTTCTTTTTCATATGGCTGTCTTCCTTCAGCTGCCTGCAAGCTTCAAAGCTGCTGACCCTGGTTCTCACATCCCCATGCACAATGCACATATGCATCTCACAAAGTGATATTGCAAGCTTGCGTCATTCACTTTGGGCAATCACAGAAAGAAGACAGGAGGAGAGGGTGATGGACCAGATCGGTCTAAAGTATATTTACATGTGTTTATAAATGTCTAAGGGAAACGTGGGAATGCCTTTGACCGGCCAACCATCAAGAAGCAGAAAAGCACCAAGAGACAGGTCTGTGTATGGAAACACAGTATAGCCATTGAACACAAAGGTTAAATAGCCAGTGCTGATCCTTCCTGGCCAACAGACAAAGACCTCAACAAAAAATACCCTTGCTCTAATAACAGTATCCAGTCCTTTGTTAGCAATGGCGACCTATCAGGAAAGTGAAATACGAGGAGCTTTGAGACACATATAACTCTGTAGAATTAAAAAAAACAAACAATGCCTATTTTCCTTGTGTAGCATGAAGGTCACCCTCCATAGCCAGAGGGGTTTCATGATGTTAGTACACATTCTCCCTGTGAATGACTAACGTATGTAGCATCACGTTCACCAGTGTCTAGCAAATTGCCATGCAGGACCCAGTCCAGCAGAAACTCCATCCATCCATCCATCCATCCATCCATCCATCCATCCATCCTTTGTGTGGAGAAAGGCCATTTCAACACTTGCAAATTCCACACCTGCAGTAAACAAGACAGAGGCCTTATACACACCTGGGATGTAAAACCTGGACTGTAAGAACCAGCCTGTATATACGTAAGGAGGTTGAAAAGCAAGGAGTGCTCAGATTAGCCCCATAGCTGGGCAGAAAGCAGAACAGGCATGCTTGCATGCAGCACACCCAGGCACCGACATGCAAGTCCAGAGATGCAAGCCTGGGGCTTGCAGCATTTGCTAGTATCCGTGGAGTGGCAGATTTTTCATTTTCTCTGGGGGACATCAGCAGGGACAAGAATTTTTGAAGAATTCCCACCACCATATGCTATTAAATATTTGTTTGGTTGGAGCTGTCAGCATCGGGAAAGAACAATTCAGCCAGGGTGTTTGACACATAGAGCATGAAGCAGCTGATAACCTCGAAACTGTGGCCGCGGAGGCAGCCCTGCCTCGCGAATTAAAGCTTTCCCACAGGATGAAGGTAGGATTGAGCAGAAAGAGGAGGGCTGGCAGCGTTACTGAGAAGGAGGAAGGTAAAAAGGCTCAGGTAGGACTTTGCTGGGAGTACCTGCAGAAGGCAAGGAGTCCGACCCCTGGGAGCTCATTGCCGCTCGAGGCCAGAGGAGGGGGGGGTGTCCACGTTAAGGAGAGACCAGAGAAAAATGAGTTCCTGCAGGTTCAGCCGTACAGCTGCTGAAGTTACAGGAAGTTTAGTGAGCAACATGGGTGAAATTCAACACTGAATTGGCACTGTGTGCGCCTCCGGCCTGGGTGTTTCTTGTAGCAGTTGGCCATGTTTCTGTCCTCTCAAGCCTTCCCTCTGTGTGCCCGGTGTGGAACAGATCAGCTTCTCCTCCGGTGGGTTTCACAGGAAGCCTGGTGCAGAGAGCTCTTTGCCGGGCATACTGAACCTCAAGTTACTGCTACTAGGCCAAAGCATCCTTTTTTTTTTTTTTTTTTTTGTGGAAAAATCCATCGGAGAGGGCCAGGAAAACTGTGTGGTTTCTGCAATAGCTTTCTGTCTCACAATTTGGAACCATTCTCCCTCTCCTGAGGCTCACAAGCCAAGTTTTCAGTGGAGCAGGATTGTCAAAAGTTCTGCTTCTGGCTGCTACCTTTTTGGAGGATCATCTTAAGAGGAAAAATAAGTTGGTATTTATTTGAAGCAGATTCCCAGGTGGTCTCCACAAATAGGAGGCCGTAGTTAGGGCCCCAGTCACCACGGCTTCTTTCTTTCTCTGGATCCATTATGCTGCTCAGAGGGGCAAAGAAAAGGAGGGAGAGCTGCAGGAAGGTGGCTGAAGTCCAGGTCTCAGAGACTTAAAAATTCCTCATTTCAAATTGTGTCTAACAATTTTGCATCCATTCAGAGTTTGGACCTTTCCTGGTGAGTGTTATTTTTCCACAATGCTGAAAAAAAAAAAGCATGACTTGACAAAAGATCTTCAGGAGGGTTGTAAAGTTTTTTTTCCCCCCATATACCCCCTTTGCAAAACAGCTGCCACCAGGATAAAAGCTAACTCAGTCTTCAGGAGCATCCATATATCCCCTGATAGAGTTTTCAGGGATTTTCGTGCTGTTTTAATAGGCAAACAGCTGCAGTTTTGTGCTATTAGACCTGGAGCATATATAGCAACACAGACATGCACCATACACTGTGAAGATGCTTCTGTCTCATCAGGAAGAGGACTGAGATCAAAGCCGAAGGTGCTCTTTTTGCTGCTATATAATATCCTGGGGCATCCACAGCAGCCGTGTGCAGCTCAGGTCTCCACACCTCAGGAAGGATCTAGCAGGGTTAGAGAAGGGCAACTGAAACTTAAACAGCTGAGAGGATGGAGAAGCTGCCTTATGAAAAGAAACTAAAAAGGCTAGTGCTCCCGTGTTAGGAGAGAAGACCAAGACTGAATATGATCAAGGGTTATAAAACCATGGAGATGGTAGATAAAACATGAATATGGAGATGTTCACGAAACCCCACAGTACAAGAAATTGAGGGCGAGAGCACTCAATGAATCAAGTAGGACATCCATTTAGAACAGATTTTTTTTAAGTCCATCTTTACACAAAGGGTGGTGAACTTCTGGACCTTCTTTGCCCCAGGAGGGTGTGGAGTCAGAGACCATCAGCAGGTTCAAAAAATCATGAGACAAATTCACAGACAACGGGTTCATACATGGATACCGAAAGGTATACACAGGAATATACCCTCTAGCACCCGAAATATAATAGCTGTGATTGCTGGGGAAGTTCAAAGGGGAGCGAACTACAGAAAGTGGCCAGGTTCACACACTCTCCCTGAACAGGATCTCCTGCCCATTGCCAGAGACCAGGCAGTGGGCTAGGTGGGTCACTGGTCTGACCCAGAGGGGCATTTCTCATGTCCTGTGTTACCCTGGAAAAAAAAATACTAAAAAACCCCAAATATATATATATACTGTGTACCACAGGATCTCCATACTATCCAGTCAGTGGCCTGCCCATTGAGTTGTTCATCACAAAGGACAAAAGTCATGTTGATTTCTGTCCTTCTGGAACAGGAATAAGACAATTTAATAACAAATAAATAATTGCCACAAGCAAAGCTACCTGAATTTTGACAGGTGTCCTATAAATGAGATTGGATATTTTATTGCCTGCCCCCTGAAGGCTTCTAAGCTTCCCCCTCACATAAATTTGTTTTGAATTCTTTTCCAACGAATAACGACATTAATAGATTTTAGCAAATGCCTTAACTAGTCTCTGTTCTCAACGGGAAAATTACATGAATTAAAAATCAAGGCTTTTATAGGTAGGGAAAGAAATAAGTGATATTAGGTTACTGAGTAAAAAGGGATCCTTCAGCAGTCAGACCTCGGCTGAAATGCTGCAATTATGCAAGGTGGGGCTCTCTTGAAAGGTCTCAGAGGAAGACATGCCATTCTCACCATGAATATATGCTTCTAGTAAACAAATTAGAGCCTCTGTGTTGCTGTTGCTGCACAGAAAGGGAAGTAAGTGGAAGTCCTTTGGGGGTATTGGTGAGAAACATTAAAAAAAAAAAAAAAAAAAAAAAAACACAAAAAAAAAGAAAAAAAAAANTGTGAAGGAGCAAAATGAAAAACAGGAAAGAGTGAATCAGCAAGCCCCTGGGCCCATTGCTCTGCTGTTGAAGCACCATCTAACCATGCAGACTGTACAGCTGTAGTGTATCCTCGCTGGTTGACACATCTCTAGTCTGGATATTTTACTAGAGTTTACTGCATCCTTTCTAATCACCTTCACAGCAGAAATGTGGGTTCCAAGCTGCTCTTACTCACTTGAGACACCGCACTGACTTGGGAGGGTACAGGCTGGCCCTTCCAACAGCATGCTGGAGGGCAGGAGCTTGTCATTGTTACTTGTCTATAAAATGTCGTTCTTTGTTGTCATGGTATTTTACCAGTTGTACGAGTAATTAGCTCCCTGTAGACATGATATTGCCAACCCCAGCAATCTTTAATGGCTTAATTATCAGAGTCTTAAAACAAGAAGCATTGTGTTCTTTGCTGTCCGAGCCATCGTGTCTCGCCTTCGCTCTTGTCCACGTTCAAACAAACTTGGGAACAAGCAATCGAGCTGAGGGGCTCACCACATCAGTTCTCTGAGGAACTGTAGCTTTAAGGAAAACCACCAAACACTGAGCATCTTGATACATATCTTAACAAGAGAAACTGTCATTATACACATACATTCAGTCATCTCCTCCAAAACTTACTATGGTCAACCTATTTGCAGCTGATAGGAGCCCTCTTTCATCCCTCTGTGACTTCTCTCCTGTTCCTCAGGAGAGGAACTTAAAGTCTTGTCCAAATCCTCTGCAGGGACACAGGTTTCACCATTACAGCCTTTAGGAAACACAGTGTGATTTAGAAGCCTGAACCTTATTGACTTTCAGTGTAAAAGTGATATTCTGTGCAGATTTAATGGAAACAGAGGAAAACGTAAACTTTTGGATCAAAATCGGAAAGAAGCATCAGTACATCCTCTACCTTACAAACAAGTAACACTTTCAAAAATATGGGCTGCATTCAGTTCTTTATTGCTGCCTGTCCCTTCCTGGGTAATACAGCTCTACACGTTTAGCAAGGGTTTGCTGTGACATATCTATATGTTTTGTTGTTATAGAGATTTCTGTAAAATACTCCCCCCAAAATTATTTTTAGCTTGCTATCAGCATGTTCATTACAAGCTGATTGGAACATGGCCACCTACTTCATAAGCAAACCAAAACAAAGAAAGGGGGAAAAAAACCCAAACCCTGAGTCATACCCTTGTCCTCCTGACAACATTGAATCCAGTGTTATGCACTACTGCCTTACTAAGGGGTAAAAGTAGTTAATCTGTCTTTGGACTAGGTAGCATGACATTGAATTGCCGGCCAGTTTATTCACAGCCCAGCAGAGAATCAGTCGCAGATAAAACAAATAGACCCCTCACCTCCCTAATAAGCTCAAATGTCTGCTATCTATTCCAGATAATTCACCTCTGTCTGCTGTAAAGTACACGTCACCTGTACCCCACTCAGGAGCAGTAAACACTTACTCATTGTAATGAAGAGGATTGCCTCTGGCAGATTAATTGCTCTGACTCTCCTCCTCTCTAAGTAAAACATGGTTTCTCAGTTTTTTTCATGGAGATGTTATTTCAGTACTTCATCCAAACACTTGGCAGAGGGGCAAGTGCCCTAGACACTCCTTAAAACTCCAGGACCAAGCTCCTCATTTTATTTAGTATTTTTGTGGCTTGGGGTTAAATAAATAGAGTGCTTTACAGAGCTACGGTTTCAAGGAATACTCTCTGTTGGGTTTTTTTTTTTACAATTTTGCTTAATTTCCTCCTTTTTTTTTTTTTTTTAAAANTGTAACACAAACCTTTCAAGAAGATATTCCTACTCCTGGCTGCTGTATTTTAGCAGAGTCCTCCCAGTGGAGGCAACTTGAGTTGCTTATGGTCATATTACTGACCTTGAGTGAGCCTCGCACCCGTGACAGCAGAAACACTGCGTGGTCCATACCAGCCCTGCCCTTACTTTCATGCCATACCAGGACTAGCACGAATTGCAGCTATGTTGTAGGCTGAAAAACGAACAATAAGGTCTTTTCATAGCACTGTGGGAGAACTTATCCTTTCTGGACACTTGGCAGGGAATTCTAGGAAGGTGATGGAGAACCACGGGTGGTCTACAGCAGTAGCCTGCAGCCACTCTACGAAGCAGTGCAGTATGCCCACCTGACCGTCTAAGCCAACCAATCCAACCTACAGAAGGGTTTTGTGTGCAGATGGCAGCGAAAGTAGGGCAACACCTGTGCTCTAGCTCAAGTTAACATTGCAAAGAGAAACACTTTGGAAGTAATAGATAAAGGAAGTTAGAGAAGCCATATGGTCAAATGATGACAAAGGAGCTGGGTGGTGGCATTGGGATTATCTATCATCAGCCCCAAATGGGACGTGCTTCAGTGCGTTACAGGTGAGCATCCCTGTGGCTTACACTTTAGTGATACGCAGAACGCTGCTATCATGTTTTCTTGTCTGGCAGAGGAATTAGGGAAGGCTATTTCAGCAATGCAGGATTTGCATACCTTTTTGTAACCTTTGGGTGGAAGGTACACTGTCACATGTGCAACGTTTGTTTCCTCTTCTCAATATTGCCAGCGCACATGCATGGGTAGCCTCAATTGATGGTGCTTTCTGCTTTTTCTGCAGTGAAATATGTCAGTTCCACTTCATTGTTACAGGATGCTGGCACCATCTGTAACACAAATCTTCTTCCTAGGCTGTGCACCTCAGCGTGGCGGGGTGGCCTCCAACACCAGAGGCAAAAGAACCGTTTGCCTCTGATCCCTCGCACCAGCACGGCCACAGAGTCAATTGCCTACGCAGTGGGAGTCTGAAAGATGGAACCGCACCTCAGGACACCACTCTTCCAAGGCACGTGTGATCAGAAGGAGAAGCTGGGATCTTTCCTGGCTGTACAGACAACTTCAGGAGCTGGGGTAACGCTTCTCCCTACCCTACTCTTACATAATTGAATAATAACCATTTTGCTACCAGCTTGTCTGTGCTACTTGCCTGAGTTTTTACTTCCACGATGGTCTGTAGCCTCTGAGCTTTGTGTGAATCAGCAGAGCAGTTCTGTGTTCCTACTCAGGACAGCAGAAACGGTCACTGGTGCAGTGAGATGGATCCCTTTCTGGCAGAAGGCGCCAGCCTGCCACGTACAGTGCAGAAAGCTGGCTCTGCTGAGGGAGAACATCTTGCCCCTGTAGGCAGTGGAAAGATACCTCATACATCTCTGTACAAGGCAGCTTCTGCATGGTCCAACAGCAGGATGTTTTTTTGCCAGTGATGAGAAACATCACTACATAGTGAGTAAAGGGATTGGTAAGGACGATGCCTGTGCCTTGAAGGGTACAAGGAAATCAGTACGTGCTATAGGAAAACGTTAAACGAAGAGACTATCAGATGCGTAGGCTGTGTAGGATGACAGGATTCAACTCCCCTGGCTGGTCTGTACACAGCCCTGTGCCGCCTGTCAGTGCTGACATTCCTCTCCTCCTGACAAAGGAAAAGGCATGACTACCAAAACCATTGAGGAAAAAGAGAATTTTTAATTTTTTTTTAAATAGTATTTTGAGGTCTGAGGACCACAGGGTCATTTTGAGAAGATTCTCTTCAAAGGGTGGTTGCTCTCCATGGGGTTTCCTGCCTGTCGTCCCCAGGACCACTCTCAGCACTGAGGGTGCAGCCCACTGCACTAATGGTGCTGCTCTCTGGGTGACCCGACTTCAAAATCTCAGTGGCAGAGTAACGACGAGCAGTGTTAGCTCACAAAGGCTGGCTCCAAACAGCGGTTGGGGCTTCTGTGCTGTGGACGATGACACCTTCTGGAAGCAGGCAAGCTTCCTATGAACTTGTGAATGTTAAAATCCTCTTATAAAAATAAATAGGCTTCAGAGAAAGCCCAAGGGCGTATTTCAGACCACTTTGGATTTTAGCCTGTTTCAGCCTCTACTGCCAGCTATCCATCTGTCCTGCTAATGTACTTCATTATGCAGCCAGGTAATGAGCCTACAGCTCCTTTACTGGTGGGATTAGAATTGTGAGGGGACAGGGAGACAAACTTGTTTTGTGGGATTCAGAGGGGAAGGACCATAGGGGGATTTTCTCATGTTTCATTCCAACGTAATTAGACCACATATCGTTCCAGTGAAGTTATCCCCATTAGTAAGAAATATGTCCCTTTTCGTTGCCATGAACTGTAGTTCAAAGGACTTGCCATGGGGGCTCTCAGAGGTGATGTTTCACTGACAAGAAGCGGTGTCTCTGGATCTGGCCGTGCTGCCTCATGGGAACAGCAGACCGAGCGGGGCAAGAGGAACATGCTTTTTCTATTGTATTTTCCCTGCCCATTAAAAGACACAGATTTTAGATACGCAGCTCAGAAATGCTCTAACTCCAGAAGCCACAGCTTGCCTTTTTGTTCGTGCCTGGAAACTACTCAGCTGGCACAGGTGGCTTCTTAAGGTTCAACCAGCATGGATGGGGTACAGCAGGATCAAGCTTTGGCCAAGCGCCTGCTCCTTTCAGCTCCTCTCACCTCCCACTGTTCCCTTTGCTGCCTGAAGAGATCCCTGCAGATCCCATTTACATGGGTCAGCCTTTCCCAGGCTACTTTGGGAATTTCCCCTTTTGCAAAGGACTGATAGCAGGAGGCACATACATCCATTATCACCCTTTACCATCCTCTACAATGGTTAGAAACTGATCTTTGGGTGGTTTATGGCTTTAAAAGCTATTGTGCTTTCAGTTAATTCCTTGGTCTTATCTGCCCGAGTCCTTGATGAGCTGATTGTTTTGATTTTAGTGGCTTTTATTCTGTATTCCTCAGAATGGCATTGCCCAGTGGTAGGCAGTTTACCATCTAAATGGGCTAAATATAAAAGAGCTGTTATATCTTGCAGTCATGGTGGGCAAAGAGGATTTGTTTTATTTTGATCAGTAGTCCAAATAATTTCGTATCAGGTTTTGGCATTTTGAACGCATAAAGGGCTGCTTTTGAACTCCACTTAGCTACTGAGAAATGACACTTCTGCTTTATGTCACTGAGGCATCATCTTCTATAGATTTCTAATAAGGCTTGGATCTGACCTACTGTGAAATCTCAATGTCAGAATAAGTTGAATATTTTCAAGTATGTTTCTCACGTAAGTGCTTGCCTTAGTTTAAAAATAATAGCTAAGTTGATATTTTAGTAATTTTACATTTCTCTTTGATTATGAGCTCCTCATGATTATAAAAGTCAACTGTACTATAGAGATGGGAGCACAATTATACAAAGCTGTTGTAGCCAAAAAAATAAAAATTTTAAAGAAAAGGATTATATACATGCTATACTTCTGGAAGCAGCCAAGAATAATAGAAGCTGAAGATTGTCTGCAACATTGACAATAGAAATCAGAGCCTTCAGGAGAGGCACACAAATCCTGAGACTTCCAAAATGAGAGGTTACTCAGAAAAGAACTTGATCCCAGGGCACACGCAGGCTGGCCCCACGGGCAGCTCAGGTCTCCTGCCAGTCAGCAGCGCTCCAGTTTCAAGGTAAGAGTCTCTTTCTCTTACACTATGGTGCTTCAAATGGAATTGAGTTTCCTCTAAGCTTTATGCTTGATGGAGTGAAATAATGTTCTAATTGTTGAGAGATTGGCTATTGGCCATAGTAACTTGAAAAAAAAAGAAGAGTCTGAATTATAAAATAGACAAAAAAAAAAAGCTTATACTTAGGCTGGCTTTAAAAACCTACTGTTAGCTGTGGCTCTGCCTTCAAATATCAGCTTGTATTCAGCTCCACCAAAGAAATACCCCCCTCAGAGAGCCCACTTCTCCAGGAGGACCACTCTGCCAGGGAAAATGTTGAAGAACAATGCTCAGGCAGAAATAAAAGGCCAAAAAGCTGTGGCTGCATCACTTGAAATATAGAAGCCCATGCTGAAAGAACAAGGGCTGCCTTGGACTGCTTGGACAGCCAATACCATACTGATAGCAGGAGGCAAAGACAAGGTGTAATTCTGCCATCAGGTACCTAGTGTAATAGATTATGGTAGTCATCACATTACTGAAGACCTGTTTATCCTGTATTCTGTATTTCCATCAGGATAAATACCTAATTTAGTTCATTTTTGAGAAAACAATGACATTTGTTGGTTAAATGGTTTAATAAATAAATGTTGTATACCATGAGTATGCATACTGAATGATTTATCTCACGAACTCATCGTCAGACCTTTGAACCTAGTTATCTCCTCATCCTTTGTACTCAATAAATCTTATGTCTAATGACCATCGTTCCTCAGGTGGATGCTAAATACCAAATGCTTAGGCCATGATGAACGGTGACGTGGTCACCCACATGCACTGCATGTATACCCAGAATGTCCCACCATCTATTCACCCTGGCTTGTGAAGCCTCAGAAACCAGAGACAGGTTGTTGATGTCCCTGGGACATACCTCACGTACGGCAGCATCTCCGCTGTACCAGGGCTTGGGATGTCCTGTGCAGCAGGGCGGCAGCAGCTCACATGCACACTCACTCAACCCCAACTCACCAGGGCTTTGTGTGTGTTTTAACAGACGTCTCACAGCTTTGGCAGTCTTTGTGCATTAAGAGAGAACTATCTTCACCTGGAAAGAGGAAGCCTGGGACTCTAAGCTTTTGGGTTTTCTTTTACACTTCCAGGCTCATTTTTCATAGAAAGAGCAAATGACCCCCACACTCATTTTTCCCTTGTTTTTCCCTCAGCTCAGGTTGTCCTTCGTCCCGTCTAAGCTAGAAACAGAATCAGCAAACATGCCTGAGCAAGTTCCACCACCATTTCCTTAATCCAATCAAACAGAGTTTAGTCCTACTGAGAATTACTCCAGGCAAACTGCTTCAGCCCTGTGCCGAAGGCACCGATCGCTCTCAGTCAAAGCAGGAAGCTCCTCAGTGCCAGCACTGCTGAAGTCCTATCTGCCATAGATTTATATCCTATATCCTTTAGCCTTCCCCTCGATTTCCCCCGTGTCCCATCTCTGACCCTTCCTGCTCTTTTCCACACCCTCCCCTTCACCCTTCACGCCTGTGGGGACAAATCCCGGCACGGGCGGGCTGGAGGTGACGGCTGTGTGGGTGGGCTGGCTGGGAACTGCCTTTGGTACGGTCCGGGGCTGAGTTGTTGCTGCCCACCTGCCAGCAGCGGGCTCACCAGCAGCTTTGTGTGTGTGTCTCTCATCTACCCACATGCCGGTGTCGTGAGTTATGCTTCACAGCTCTGAGACCTCTGCTCCCTCTCAAATTTGTTTAAAATTAGCGTATGGATGTAGGAGCTATGAGTGCTTGCGTGTGACGGGCAGGGAGGGCAGGGCAGCAGAGGCGGAGTTGTGTAAGCATAATTCACTTAGGAAAATAGGCTAAAAATAATAAAGCTACATCATCACATTCTTTCACAATGCTTCAGAAGAAATGGAGTGGCACTTACAGCTGCGACAAGTCCCTATGAAAACCAAAGGGAAGTAGGCGAGGATGAAAAAGACACATCTGTGTCCTGCTCACTCTGCCAGGCAACGCTGGACCAGGGCGCTGGAGCCCCTCACTCCATCCTGCTCCGCGCATCCCCCCTTAGGCGCAGGCTGTACCACACACAGGTGCTGAGCAAAGTCCTCGCCGTGCTGCGCTGCTCCGGGTTAGCACACAGAGACCTCGTTAAAAACCTCCTCCCGGCTGAAGGGCTCCCCTGCCTCCTAAACAGGCTTTTGAAGACAGCTCATCAGCAGGGACGAAGCCAGGTGTTAATCTGTGTTCCCCCCAAGCACGCTGGCTAATTAACTAAGTTCACAGGCTGATTCTCTGGGAGCTCTGTTTGCATTTGTATGAAGGAGGAATATGACCATTCAGGAAAAGAAAGACTGTAGGAATAGTAGGACTGTTGGGACCAAAGCTTTGCTAAAGTTTAGGACAGCTGAATACAAAATCGTGTGCATATTGACCCCCAGTTCTGGTGTTTTTAAGCACTGCTGCCCTAAGATGGCTATTCCCGTTATCACTAACTTTTAGTATTTTGTGGTTCGGGAGCCTTTGCTGATGAAGGTGGTTGGCACATACAAGGAAGGCTCCTGCTGCAAACAGCGGGCACCCTGTGGATAAGATAGGAAGAAAAGAAAGACAGAGAAGAAAGAGACTACAATGAACTGAAACTGTATCTGTCAGTACAGAAGACGGTGGTCTCAGCACACCAGGAGCTGAATCACTGCGAAATGCTGTGTAGTAGGGTGTAGACAGGGGCTAAGCAGCGTCTTCTTCAGCAGAGCCTGCAGAAAGAGCAGAGAGAGGCTTTGGCCGTAGGGACCCACCACAGCCACATAGGAGAAAGCGTTTGGCTGAAAATAAACCTAGAGGGCAACGGCCAATGGCACTGTGGGCAGTTCAGAGGTGGGAGCCAAGCTCTTGATGAGTGACGAGCAGGAGCGGAAGGCCCCTTGCTCCTCTGCTCCCGTTGTCTACCCCCTTCCCGCGTGTGGAACCAGCCTGGCAGTGCCAAAGGGGATGGGAGCGGGGCCGTGGCTGAGCCGCTCTGGCACCAGCCGCAGCACTCATGCTTCGGGGCTGTGTTTTCCCCTTTGAAAATTTGCTGTTCCTAAAATGGGTAGACAATTTTAGGACACGTTACAGTTAATTCCTTTTCTGAAGCTATGTTTTCCTGTGGGGACATTCAGCTGGTCCCATCCCCTAAGCAGTAAGGGACACTGCACTTATGTCCCTCATTTATATCCATCTCCTGGGGCTGTCTTCATGGCAGGTTGGTTGGTGCAAAGGAATGGAACACCTTGCTGGGTGTCTGTGCTACACATGGGACCTGAAGGAAAACAGGACAGATGCTTTCTGGTAAAGAGTGGAAGAAAAGGCTGACAACTCATATGCTGCGATGCTGTGAGGGCTCCAATAAAAAAAAAAAAAAGAGTCGACGTTTCTCTTTGACGGAGCCACGTTCCAATGGCTAAACAGGCTTTATAGTCAAGAAAAAGCCACATTTACGGCGCAGCAGAAAATAGCGAGCGTACACTTTTATTATCTCATTAACACCCTCTCCCCCTCTCCCCAGGATCATTTGGCTCCAAGTCTGGCAGCAGGGTACAATAATGTTCCCAGCAGAAACAGCTGGTAGGGAGACGGGATATTGTTTGAAATGGCCGGAGAGACATCGTCACCAGGTGGCATTTATCAGCTGTATGCAAACGCCACGCTTGAGCGAGGCGGTCTAAGAAAGGGTATATAGCCAAAAAAACAGAAGAGAAGTACAACTTAGCAAAGAGAGGATTTGTAGCTGAAACCTCCTTTTCGGTATAGATGGAAGGGGAGGGAGTAATAAACACCCCTGTTAAGCTAGTCTGTTGGCTTTAAACCAAGGTAATGAGGCATGCGGGTGCTTTGACAAGGAGCCAGAAACTGCATTTTGCCACCAATTTGACTTCTACCTTTTTTGTCTCTCTTAAGCTGACAGTAAATTCCTCACAGTCCACTGAGCATATCAAAATGGGGCTCAGGCTAGGTCTAATGCACTGTTAATTGGGGATATAACCTTTTAAAGTACTACTAGGAAAATAATTCACTTAATTAAATATTTCCAGTTGTGGAAACCACCCTCCAGGCAAATTGTACCACCTCTTCCCCCTTTGCATACACAAAATGTAGAATAAAAATGTATATGTCTTTTTTTTTGTTTGTTTTTCTGCACACAGCATTTCCCACACCCATTCCTTCTCAGCTGTCCTTCCTAGGGCTGCTTCCACAAGAGGGACGGACACCCGGTCACTCTGGTGATTGGGTCTGAGAAGCGGGAGGGTGAGCTCCTGGCTCTGCTGCCCACTAGTTTTGCAGCCCTGGACAAATTTCTTAACCCCTCTTTGCAACAGGTTCTGCATCTATATGGCCTGGAGACAAGCATTGTCCTTCCACCCCATCACTCTGCTCATTCATTAAGTATCCAGAGAGCAACTTAGACAATGAGGGTGGTGAAACACTGGGAACAGGTTGCCCAGAGAGGTGGTTTCCAGACATGCTCCATCCCTGGAAACATCCAAGGTCAGGTTGGACGGGGCTCTGAGCAACCTGATCGAGTTGAAGATGTCCCTGCTTATTGCAGGGGCATTGGACTAGATGACCTTTAAAGGTCCCTTCCAACCCAAAGCATTCTTTGATTCTTTGATTCCTTGATTCTTTGATTCCTTGATTCTATGATTCTATGATTCTATAGATTAAGGGACAAGAGGATTAAGTTTGTTCAGGCCAGAGCACTGCCGGTCTGTTCCCTGGACAGGACATCATTCAGCTCTGGGCACAACAGACAAACCCTGCCTTTGGGGAATTGCAAGCAGCATGACCCCACCACCGCATTGAAGCTGCGTGACAATACCAGGGAGCCACTGTTGGCCGGCATTGGCAGAGTCCATGTAGGAGGACAGAAGTGCGCAGGAAAATAGGCCCAGTCATTTTGTACAAATCTGCCTGACACTTTAGAGACTCTCATAATGAAAGAAAACTTGGGATTTGTGCAGAGACAAGCCTCCTGAAAGGAGAGCATCAAATCTTAAATCCTCTTGCAGGAGTACTTTTTTCTTCCAGATGCAGTACCATCACAGCCGGACTGAAAATGTCACCACTGGGCTTCCAGATCTCTTTCATGAGATGAACACAAAGTTTCTACTGGAGAATAAAGCATGTTAGTGATCTTTTAACAGCCATCTCTAACTAACTTGCAGTACTTGCCCTGCAGTAGATAGGCTCCTTATATCTAAAAGGTGCCCTGCAGCGAAAAGATTGAATCAAAACATACCTGTGTCTTTGTGCACAGTAGCTGTTCAGTGTATAACCCATACCAGGTCCCCAAGCAGTTCTTGTGGCTGTATTTTGTCCGAGGCGACATTTATGCTACCACTGGTATCTGCTAATGTTTCTCTTTTATGACTGAAAAAATTTCCCCATCCCCGTGCATTTCGCCTGCCTCCTGCTGGGTACCACCACAAATGTTTACAAATGATGGCTTGTGAGCGAGGAAGGCACAGCCAGTCGCATGTTAGATTTGCTTGTACTGCTCGCAGACTTTTTAACTTGTCCTCTCCTGCAACCCTTCAAAGGCTGGGAGATGCCGTCTCCAGCATCCTCCATCGCAGCAGCACAGGAGGCAGGTGATGGGAGCCCAGCTTGGGCTCGGGACACCAAGTGCACAGTGCTCCTCTGGGGGCTGCTGTGTGCGTCAGGTTTGAAGATAGCACCAAAAGCACTTTGGGGCATCCTAAGCTGTCAAAGGATAGTGTTCCTCAGCTGGCAGCAGGTGCTCGCCTTGGAGTTTGCTCTCTCCTCACGATGAGAGAGCTGACCAGCTGCAACACAGAAACTGCGTTTCAAACTGCTTCCCCAAAAGCAAGGAAGAAAGGCATTTTTTTTTTTTTTGCCTGTAATGAAAACAAAGAGGAAGTGGGGAAGCCACATTTATGATCTGGGTAGAAATTTTACTATCCACTCCAACAGGAAGGCTGTTTTCTGACGGACACCTGTTTTTGGCTGCAGCGCACCTCCCAGCAGTGCCAGCTCTATCGCTGGCTGGTGTGTTTTGACAAGGAGCTGCGTGTCCTTCTGACATTGTAAACTCAGAAGAGGCCAGGGTAATCTCCTCGCCTGACCTCCTGCCGGCCACAGAAGAGCCCGAGTTCGTTCATATCTGAATTTATTCTATGTGAAACTTAGCCTGGAACAACCACTGCAAAACTTATCTTCAACAGCCCTCAGATGTAAAAAGCCCTCAGAAAGACAATGTTCTGCTGTCTGAGCATAGCAGTAATTATTTGATTATATGGGACACTTTTGCATGCAGCTGTTATGAGCTGTCCTACCTGTGCCTGTGTCTGAGTGAGTTTTAAGTCCATCAATTGATGCCACACGCTGCCTTCATAAGGAACACGTGAGTCATTTGGCAGATCATGTGAAGCCAGTTGGTGGGTCTCAGCCCCACTCATGGTGGAGAGATGTCAACACATCACAGGGCGCTCCCAAGTGTCCATCCCGCAGCCTAAATGGCTGGGGACTTCCCACTTTAAAGAAGACCCTTGTACAGAGGTTTATGTAACATCTGGACAGATGGCTCTGGTCTTCGGCCCTGTCAGTGTGATTCCTTTCAGTGGCAGTGGGCTGGAGCTATTTTTAGGATTCAATGGGGAAACAAACCTTCCAGTGCTCTCATTGCTTAATTGCTCTCTATTGCCTTAAGTACAATGGCTAACAGCTAAAATGGACTTCGGGGTGTTGCCTGTAATGGTTTCCTGCTTTTTCTTTCTATTTGCAAGCTATTTTAAGTTGTTCTACCTTTCCTGGACTGCCCAAGAGGAGCTGTGTTGTGCACTTTCTTCAGCTGATTCTGGGAAATGTCAGTTATGCAGTTCTCCTGTTAGTAATACGTTTCTTGAACGATTTAAAAATAGCACAGTATGAAACATTTCCATCTTCTCTCTTTTGGAGGAGAACTGAGGGGGAGTTAACTCTTTTCTGCTTCGCTGGAGCAAGTAGTCGTACAGCATTCAGGTGCTCTGGGACTGGAACCGGCTACTGGTGCCGGCAGAGGCAACGCGACGAGGGCACATGGTCAGAGCCTGAGTTAAAGGAGGCCTTTGCCATTGCCGGAGCTGCCGGCAGTCCTGGCACGTGTGGCAGCTGGGTCAGTGCAGGAGACGGCAGGACTGGGCACCCAAACGCTGACCTGCCTCTCTGTTACAGCTTGCCCAGAGGGGCTTCCCAGCCAGCGCCCATGCGGCCAGCTGATGCTGACCATGTTAAAACTCCTCTCGGTGAACTGCTCCAATACATGCTAACCTTAGAGTCTAAACCTAAGCTGGGAACTACATCTCCCAGACTTCCACATCCGTCCTATAGTACCATCCCATTTTTCACATCTGTTGGGGCACCTCATCGCTGGCTGCTTGGTCTGTGCCTTGTGTTCATTGGTGTCTCCTTCCTCAGCTGTTAAGTGTCTTGTTAACCTCCCCTTCCATTTTGTTTTACGTCTTTTTCCTTTTTTTTTTTGGCCCTCCCCCCATGGCTTGCTCCTTTTTGCTTCTCTGTCTCTGACATTTCCTCCAGGGGCACCTTCTCCTATGCTCTCCATCTGAAGGCAGCTTGAAAGACAGTCATCTATGGTGCTGTCCCAGGGAGATGCTTGGCAGCCTTTAGAGGCAGAGGGGGAAGAGGGAGAAGAAAGCTCCTTTTATCACCCGAGCAGCAGAAGCATATGTTCGTCAGACACTGCTTCCCCTATCTGCTTGCACTTGCCATGCACTTTTCCTCTGGTCTGTGGCCCCTTTGGGACTACTCTGGTAACCACAAGGTTGGGAAACACTGCTTCAACCACAAAATGCAGCTTCCTCTTTCAGAGGACAATTAACTTTTCCCCTGTGCCTGCGGACAGCCTAGAAACATTTAAACAACAACTGGTCTTGGCCTGCTTGTGTAAGCACCTCCAACATGCCGGCCTGGTTGCTCAGATTTTTTTCTCTGGTGGCTTTCCCTGGTCACTTGTCTCCTCCAAGCCTCCCCTGCTGGGTGCAGTGCCTTCCAGCTCTGCGACCCCCTCGGTGTGACCCAGGTTTTCTTGGTGCAAGCGGTGGGTGCAACCGCACACACGCAGATTGCCCATGTCATCCGGAGGTGGAGGAGCAGCAGCAGAGGTCAGTAAGAGTTTACTGGCACATGGTGGTGGTGGAGGGGTGAAGAGGAGAAACAGTGACGAAGTTAACTACAGATGACTTGTCCCGGTTCTGGCTGGGGTTTGGTGCTGCCTTCGCTCTGTGCCGCAGGAAGGGCTACACAGGAGACCGTCTGCTTTGGAGCACACCCCCCATTGAAATGAACACAAATGTCCCCACCAGCCTCATGAGTCTGAGGCTGGGGGGTGTCTTTTTTCAGATAGGTATCTATCTAGAGGCACATCAGGGCTTCAAACTGCTTCCAGAATGGTGCTATAGAATCATATCATAGAATCACAGAATGGTTTAGGTTGGAAAGGACCTTGAAGATCATTGAGTTCCAACCCCCCTGCCATAGACAGGGACGCCTCCCACTAGACCAGGTTGCCCAAGGCCATATCCAGCCTGGCCTTGAACACCTCCAGGGATGGGGCCTCAACAACCTCTCTGGGCAACCTATCTCATTTTGTTTTCTTTCTTTTCTCATGGGCAAGTATTACTTGTGGTAGGTCACCCTTGCTTTCACTGCCTGCCCATAACTGCTTTAAAGCACTGATTTGACAGTTATAAGTCACAAGGGATCTGTGGTATTTTGAATCACTCCAAACTTTGGCATTATAGCTGAGGTCCTGAATGCGCTCTCCAGCAAATCCAGTCGATATTGGTTTCTGTTTATTCAGCAGTGATGTCGTATCAAACCTTCTGGAGCACTCTGAGGGAGACTTAAATTTATTAAAAGAAGTCTGGATAGCAGAGCCAAGTTTAGCTGTGGCCAAGTTATTCAGTAAGACAACAAGTTGGGTAGCGAAGCAGAAGGCTAACGCTCACCTCTGTGCTGATGTCTGGCTTGAGAGCCTGTGTCTGCTCCGTCTGCAAATGCTGCCATGTGCAAGGGTCTGTCCTGAACGGGGATTATCTGCACCTGCAGCAACCCAGGGTTCCAACCTTAGCTCGCGTGAAGAAGAAACCTGTGTGCAATAAAGCACACTTCTCCACTTGAAAATAACACTGGCCAAGATGTATTTTCCACCAAATAAAGGCCCTACAGACATGAGGAGAAACATTAGCAAATTTTGAAAGAAAACGTTTTCCAGTGGGAAACTACTAAGTTGCTAATATCTTTGAGAAACAACTTATTTTCCGTGACTTTTCAAACAACTTGAAGGAAGGTTTCCAAAGTTGCTTGGCAAGCAGTACCACGCATGGATTTTTTCCCGCAGGTTTCCTTGCTCCTCAGGAACCCACCAATATTTGCCACACTTCCCCAGCCCTTCCCTGAACAAGATGCAATAGCTGGGAACGCAGGGCTTTTACACTCCCTGATAAAGTGTTTCCTGGGAGATAGGGACTCGGGAAGCCCTTGACAACTGCTGACTAAAACTGGCATGGTCCTTGTCATCTCCACCGCTCTTTAGAGCTGAATATCTGCACTCAAACCTCTCCACTGTAACGGCAGAGATCACATCCCTTCGAAGCAGCAGCTACCCCAGGTCTGTGGAGCGCGTCTCACCAAAGCGAGGGAAAGAAAAAGTAGCTCCATCCGCAGTACGAATTCGCTGTGATTTCTGTTTCCTGGGAAATTCTGAAAAGAGTATTTTCCTCTAAGCATTGGAACAAAACCAAGAATAAGAGCTTCATACAAACAGTAAACCCCAAGTTTCCAGCAGCCCTTTGCACATATATGTTCCCCACCACGCATGATGGCCCCGGCACAGCCAGGCTCGGGGCGGGGGACTTCTCAATCCAGCTGAAACTCTAGCGCTTCTTGAGGGCTGCGGGAGGTATATGGGAAGGGGTAAAAGTAAAATATTTTTAATGGCTTTTTATAACGCACCTAAAACGCAGCTACCAGGACTAGCTGCAGCCACGGCTTCCTACGAGCACAGCTTCGTTTCCCCTGTAGCAGCGAGTCGTGCTGCTCTAACGAGTTGAAGTATGTTTTAAAGTGCCTCACACCTGTTCAAAATCCCCTGAGAACCAACCTACCTATGTCATTTTGGAGCCCAAAACTGAAGTTTTGCCATACCCCCAGGGTAGGAGAGAATAGTTTTACCTGGCTACCAGCTGGCTCGGTTGCCCGTTTCGGCACACAGAGCACGGAGCTTGCGTAAGGCTTCAGGAAAGAGAGGACCCGCACTTCCCTGGCTAGCCGGGCTTTCCAGGGCTCTGCTGTTGGCTAAAAAGGGCAAGGCCAAATTTTGCCCTTGCAGCTTGCAGGCTCACATGAGCGCCCATTTCATCTTAGCCTGGAACCAGCCCTGGGGAAAGGGCTGCAGGAGCAAACCGAGCAGGGGCTGTCTTCTGGAACGGTGGATGTCACCCACCAGCAGCAGAAAGGATGGCCTGAAGGCGAGAAAGCTGTCCTGGGTCTCCCAGAGTTTGAGCTGAGGTCTTACCTGCAGCGTAACTCTTTGGCCCACAGACACAAGCCACCCCGCACCGCAAGTCCTCACTGATAAAATGGGGGATGACACAGCTCCCTGTTTCCCACCGAGGTGTTAGGAGGATAACAAAAATACTTTATTGCAGTGAGGCCCACCAATGCCACGCTTGGAGGAGTGCATAAATCCCTGAATAGCTTCTTTGAGTTAGACCCTCTCTGCTTTCCCTTTCTCTCCTTACACGAATGCATTGCGGTCTCTGGGTATAAAAACTAACACCTGAGAAAAAAAACTTTGTGGGCCGGAGCCGTGCTTGTCCTTCTGCTTTACCTCCCTGACAGATACACCCAGGTGGGCCCAGAGATGCCAGAGGGCCAGGCACAGCCCCAAGAAATGCTCGTTAATTGCAGAATAAAAAGAGATCATCCTTGGGATTTTATTGCTCACAAATTTGAACAACAAACTGGTGGGCATTTCCTTTTAATTAAATAATACTGTGCATTTATATGACTGCTAAATGAAGCTCTCCAGTTGCTGACAGGTTGCCAGCGTAGCCCTCTGTCCCCGAGCGCCCGGACACCACGTACTGGTGGACTTTCCAAGTGGCCAGGAGGGGACCAGTGGCTGCTGCAGGGTCAGGTCACAGCCCCTGCACAGCCTTAGCCAAAGCACTTTGATGCCGTGTGCCGGGCTCTCAGGCNGTGTACTGGTGGACTTTCCAAGTGGCCGGGAGGGGACCGGTGGCTGCTGCAGGGTCAGGGCACAGCCCCTGTGCTGGGGGATGGCCCTTCTTTCAGAGGTTTGCTGCACAGCCTTAGCCAAAGTACTTTGATGCCGTGTGCCGGGCTCTCAGGCAGCGTATTAGCCATAGCACGAGCTGCCTCTCACAGGGAAGTCAGGCAAAATTCAATGTTTGTGAAGTACAAGCAGAACGCCCCAGGGCAGCATAAAATATTACCTTTTTTTCCTTTATTGGCACTCACAGAAACAGTTAACACTTAGTTTGGATAGAGCTGACGACTGCTGTTGTTCGTCGTTTACCATCTATAGATTATTGTGGTTGCAAATCATAAGGCTGATTTCTCTTTTTTCTGTTTCGCAGATGGCAGTGTCCGTGAAGCGTGACACCCTTGCAGGCATCTGCCTTACTGCCAGGCAGGAAGCTGGAGGACCTTTGGGGATGAAACGACCCTCGATATTAATTGACCTCTAATGTTCGTGGACTGATGCGCTGTGATTTGCACAGACCTCCCCGATCCAAACACTCTCTGCCCGGGTCTCTGCTTGAAGACTGTGCTGTTGCCAAGAGGAGCCTGTGCCGGTGATGGGCCAGCACACCTAAGACTGTGATTTTATTGCTTTGTTCCTCAATGTTCATCTTTCAGCTCCAGTTCAACCTCTTCCAAGGTGGGACCCCAAAGCCCCTAAGCTGTAGCTAGAATAAGGCAGCGTGAAATAAGCCCACACCTGTAATTTAAGGTGAAAGGAAAGGTGCAGAAGCTCCACTTCTCCATCTGATGTCCTGTTTGTTCTGAGGTGGAAGGCTACCAGAGCTGAGCAGCTCCTGCAGCTGCAGACAGAGGGTGTTTCCAGCCCCAAGACACACTGAATCAGTCAATGTACTGTTCTCCTCCGCTGCCTTATTAGCGGTTACAAACTAAGAAAACACAATGTCTTCTCCAAACATCTGCCTCATTTGCCTTCCTCTCGGCAGAGCCGCGGCCCCCGCTGCAGACTGGCCCTCATTACGGCAGCTCGGGGGGAAGCGTAGGTCAAATTCTTCTCGCATAACGAGCTGCAACCCTGTGATCTTTAATAGGATTACACTGGGGGAAAAGGGCAGGACTCGGCCTTGTGATTGCAGAGCAGCTTATGATTCATGGACATTAGTGTACTGTCTGGGGACATCCTGGACACTGCCTCCTCCTCCCATTAAGATCTCTTTGTGCGGAGACAGGGCGTTTGTTCAGCTGTCCCTAACCTCAGTCCCTGACCCTATGCAGCCACCACCGTCCAGCTGCCCGGGGCTGGGCCCAGCCCAGAGCAGGATGGAGCAGCCCAGTGAGCAACAGAAGTGACCTGCCATGCTCTCTATGGGTTTGTGCCTTGGGGTTAACTAGTTTTTCAACTGAATCATGCTGTAATTTGCTCTCATCTTCTCCTGTCCCTATAAAATACATCTTCTTTTTTGCCTTACAGCCAGCTATCCTCTGGACAAGTCCTTTGGTGACAACATGCAGGCTGGCATGTGCTGCAGCACTGGGGACTCTTGGAAGCAAACCTCGCAATGATGCCTCCTCTCTCCTGCACACAACTTTTGTTGGCAAAACTTACAGGACTCTTGCTATTTTTGAGGCCGCCTTAGTCAAATTTGGTGTAAATTGGCTAACAGGCTCAAACATAGGGGTGACAAAATGAGGGGTCCATGAGATCACATGAACTGTGCTTCCATAGGAAACAGGTCCAAAACATACTTAAAACTAGGTGAAGGAGTGTGATGTGTCAGGAAGAGAGGCAGATTTACAGGACAGAGCCACATCAGGTGCAGAGGCACATGCCCCTCTCGCAGGGGCATCCTTCTGGACCACTCTCACAGCCAAACAGCCCATTCCCACCCTCAGTTAAAAGCTCTTTCCTCCGTGTATGATGGGCCTGTACTGAAGGGTAAAGACCCAGGCAATGCTGAATCATGCGTTTGCCACCTCCCACCGTCACTAATGCACCGTACGCCACTTAGGAACGAAGGTTCAGGGTTTCTAGAAATAGAGCGAAATAAAATATCATGTCATCTGCCTGAAGATTCAGCAGCCCACGTGTTCTCCCACACACGCTGCTGTGAAGGTACCACGCCGGTGCTTTGGGCAGTTCTCTGGCTGGTCCTTCGGTAGCGGATTAGATTCAAGCTCTGACTCCTGAGTGGGAGCGTGCTTCAGAGACAAGTGCTCACATCAGCAGCACTGACCAGGGGCAGCGGTCCTCTCTGCACCAGGGTGGAGCTTGTGTGAGGTCTGGACAGAGGAGCGCTACCAGCAATATTATCAGTACAGCCCTTATTTGTCTTTCGCAGGATGATCTTGCTGTAACCAAGCCTGAATACGAGCCCCTGTCTTCTCAATTTAGCCCACCCCTTCACTGCAAAATACAGAAGTTGGTAAATAAAATTCCTATCATATCGTAGCAGGGAGAAGAGTTTCTCCAGAAAGTGCCTATTTATATAATCTCTGCAGCGCTCAGATACAATGAAAATAAGTAAAGAATAATACCTTGGAGAGCCTGTTGCATTGCAGCTTTGTGTATCATTCACTGTTTGGTGACAAACTTAAACCTCTTTCAGGGCTTCTGCCCCCAGGCTTGCCCCACTGAGTAGCCATATTTTGGGATCACATTGCATTTTCCACAAATTTCCCCGTATTATTTCTAGCCATGTTTGCCTTCTCTGAGCCCACAGCTCCCCCCTGTCCAGTACTCTCCAGGAACAGCAGTCTGGCTCCGGCACAGGGATAGTTCTGAATACAGATTGCAGACTACTTCACATTGCATATCTCAACACCACCCCACAACTCTCTTGTGCTCTCCACTGACGCCTTGCCGCCAGCTCTCCTTTATTAGCGGCACTTTGGGCAGTTTTAAAAATTGCTGCGTCTTTGTCAGAGTCAAGGCAATTTGAATGATTTTTGAGGAACTCTTTTAAAATGTTTTGCTGAGCCCCAAATACATTCCACCTTATCACGTGCCCCCTGAATCTACTAAGCTTGCAATTCTACCAGGTAGATTCATTTAAAATTCATTTTGCTGGGGCACATGTACATTTGTTAGACTGCTTATCCCATATTCTGAGGAAACTGCCTTTTAGGCAAGCTTCTATGGCTGGATAGTCTAAAGACCAAAGTCCAAAAGGGTCTAGTTCACATCCAGTCTCTGTGGTGATTCACTCATCAAAAGAAATTTCAAACTTCATGCTGCCTTCTGATGGGTCATGGGCTTGTTAGAGACTCCTGTCTTCTGCTCATTTTATTTGATCGATTGCGATTGCAAGCTCCAAACCCGTATCCTTCCCTTGCCAGAGTCCAGCAGGGATATCCGATTTCTCCCCGGCCCTGGTGGTTGCTGTGGAGCTCGTGGCAACTCAAGTCAGGCAGATGGGCAGCATACAGAGGACCCGCCTTGGGGTATAAAGACTAAGCTACAGCTTTACACGGGTGGTTTACTAACATATTTATCTGATGGCAGAGAGGTCACGCATCCTTTTCTTTAAGCACTTGGGAGGTTAGTAAAAACCTTTGGACTGTCTGTAAATATGTACAAAATATGAATTATTCAGCATTGCCAAAGATAGCTGTTATTCAGGGAGCAGCCCAATTTGGAAAGCACTCCAGGTGTAAAGAACTATGAAAGAAACACCAGAACAGAGAGGAATAATGTGTGTCTTAGGCTATAAACAGCCGTGTTGCCAAAACACACGAGAGGTCCTAGCCCTGGGCTTGCTGGCCCACTGGCCGTGGGTACACCACGCGTGTTGAAGTGGCAGCTGCACATCCTGCAGGGTGAGAGGGATGTGTTTGCCTTGCACTTCCCACACCTTGCAGTGTGATCCCCAAGTGACACCGTTGCGTTTGATCCCTGACCCTCGTAACCTAACCCACGCACCAGTGTCCACCTTTACAGATTTTCTTGAAGCAGGTGTCTTCATACCCAGCAAGCTCATGGTTTGTCAGGTATGCAGGTGTCCTTGCTGAGAAGTGATAGAAAGACCCAGAGGATTGCAGCAGGGAAGGCATTTTGGTAGCAGAGAAGAGCCGATCACAAAATGCTCAGATCCTGAACACAGTAAGGGCGAGCAATGAGTGACAAAAGGAATCCTCCACCATGCAAGACAACTATTTTGATAGACCACAATCAACCGTAGAAGATCACCTTTTAAACACGCCAAGTCCTCTGCCTGTTCTTTCCCTACAGCAGTCTGGGGGCTTCTGTTTGGATAAGCAACTCTGTAGGTAAAGCCCAACTGTCTCAGCCAGCTCCGGTCTCTGCACCCCTGGTGCACTTCATACCTGCCCCAAGAAACGAGCCACATTCAGCACAGCAGGGACGTGTCCTTCAACACACGCCAAACGCATCTCCTCGCAGTATTGACAACCATCTATTGTGGCTTCTCAAACAATAAAAATGCAAAAGAAGGCTTTCATGCTGTAGGCAACCGAGACTGCTAGACCATTTGGGCTATTAACCTTCTTACTTGTGGATACTGCAAACATTTAAAGATCTGCCTGGCTAAGCACCCTTTCGTTAGCTCCGGTAGTTGGAAGTTAGTGGAGAGATACGAATAAACTAAATAGAATGACTGCCAAGCAGATCTAAGTGGACTGCTAAAAGCAAAGCAGCTTTATTTTGCAAGTTCTAATCAAAACCAACATTTTGATTAGAAATTTAGATACGCATTGATTAAATATATTATTCCTCAAAGGGAAGCAAATTGCTCTATTCATGCTGACATTATTTTTCTCCTTTTTTTTTTATTTTTAACCAGACAGTGAATCAAAGAATAATTTCCATCACTCTGCATATGAAGCAGGTTTGAAGATTTGCACTGTTGCTCCCTAAGTCGATGGCAAAACTTGAATCGCCGGCAAATAGGAAAAGACCGAGGCTCAAAGAGTTAATGCTTGTAGCGCATTCAAATGATGACAGGGAAGACCTGAGAGGCTTTAAATACTATGAAGAGCAAGGAGTCAATTAGCAGAATGGACCAGGATAGAATTAGCATTCAAGGGTAAAGATAGGAAAGGAAAATGTGGAGTACCAGGAAGGACTTCGTGGCGGTGAGATATGTGAAATTATCTCCCACGAGTAAAGTGGCAGAAGCTCTACTGCTCGGTACATTTAAAATTAAGTTGGACAAAGCGATAGTGAGTGAATGCGAGATAACAGTTCTGCTTCAGCAGGAAGACGGGCTCAAGTTATTTTCATCTCCTACTCCTTGGAGCTGGCTGTTAGCATGATTGTTTCTAAGCAGGAAACCAAAAGTGTTCGCCCAATAGAAGGTAACAGAGAGCTCTGCCCGTGCCTGCTGCTAGCACTGGCTAGCAGTTTTTTTAAGACGTTTTGCCAGGCAGATCTATGAAGGGTAGGAAAAACCATGAGAGCTGAGACTGCTTTTCAACTCTATGCTAAAACAAGAAAAAGCCAACACAAAACAAAATTCTAAAATGAATAGCGTGTGAAAGAGAAATTTAGAAGTAGATGGAAAAGGAAACAATAGGATATATATACACACATATAGCGATGGAATTAGTTTACTACCTAATAGACAGTCATTATAGCATCCCAACTAGAATTTACACCTCTGGGCTATTGATTACGTTCCCTTGCTGTGCCTTGTAAAAGAGATGTGTCATCAATATTTTCTGGCCGCAGACTAAATTAGGCATTTTGTACAGGAGATGTTGCAAAAAAAAGCCTCTCTCTTGCGGCAACGCGGGAGTCAGGGCTG
Source organism: Anarhynchus alexandrinus (assembly GCA_008711295.1). NCBI lineage: Eukaryota > Metazoa > Chordata > Aves > Charadriiformes > Charadriidae > Anarhynchus > Anarhynchus alexandrinus. The sequence continues at coordinate 1,848,350 of VUYV01000124.1, forward strand.
GGCTGTGACGGGTTCTACCACCGATTTCCTGCACGACCCGAAATCACTTCCTCCACCCCGACAACGTGACGGTGGATGGGACCGTCTGCCAAGCGTGCTCCATCTCATGTCTCTTGCTCAAACCCTTCCGAAGACAAAACTCTCCTGGCTGTGACTAAATATTAGTCACGCACAGAAACAGGGACTTCAGTGAGTGCCATTAGCAAAATCACAGCCTACTGTGGTAAGAATTGAATGTGAGTATTTAAACTGGCGAAGGTTAAAGCAGCTCCCTCGCAAAGCAGCTGAGCCAGGTGCTGAGTCGCAGGCGGCCTCAGCGTGGTGGTGAGCCAAGAAGTTGGGTGGGAGGCAGCGGTGGAGGGCAGCTCTCTGCAACCACCCTCTGCAGCACCCCCATCTAAGGCACAGTGTGACGCACCGCAGATCGGGCTCTGGACTTGTTTGCAGGTTTGGTGGAGGGGCTCTAGGACCTCTGATGCAGCATTGCAAGAGAGAGAGTGAGACAACCCTTAGGAAAGAAGGAGATTGTTGTGGAAAAAGCCTGCTATAACTCATGAAGGCAGCAGGCAGCTTTGAACTGGCACGGATCCTACGTAATAAAAGCAACCTACTCGTTTAATGCATTTCCTTCAACAATAGCTGGGAACTATAAGGTCCAGCTGTGCAGCACAACACATCACCGTGCAGCCAAGTGGATACCTATAGATCTGACTTCAGCAAATTAAGCAATCCATTTACCGCCTATTTCTGCTACTACTGAGACTTGCACATGGGCGGTATATGAGGGGAGAGAAAAGACACGGCGAGATTTGTGCTGCTGCCCAATGTCTGTTATCACAGCAGAGAGGAGCATCGTTAAGGTGCTCAGCCTGGGTCTTGAGATCTTGGGCAGAGACATGTCGAAGCTGCAGGGTAACTTTGACCAGCAGCAGCTCCCAGGGACCCGCGAGGCTGTCCAGGGAAAGGGCTGGCCAGGCGGAAATCAGGCCTCATATATTTTGTGCTTGGCAAATGTCGCTTCTAACGGTGCTTCTGACCACTTTTTCCTCAATCCACACTTTCAAGTCTCAGGCTCACATTACAGTCTGGTTAACACTCAGAAGGGAAAACCAGTTGCACACGCATGCGCGTGCACGCACACACACACACAACCCCCCTTATGTATTTTTCTGGGAAAAGGCACAAAGTTATAGCAAGAAAAAAATGGAACAAAACTGAAACATTTCTCGGCTACAAGCCCCAGCCAAGCAGGGAGAACTGCTAAACTGTGGGACAGTTTTCAGGCAGAGGGGACACAGCCCAGTCTCATACTTCATTCAAAACTAGGCTGCCAAGAACACTGGAGAGCATGCTGTAGGCAATGACGTTGCAGGGAGTCCAGAGAGCAAGCAAACAGAAACTAAAAAATTAGCCACAAACCACCCCCCCCAGAATGATAGAATGGTTTAGGTTGGAAGGGACCTTAAAGATCATCGAGTTCCAACCCCCCTGCCATGGGTAGGGACACCTCCCACTAGACCAGGTTACCCAAGGTCCCATCCAGCCTGGCTTTGTTTCCTGACCTGGAAATTGAACCCCATTTCAATTTGCTAAAGCTCCACAGAGCCAGGCGCAGGGAAAACTGGGTTTCCTGGTAGAGGCAACTTTGTCTGTACCATGTCTGTGCCTGTTGTCCAGGAAGACTATCTGGAAGTAGTCGGTACTATGTTCTCCATTGGGCTTTCATGGCTGAAAGATTAGAAATACATATTTGTCACATATATTGACATTCTTATTACCTCTGCCATTAATCTCATTACCTCTCCTGGCTAAGCTATTGCTTTCTTAAGCAGCTGACTGTACCCAATTAAGGAGTAAGCTGTGTCTATCAAATCACATAGGTCAGACTTTTCTTCCTTCTCTCAGGAAAGGTGATTTTAAACAAAAGTTTCTATTAAGTGAGGTTGGAAAGAAATTCATCCTGGCTTTTATCTTAATGGTCTTTTGAATGTCACCTTTCCATTTAGATCCTCTTGTGATAATCAGGGGCTTCCCACTGACACACAAAGGCTTTGGCAGCTCTTTTCATAATACCTGTCCCTTCAGGCAGCGCTCTAATTCAGGGAGCTTGAGTGTCTATAGAAAGAAAAGCAGTGCTTATTAAAAAGAGCACACAAACTTCATCCACTCTGAGCCTTGTACATTCTTCCCCAGTGAAAAGGATTTCCAGTTCCTCTTTATGGAAGTGAAGCCTCATGAATACAGAAAACCCAGTGGATCAGTCTGTTAGTCATGCCATGTCCCCTAGCCTTCCTCTAGAATAATAGCAAGCCTGAATTAGGAGCAAAAAGAATTAGTAAGATATCAGCACAAATGATCAGACATCAGATATCTGTGCGAGACTTGATAACAAAGCACAAAGAATTTATTTTTGCCTAGAAGGGTGTATCTGTTTTGGTTACAGGGCATCACCAGTCATGTCTGAAATGCCCTCTCTGGGCCTTTACAAACTGCATTTAAATGCCTCTTGAAAGTAATTTCCTTCATGTCCCTTCTACAATGAAAAAACAGCAGCTACTCTCTTTTTTTTTTATTTTTAATATGTATTTTAATATGCCTGCTACAAGAGCCATTAAAACCCACACCCTCACTGACACTAACAGGTCTCTTTCTTCATCCTATCTTAATACTCCTCTTCCTCACCATCTCCTGCGATGACTTCTGAAAAATACAAGCAGGCAACGGGGAGGGGGGCAGACACGAAATTTTCTCACACCTCTTATCCAACTTTCTGCCGTTACAAAAATAAGTCTCCGGGGATGAGTGCTTACGCCAAAGAGTTCAGTGAGGCAAAGGGAGAGGCACACACACACGATTCCTTCGAGCAATGGCATGATCATCACGGCTTCCCCCCCCCCCCGCCTAATTCTCTTCACAGCCTCACCTGAGAGTGATTGCTTTGATCACTGCTAGTGCTGCGGGCAATTAATCTCTCAGTGTCTGCTTTTTGCAGCGCTTTGAAGAACGCTGCATTGTGCAGGGCCCCGCGCCAGGCACGAACTGACGTAGCTCCGGCGCAATGTGATGGTCTGGCCCAGCGCAGACGGAAAAGTAAGCATAGCTGTGCGCTGACTGGGGAGATCGAGCTGAATTGCGCTGTAATCCTCATCTAATACTGACACGGAGGCGCAGAGCCCTGCCTAAACAGGGGACAGACAACCCCCAGCAAAGAGCTGCTGATTAAACAAATAAAACAGCTCTGATGAGCAGAGAAATGCCGAATGCTTCCGTCAGCAGTTCGTTTAGGCAAGCGCTCAGCGCACGAGTAAACAGATGCCAGATGCCCCCCCCCCCCCCCCCGAGCAGTGCAATGATACCAAGAAAAACTCGGGTGATGGATGGATATCTAAAGCGTTAAGAAAATCAATTTCTTTGCACCACTCGAGAGCAATAAAGGAAGTATATCTGACACAAAAACTGGCCAGCAACACTGGGAATGCTGCGCTTCTGCCTGCTTTCTGCCCGTTTCTGTTAATCAGCAAGATTTTCATGAAGGTCAACACATTTTAATAATGTCCTCCTGGCCCGAGAACAAACAGTTTCCAAAGTTAAGCAATTACTTTGGAAAACTCAGGCTAGCATCCCCGTCCATTCACAAATTTGTCATCCTAAGGGAGAACCTTAAATTGGCTGGGAGGCCCGATGATAAACTTCACGACAAAAACTCGTTAGACCCTACCCTTGACAAGAAAAGCCTCACTCTTTGCAGGGAGAACAGAGCATTTTTTCTGCCGTTCCCGTCCAAAACAAGGCACGGGGCGCAGCTGGCCCTGCAGTAGGGCGGCCGTAATGTGGCTGCTGTCACCGGGTGCCCCACAGCTCTTGGGGTGCCCCATCCCAGGCTGTGCTGATGCAGCTCCAGCTCGTCTCTGCGGCTCCGGCAGCTTTGCCACGGGGAGCAACGAAATACGTAGGTTTTGCACTTCTCCCTGCACTTTGTGGCAGAAATTATGCCAGCGTGTTACCACCCCTCCCCCTCTAGCCATGTCCTTTCCAAAAAGATTTCTTGCCAAAAGCTTTCCTTTTCTCTCAGTGTTAACGTGCTATAAACATCCCTTTCTCAAAAAGTGGCAACAGGATTCCATCCAACCTCAAGCGCACCGTTACCATCCTGCCCTTCACAGCAGTGCCTCTCTAAGAGACCCAGGCTGGATATTCAGCCTGACAAGTTATTTTTGGGGGGATTTGAAAGGATTTTTGTATGATTCTAGATATAAACCCCACAGGTACGTAAGGTTTCATCATTACCTCATCCACAAGTGACATAACTGCTTCAGGTAGCGGTGAGGAGGAAAAGCACAATCTCAGGTAGCAAACCCAGGGATTTCACAGGTGGAAATAAATCATCCCTTTCCGACCTCAGCTCTCGGGAGAAAACAGCTGTGAAATGCCACCTTCAGCATTTATCCGCATGGAAAACAGTAGCCCAGCTTTCCGAGCCAGCTGTCACCTTGGAGCGAGGGAAAGGAAAGGCTCTCGCACCCAAACCAACAGGCGTACAGACTTACTCGTTAAAGGTACTGATGCCTGACATGGCCAAACATGGCCTCTGTTTTTCTTACTCATTGATATTTTGTGTTATTACAAAGCACAACAACAAGCATAAAAGACCTATTCTTCCCCTCGTGCCTGGACCAAAGCCATTTGAATAGGCTTAAATCTTCCCATCAGGTGAAACAAATGCGTGCTCGCCTGAGTCCCATTTATAGCCCAGTTTGAGGGAACAGGAGTCCTTATTCTTTTCTTGTACAACTTGCGTTATGCTTACATCATATTTGAGTTAGCCTTATAAATCCTAATACCTTCAACTATAAGGTATTATATACAGTGTTTAGTTCAAATTGTTCACAAAAGGCACATACGTTTTTTACAAATCCTGATAGAACTCCATGTCCCAACTTAGGCAAAATCACTTTCTCCATTAGCGGAATGATACGAGTACTCTCAGACATAAGCAGAACACTTTTTCCAATCTTTGCCTTGCAATATATGCACCTTATGCAACATGTATATGCAACTGCACCATGTCACAGCATAGCAGAGGGTGCACGCATCTGAAAATTGACTGCTAATTGATGGTTTTCTGTGTTGCTATAACTCTTTCTCCTAATGTGCATCGTGTGGACTCTTAATGAAACAGAGATCTAATGGTCAAAAAAAAAAGAGTCTCTAATAGTGTTATTAAAAAGGTGACGTCTCAGTGCACGCACAAGATGTTGAATCCAGTCCTGTCAGCTCTTCATCCTGGACGAGCACCTCGTGCCCTGTGGGAGTAGCTGTGGTACCCAACAACACAAAGCGGTTTTCTCCGAGAGAAGGGGCTGTTGGAGGGTAGTGGTGGGAACCAGCCTCACCCCCGCCTGCTGATGCTGATGGCTGTCAGGATGCAGGCGGGTCCCTCGAGTTGGCTCGCAGGGGAGTGCGGAACAGGGCTCCCACCGATGAAGTTGCTCATCTTGACACGCTTTCTGTGCAGCGTTGCGCTCATCATGGGTTGAGATTTGAGCTGCCGGTGCTTTGCTGCTCCAGAGAGAGGAGAAAGCTTTAATGATTGCATTAGGAAGGCCCTGGTTTTCCCTGCCAGCGTGTGCAGCGTTTGCTTTAGGAGGATGTTCGTAGGGAAACATCCTCAGAAAAGCACATTTGCTTATTGGTTTTACAGGAGACCATAATTTTTCTGCATTATGCAAAGAAAAGAGGGAAAATAGTTAACAAGCTCAGTCTACCGAAGTAGAAATGCGTGGGGCAGGTGAGGGCTTGTTCATCCCTCCACAGCACAGCTGGGAGCTTCTCGGAGAGAAAAATCACAAGAAACGTTTGTACCAAAAGTGAAGGCACTGGGCGCAGAGCCTGCTACGAGACTGAGGAGCCAGCCTCTCATATCCAGCTTTGTTACAGCTTATTTACAACCCATCAAGTACAAAGTATGCTACAGCGCTACGCTAAGGCGATATTGGGCATATTCCAGAAGTGCTAAAGGCTGGTGGCAGCAAAGCACGCGGGGTTCAGCAGGCGCAGATCCATCTGACCTGCACCTGTGGGAAGGTAAAGGGGATGACTCCGCTCTGCTCATCTTCCTCCGCTGACTGTAGAGGGATCCTGCAGGACTACGCATCACTGGTCGCTGCAGCAATCTAGCGGCTCCTGCTCAGCTCTGAGCCTCGCTGGCTGACCAGATAACCAAACACCAGCAAAGAGGTGTTTGGTACCCGCGGTGTGCAGGAGGAGGTGGGATGATGTGTCCCTCTCATACGACCAGGGGAAGAGGCAGAGCCTGCAGTATCCAGCACAGTCACAGGCTTTCCGCCAAAGGTTTGGGTTTTGAAAGCCTTCTGTAGCTGTCCCTTCCCTGGGGAGGTGTCCAGTGGGGAACAACCCCCTGGTGAGCAGGTCTGTCTGCTCTTCATCAGGGTCTGGCGTGTGTTTATCCTGCTGCACCGGGGCTGCGCACAGAAGCCCTGCGGGCAAACAGTTCTCTCATCCAGGATAGGATGTGGTAAGCTGGGAAGTTCATTTTGCAGCGACTTTATTTTGTACAGAAGACGGTTTGTGTGTTGTAGCTTGGGCAGTTAATTAGGAACTGAGAGCAGTTTTCCTGGGGCAATGTGCTTGTTGGATAAAGGCCTTCCTCAGAGAGGGCGGTTGGTATTATTTATGGCTTGAGCTGACCTAACAGCTTTCTGCCAAGGAAAGGAAAAGTCCCACTTCTCCCTCTCTGCATTGACACCAGCCCTGGCAGCCCTCTGAGCTGGCTCTGCTCCCTGAGCTGGCAGAGGCAACCTCTCGGAGTCCCTGGGGAGCAGAAACCAAGAGCAGGAGGACCCTTTGCCTGGGAGCTGTTAGATCAGATCAGATCAGCTGCAAAGAGCAAATTCCCCTTTGGTGGTAAACAGAGGTGAGATGAAATCTGCTTGAAACACCTTGATCTGGCTTCTTGGCACACACGAATAACAGCAGAAGCTGATTATGGCATTACTTTTCTGCGGGACACCTGCCTCATTTCACCAGGCAGGATGGGCTGTCCAATGCTCTGATTCATTCCCCGCACAACATCCCGCATGGTAGGTAAGAAACATATGCCAAAGAGACATATAAATCAAGTAACGAAGCAGCATTGTAACAAAAAGGCACTGAAAGACAAAGATAAGGAGAAAAGCACAACTTTGTTTCTGTAAATGCCTTAATTCCTAGTGGTTCCAGCAGGAAATGTGTCCTTTTCCATGTAGCTTTTAGCACAAGACTTGTTATTATTTTAATGATAAAGAAACTGTCCAACAGAATGATACTTCGGTACCAAACTGAAGTAATGCCCAGTTGTGCACGAGCTTATTTGAGAGCGCGTCTCTGCAGCCCCCTCTGTTGTAAGAAACAGTCAGGTCTCTTGGCTAACCGATCCCGTGCTGCTCCGACCGTTTTAGGGGGAAGGACTGCTGCCAGCATTTTCTGTAGCTCTGGTTAATGGGCCAGAACTTCTTCATGTTTGGCACCTCAGCATTGGTCTTGAGGATTGAAACTTTGAACAGAAGCACCTGTGGTGACCAGTAGCATTTTCTAAGTACTTTTGCAGACCAGATTTCAGCTCCTGTAAGTGCTGAATTAGCCTGTTTCCATGACCTAGAAATGATAGTTTTTTCTGCATACACAGCATTGCTGAGTCTCAAGTTTATTGCGCCTCTCTGAATATCTGGTATTCTTTCTCAAATCTCTTGCCTGTGAAGAATGTGAAAACTTTAAATTCCATCAAAAAAGAAAAAAAAATAATTTTGATTATTCTGGTTGGAAAGAAGAACTCGTGGCCCGGGCACGGTCTGTAGATGCAGCAGCAGAAGGCAAACCTCAGCAGGGCTGCTCAGCTGCAGGCGGCGTTCCCAGCGCCTGCTCTCCTTCCTCGGCCACTTGCCTCGGTACAAAATAACAAAAAGTGGGTTTAACGCTGTTTTCAATCAGCAATAATCGCTCCTCGGATTAACCTCATTGGCTACGATACTGCCGCTGCCCAAAGCCAACGCTGTTAAACCCACTGGATGCAATTCAGGATTTTACGGGCAGGAACGCAGACGACGACATGAAGTACAGCTTCGCGCAGGCACGTTGTGGGACGAGAGTGTCAGGCAGAAGGGGGGTGTTCAGGGGGAACGGGCAGCCAGCGAGTGGTTCGGTGACATGAAAGGGACCCGGCAATGCACCTGTCCCACACCCACACCCGTCCTTCTGAAAGTGCCCCGCAGCCCCACCGACCGGGCAGGACCTGCAGGGGTCAGGTGCGGACGAGGTTCTGGGCTCCCCGGTTCAAAAAAGACAGGGATCTGCTGGAGAGGGTCCAGCAGAGGGCTACAAAGATGATTAGGGGATTGGAGCATCTTTCTTATGAGGAAAGACTGAGGGACTTGCGTCTTTTTAGTCTGGAGAAAAGAAGATCGAGGGGGGATCTTATTAACACTTATAGATACTTAAAGGGAGGGTGCCAGGGGGATGGGAACAGTCTTTTTTCAGTGGTGCCCAGTGATAGGACAAGAGGGAACGGGCACAAACTTGAACGTAGGAAGTTCCATCTTAACATGAGGAGGAACTTCTTTACTGTGAGGGTGGCAGAGCACTGGAACAGGCTGCCCAGAGAGGAGGTGGAGTCTCCCACTCTGGAGACATTCCAAATGCGCCTGGACACCATCCTGTGCAACCTGCTGTAGGTGACCCTGCCCTGGCAGGGGGGTTGGACTAGATGATCTCCAGAGGTCCCTTCCAACCCTCACCATTCTGTGAGTCTGTGTGAGGTGGGCACCAAAAAGCTGCTACGGGCACTCGCTGGCCGCAGGTTTGGCCCCGCGTTGGTGCTGAGGCAGCTGCAGTGGGTCTGAAACTGGGATACGGTGGGGGAACCGGGATGAGCTACTGCAGCACTGCACGCCTGCGCTGGGGATGCTGCTGCGGCAGCCGCGAGCAGCATTTCGGCTCTGTCCCATCACCACACTACCACCATCGCTGCTGCTAAAAAGCCACTTTAAGCGTGACGCTATGTAAAAATCTTATGGACATCACCTGTAATTTGATGTGGTTTGTGTTTATAAAAGCCGGATGAATGAGGAATCGGGGTTTTGCATGTGATCCTGATTTCTCGCTGCAGTGATGCTGTGACTTGAGCCTGGGGGCAGCGGTCACGGACCCTCCGAGAGCGTGCTGCCTGCGCTGCCTGCTCCCCAAAGTTGCTGCCTACCCCCTTGGCTGCGCTGGCTTCCACCCAGCAGTGATGATACATGTCACTGGTTTTTAACACAGATGGAGTATTTATAGTTTAGAGCTTTTGTACTCTCTTCCATAGCTTAATTAGCAATATAATTTCCTGTAGACCTCCCTGTACTTGTGGGAATGGAGAAGAAAAGCAATTGCTGTGNCATTTCTCTGCAAGTGGCATAACGAGGAGATGGCACTGAGCTAATGCCGGCAGAGGGGACCGTGTGCGGTGGGTTTATAAGGAAGTAATGACTCATTTTGTGTTTGACTTCGGGAAGGTTCCCGCGTTGCATAGGAAGAAATCTCATACATATTGAAATGAAGTGGCTTTAGTCTGCTTTACCAGCCCAGCCTGCATTACCGATACTCTCACATTTGAAGAAAAAAAGATCTAAACAATATTATAACCATGCCCAGGAAATCTGAACAGCTGCCGATGCCCTAAAATAATTGTGTAATGGTAAGCGCTCAAAGGCCATATTGTCTAAGGAGATGTACAAACATAAAAGACCAGATCTGTGCACTGTATCTAGCTTATGGGAAGTTCCAGTAAGGGAGATGAAGGGAAAAAATGAGAAGCAGTGATATGGGGAAGGAGATCCAGAGCAAAGAGTTCCCCAGTTGCACTATTCCCATGGTGAAACCAGCCTAAGCAGAGCCCCTTCCCCCGGGCAGGTATTTCTCCCAGAAAAACTTTTTCTAGCCTCCAGCCCTGCCACGGGCAACTGGCCTCATGCTGGTGAATCCCGTGTTTATATCACTCCGAAGGCCTTTCTCCTGACCCCCCCGAAGCGCGCTGGCTGCAGAGGACGCCCCTGCCGAGCTGTGGCTCCGGCTGTTGCAGGGGAAGGGGTTACGGCTGCAAAATTTGAGGCTGTGAGTTTGGATTTCCAACACCCCTGAGCACGGCAGCGCTCGGGGAGCTGCGCTGATTTCTCGGCTGGCTTCTAGCTGTGTGTCAAGGGAGTTGATTCAGAAACCCTGCCTCCCCCCTCACACCCCAAAAATGAGAAAATCTGAAGCTCACATCTACATCAGTTTTACAAAAACCTTTATAGCATTACATATATAGAGAGAAATTGCTTCCCACAACACTTCACTCCCATGAGGTGGATAAAACCGTTTTCACCTATGAGAAGGTATGAAAAGGGAGGTGGAAAGAATTAAAATGATCCAAAAAGTCGCCATAGCAGCAGAGTTTTGACTGCGGTCCAGGCCCCCATGTCTTGCCACTCAGCTTTAACCTCTGCACAGACACCTTCTCCCACGGCATCCTCGGCCCCGGGTACAGCAGCTGCCAGCTGAGTCAGAATTCATATTTTAAGCAGTTCTCACTCAAGCAATTATGTATTTTACATGACTGTTTTGTAATTACGTGCACAAGGGAGGCACAGTTCTCTTCACTGCCACCCTTCGCATCCTCCCAGGCATCATTTAAAACCAGGGAGGGAAACATCTAGAGAAGAGTTAAGAAAGGTGAGCATCTGCATGTTTATGAATGAGAGAAAGCCGGTAAAGCCATGCTTGTCCCCAGGCGTTGTTTATAAATCGTTTGCAGGCTGAAAATGAGAACACAGCCGCAGCCGCTGATGCGAGCACCCCGTAGCAAATCCCCAAGCTGGGCTCAGGCAGGAACGCTGAGCTACAGCCACAGTTTTCTCCAAGATTGCAGCTCACGCGACCCACACGCACACTTTCTGCTTAAATCTGCATGCGATGCCTGCTTTGCTGCAGATATCCCAGGACACGGCTCTGTAAGGCAGCCTTCATTTCAGAAGAATATATATATATAAAATATATATATATAAAATATATATATACACACACATAGAACAACGCATCCTGGGATCTCTTGAGCACATCGGGTCCTGCTCTTGCACTGCTCTGAAGCCACAAGGCCAAATCATTGCTGACCCTGCCCAAACGCCTTCTGGGGGGGGGTGAGCCAAGGCACTCAGCCTGAACATGCTGCCCGGTTTNTCAGCCCGAACACGCTGCCTGGTTTATGCTTTGCACGGTGCCTGCAAACTCCCCCTCCTCTTCCTCCATCCCCCCACCCCCGGGCATGAAAACACCTTGGGCAGTGGTACACCAGAGCTGGAAGCAGCTTCCCCGGGTGCAGATGGGACGGATGCTCTTCAGGCATTTGGGTGCACATGGGACACGTAGCTGGTGCTGAGGCATCTTTCAGTGGCACATGGGCATCTTTAAGCAACAGCACTGGGGCTGATTGGTGCCTTTGGGGGGGTGGCAGGGTGGTGAGGAGCCCTCACGCCTGGGGGAGGNNGGGGGTGCTGGGGGCGATGGTGAGGGGGGCGTTGGGGGCGGTGGGTGGCGTTTTCACCTTCCTTCAAGGCACTCTTTATATAGCCGGTTACATAAAGCTGTGCAATTTGGCTCCTGTTGGGAGAGAAACGCGGGTGTAGGAGTACTGGTACACCAAACCCGACTGCAAAAGTCATCTGTGCCGCTTGTTTTTTTTTGTTGGGTTTTTTTCCCCGATCATTCACCACTAATCTCTAGAACAGTCGCTGCTAAATATTTAATGAAACAGAGAATAACTTCACAATAAGCCATGGCATGCCCCTAAACCCCGAGCTGGCAGCTGGCCCCCAGGCAGTTTTTCCAGCGGTGCCCATGCCAAGGTCTCCCGGGGGCAGCTCTGTGGTGTTCGCCCCTGCCGGCACTGGGGGGACCAGGGGTGGCAAGGGATGACGGGGAGCTCGGGGGGACCAGTCTGCTCCTTCCCCAGCGGGGCGGCAGTGGCCAGCGGTGAGAGAGGTGAGGGGGTGCTCCCCTCCATCCCTTCCTCCCCCCGGTGCTGGCAGCTCCTTGGCCATGGGGAAGGGTGAGGACATATTTTCGGGCTTGGCATAGGAGCGGGAAAAAGCACCGTTTCCCCCAGGCTCCCTGTAGCATTTATTCGTGTTTACGTGGTGCATTTCGTGCCCAAGACGAAGCCCAGCTCTGCCAGCAGTGCTGCCCTTCTCCTTCAGGGAATGCAGTTTCCGTAACGGAAACCAATTGTGTCAAAAACAGTCAGAGCGCCGTGCAGCGTAACATCATCTCCAGATCAACTTGTAATCCCGGCCAGCACCGCGCTCCCGGCCAATTACTCGTTACACAGGTCACTTCCATTCATGACTGTACAGAAGGAAGGGTTTCCCAGCGCGAGGGGAGGGGGGGGAGCAGTGGGATGCTCACGGAAATGCCCCGGGACAAGCTCCAAAGGCTCCAACATCTGCCCCAACAGAGAAGCCGGGGCACCAGTGGGGCCCAGGCAGAAACGCATCTGCTTTCATCTGATGGCCCCTTGGGTTGGTCCCCCTTGGTCCTTTAACCTGTCTCAGTTATTTATCAGCTTCACAGTAGGTAATGCTCTTTCTGCTGTCTGGAGCTCCCAACTCCTCACACCCAGCAGGTACCTCACCTTTCAGTATATAAAGGGGGCTTACAAGAAAGATGGAGGGAGACATTTTACCAGGACCTGTAGTGACAGGACAGGGGCCAACAGTTTTAAACTGAAAGAAGGTGCGTTTAGATTAGACATGAAGAAAACATTTTTTACTCTGAGGGTGGTGAGACACTGGAACAGGTTTCCCAAAGAAGTTGTTGAGGCCCCATCCCTGGAGGTGTTTAAGGCCAGGCTGGATGGGGCCTTGAGCAACCTGGTCTAGTGGGAGGTGTCCCTGCCCATGGCAGGGGGGTTGGACTAGATGGTCTTTGAAGGTCCCTTCCAGGCCAAACCATCCTGTGACGCTATGCCACGCAGGCACCCATCCAGCACTTCTTATCCAGGCACAGGCTCCCAGGCAGCAGCTCACCCTTACCTAGGCTGGAGGGTTTGCACAGTGGATGAAAGACCTCCCTGTGAGCAGGGTGCCCATTTGACTCGGAGATCCCAAGCAGTAGCACTTCCATAGGATGTCAGGGCCATCTCATCTCATGGGTGCTGGCTTCCTCGGACCTAACACACTCTGCATGATGCTGAACAGGAAAAAAAAAGAGGTAGAAAAAGCAAATTGGCTCTCAGCCCTCAGCCGTGGCTCCCTGCGAGCTGACAGGAGGCAAACGGGCTGGCAGGCGTGCTGGTGGGATCCAGTGGTGGGCAGCACGAGCAAAGGGGGCAGCGGGGGAGTTGGACGCAGCATATGCAGCTGTGGGGTGGGACGGGGGAAGGCTCAGTGCAGCTGCAGCTGGTGAATGCATCGGTGCTGCTGCCCTTACCATGGTTTGGGCCACCCTCTCTCCGCTGAGCCGGCCCTGCGGCAGCAACGGGCTGGTGCCGTTTGCCACGGAGGTGATCAGTGCCAACGGGGTGCACTGGCAGAGTTGGGGGGAGCACGGCTGCGACTCCAGGGGCACATCCAGGCTCCAGGGACGGCAGCGAGCAGCCCTGGCCACCCAGGGACGTGTGTCAAGGGCCCTTACCTGGGCACTGCCTTGACAGCAACAAGATAACCTACCTTGAAGTAGAGGCATTTTTCAAATGTAATTAAAAAAAACCAAACACTCAGATAAGGGACCCATAAAACATCATCCAGGTCACAGCCAGGAGCCATTTTCAGGGATTATTTTGACAGATTCAGTGACAGAAGACAAGACGGCTGCGGGAAGGTACAGCCCAGAGGTTTCCAAGCCTTACCGCAGAGGTGAGCCGGGACCATCAAACCCCGGGCGCAGCAGCAGGTTTCCTTGCTGCTCGCAGAAGAGATCCTGAGAAGGCAAGAAATGGAAGCTGCTGGGCTGTGCCATGGGTGGGCAAGAGACCCCCAGAGGGGTTGGGCAATTGGTTATCGCCAGCCCCACCGGGCTAAATTCTTTTCAGCCCCAGGGGAGGAAGCAGCCCCAGTCCCGCTTTAGACATACACAATATACGTCAATGGAACAAACCGCTCCGTTAACAGTGAACAAGAATGACAAGAAGAGGGGAAGCTGTAGTTTGTGATTGCTCCTGCTGTATCAGAGCACTCGTTCTTCCCAGAGAGCGCTGCCGGGTTGGAACCTGCAGAGGGATGAGCTGCTGCCGATTTTGCTCTCTGCACATCTGTGACGGTGCTCGCGATTGTACCGAGGAGTTGTGAACGGCGTTGGCATCCTCTCTCAGCGGGCGTCAGGGAACAGTGAGGGACGATGGCTCAAAGCACTGGTAAATACGAAGCGCACAAGAAAGGAAAAAGTGGCTGTACTGTGGCGGTGACAGTGCAGGGGAGGGGGAGCCGGTGTGCTCCAAACCCCTCGTGTTCCCCCCACAGCGAAAACGGAGGAGGGCTGGAATGGTTCCTGTTGCTGGGGGTGCCGCTATGGCCTCTGCGTCCCCAGCAGCCGCTGCCGGGATGTGTAAAACACGCTCCACCAAAGGAGGAAATTGTTTTCCAAAAAGACAGTGTTGACGTACCGGTGACAGTCTCCTGCCTGCGTTTTCAGGCACCTGCATCAGATGGAGCAGGTAAGATTGCAGGAGAGATTCACGAGGGCGCAGGTCCCAAGGGAGTGAAGCCGGAGTGAAAAAGTTATTGAACTCTGAGCAGGTTGACGGTACGCCTCTGCCAGCCATCCCGAGAGCCCTGCCACGCCAGCGGGAAGGGATGCGGGGTCCGAAGAAGCAGCAGGGGCCACTCAGATCCTCATCAGCCTACATTCCGAGCAACTGCAGCACGGGCACGAGTTTGGGTTGCAGGAGTTCGCGTGCCTTTCCAGGAACTGCATGTGGAAACAGCCATTTCCTTCCCAGCATCACCGAGGAGTAGGGACACTGTGCTCTTAAGCCAAGGTTTAATCTGCAAATTTGCCTGAGAATGATAATACATCATAATAGATACGAAACATTGCGGTGAAGAGAGTGCCCTATTACAACCTTTTTAGTAGTTTCCAAGGCTGGCGTTTGCTAAATCAGAACTGTATTCAGATTAATTTGCACTTTTGAGGAATTGACCTCTGGTTCACTTGAACACGGGGGAATTACTGGAAAGAGGCTGAGAAATGACACTGAAGCTGCCCGCTTCGTCCCTTGCAGCTTCCAAAAAGATGAAGGTAGTCTTGCTCTTTCCTCACATGCCCTTTCCTCAATATCTTTGACTTCTTTTTTCTTGCTGTTTGCTTCTCTCCTACTTTGTTCTCTGGCCGTGGACTGCTGACAGGCAAAGAAAATTATGGGCTGGGTGGGTATCTTCCTTTCTTTCTGACATCTGAAAGAATGCAGAAAAAAAAAAAACCCAAACCAAACAATCAAACTCATCCATCTCTGTCCTGGTCCACGGAGGGGAGGAGACAGACCCCAGCAACGCCAGCCAGCAGCAGAGCCCATGGGGGTGAAGGGCTCCTAGAGAACCACCCCGAGCTCACGCCGAGGCTGCGGCAGTGGTGGGGCACACGCTGCTGTCGCTCTTGGTGTGCCTGACCCACACAAGGTCTGGAGCTGACCCCAGCCACCTCGGTACAGCAGCGTCTCGGGGGTGTGGGATGGAGGGCAACGCCACCTGCGCTGCTGTGGGGATATTGGCTCCTCTGCTCCCTCGCCACGTGAAGGATTTCTCAGCAGTTTTCATTGACAGGCGTGGGAGGCTCACCGATATTAATAAGTGGTGGCCCAGGAAGGTACCAGGTACCTTATTTCAGGCTGTGGGATCCCTAAATGAAGTGTTCAGCCTCCGCACCCGCTGGAGGGATTGATGCTCTGACCACTCCTGCCCTCTCCCTTGGCACCTTCCCGCTGCAGGGCTGCTGGGGTCGATGTTGCATTCCCACCTGGAGGCAGGGAGGAAAGGCTTATATTTTTAAATCAGGGTCAGTTCTCTGACAGCACAAGGGAGAGTCGGCAGCCCCAGCACAAGGGCACAAACTCGCAGGGGCTTTCTGCCACCGGCGCTCCGGCCGGAACACCCCCAGCCCTGCCGGGAAGGACTGCAGCATCCTCTCCTCTCCTCTCCACGCAGGATTAACGGGGCAGCTCAGCGCTAACCTATTGCGTGTGAAGGCTGCTGTCAGCTTTGCCGCTTAGCTTAGCAAAAACATCTGGATGCTTTGGAAGGGAGTGGAGATTAAAATGGCATCACTGGAAAAAAAAAAAAAAGAAAACCAACAACCGAAAAAAACCCAAAACAAACAACCCCCCCCCCCAACAACGAAAAAAACCACCCCAAAAGCCAAGCCCACAGGCTCGCTAGAACAGATGAGCCAGCAGAAAGCCAGGTGGGGACTTAAAAACTCTCTCCCTGCAATCACAGGCATTGTGTTTCGCCCCGTCCTCTCCGGTGGAGGTTTGCGAGCGCCGGGGCTGGCGGGCACGGAGAAGGCTGCCCCGAGCCCCCGGCTTGTCCCCTTCCTCCCCCTGCAGACCACCCTCCGGCCCCCGCTTAAAAGCACCGGGGCCAGAGCCGGAGAGGGGCTTTCTTCACCCGGTCGCGGCGGAGCCCGAGCCCCCGGCGGCGGGCAGCGGCGGTCGGGCAGCCCCGGGCGCTCGGCGAGCCCCTGCCGCCACCTGCCGGCCACCGGGGGATCGCCCGAGAGATTCACTTTTAGTCATTAATTCATATTTTTTTTTCCCCTCCTAAATATCTTCTTAGAGCTTCACAATCCTACGGCGTGAGGTATTGCTCAACAGAATAAACCTAAAAACTAACTGCTCTGCAACTTTACTTTTTCCAAACTTGTTCCGGACACAGCTAATCTCTTAACGCTTTTTTGACAGGCCGCCTTTGGCCCAAAATAACCTGTATAAAGGCAGAAATGGGAGCTTAAAAGGAACCAAAAAGCTCAGCTAAAACAGCCACCCATCCAAAGTTTTCCGTTGTTTACAGTCACAGCATCACTTGTTGCTGTGTTTATGTAGCAAAGCCCAGAAGGCTGAACCACCAGGAAAAAGTTAAAACAGACCTCTCGCACACAGTTTAACTGAGAGTGCTCATTTTTTGGGCAACTTGAGTCTCCACCAAAAGCGCTTCGGTACCCCACAGCATCAGCACTATAGGTTAGCGCTGCGATATGACAAGGTGTTCTGCACCGGCATCTAGGGGAAAAAAAACCCAAAACCACCCAACCAAACCACTTTCTGGTAAGTCAGAGCAAAATCCATTTAAGCTGATCCAACCAAAAGGAAAATAACTCTCTTAAGAGATGCTCACAAGCAAGCATGGCAATGTTCTGCTGAAACCCAATTATTGTCTTTCTACAGAAGAATTATTTTTCAGGCGAAGGCTGATTAAAAACAGGACGCAGGATGATCACTGGCATTACAACAAAGCCACGGGAGAGGCATTACACTTGCACAGACTGGGTGTATGTTTTTTGAAGCAAAGGTCCCGTTCCCAGACACCGGCTCACACAGATTCAGTCTTGGAGCACGTGAATTGGATTCCTCTCAGGCAAAACTAAACTGGCAAATAGACCCCAACCACTAACTGCAGCTCCAGTCCCCCAATTTTTACCCTTTGCAGTCCTTAGACTGACACCAACAGCAAGAAACTACAGCATAAATCCATCTTCTCCTTTGCCACCTCTAAATCATGCTGGAAATGCTGCACATATCCTTTGTCTTGGTTTGGGGTTGTGGTTTTTTTTTTATAGTCATTGTTAAAAAATACAACTGGAACCTCAGCTGCTTTTTGTAAGCACACCAGTTACAGGCCTGTTGATCTTTTCAATAAGACACACTAGCTTTTATTAAAAAGGACTTGTTTTTCTTAAGAACACTTGTTATGTTTGTATTCTCCTCTTTCATTCATAAATTAAGGCCTCAGGCAGCTGCCTTGTCTAGCACAGGCAAACAAGTTCCAGGAGACAAATGTTTTGATTTTAAAAAAAAGGAAACATCCAATCTTTAGTTTGAAACACCCAGAGCTGTCTAATGACTAAATCACCATCATTTTTACATTTGAAAAATTCACTTCTAACTCAGAGGGACAAGATGATGCTGCAGTTCTCTGTACTAGCGTGAAGGAATTTGAGACAGTGTACAGACAGCAGCTGAGTATTTTTAAATGAGTGTCCCTGTATCGACATGTGCTTCATGTAAGTGTAGCGTTCATCAGGACTCTACACAACACTGCACTTGGCTATCAGATCAAGGACGGCAGAAAGTTAGAAATCACTGATTAATCCAACTGGGTAAAATATTTCCCTGGCAAGTATGAAGAATGGAAAATTACTGAGCATAAAGACAGTACAATAGTGTTCTGGGCTTTAGAAAAAGATTCAGAGAAGGGAAATCTGTGATACACAAAATACTTCAACAAAGACAAGAGAAAAACATTTTAACTGCAGAAAAGGGGGCACGCAGAAGGCGGTATAGATGCTGGCAGTAAAACAGGAATAGCTACGGTTCTCCTTTCTACTACTACAGCTGCATAAGAGAGGATTTTAAAATAAGAGAATCCTTCATTAAAGGGTGATTTGAGTGAACTTAAAATAGTCATTAGAGGGAATTTGTGAGAACAACATCTTAAGAGAATGTGATAGTGCAATAAATGACAACAAGTGAAAAAAAGGTTCTTTTTATTTCTCAGTGTTTCTCCACTGTCAATACTGTCCTTTTGCTGCAACGCGTTGCAAAAAACTCTCTGCCTTTTCCATTTTGAACAGCTACAATATTTACAGGCTGTTTCCAGTAACACACGCAGACACATACACACTCACAGACACGCAGGTACATATATCCCTATCCCTGGCAAGGTATCCGTTTGCTGGTAGAGGCAATATGTATTTTCATTGTCCATTAAAAACCAAAGCCATCCTCTCGTTTCTTTCCGCTCTCCTCCCCTCCTCTCCCTCCATTTCCTAACCAGCAGCTTATGGTCAAGCCTTTTGGGGGCGTCTGTGTGACAAGTTAACATATCCAGCTATTTGATCGCCAGCTTTCAGAGCTGTGCACTAGGTGTACGGGGATTACCTATTCAAACTGTACATACCAGAAGTCATAAAAATTGCTCATATTCAGATGTTTGTGACCCAGTGATGTATGTATACTCCCCAAAGTCTTTTGGAGCAGCCATCTTAATCACCTTTTTGGAAATATGCGTATCATGCTGGGGTGAAACAAGCCACATGCTTTACTTTTCCACCAAGGTGTTATGTACCCACATTTTTACTAAGGCACCAGTATTTACCAGTATAATTTCTGAAAGAGTCCAGCGCCACTGAATGTACTGCATTAGATTATCAAATAGCAAGCCAGACAAGAAAAGAATAGATGCCTATATAATAGGTATAAAATTCCTTAATAAAATTAAGTACATAAAACCTGTGGTGGTATAACCCCAAATCCAATATAAGTTGAGTAATACTTGAATAATATTGTTAATGGTAAGAAATGCAATCTGTCCTGCTCCATTTAGTGAATGGAGAGTTCTTGTAACTGAGAAAGATCTTTGAAGCAGTGTGTTTGTATCTACGCTCCTACGTCATACGGTGGTGTGTGCATTATCAGAGAAACCATCTGAAGTTGAACCCAGTTGTCAGGCATCTCTTCTTCCCCCTTGCCCAAGCCCAGACAAAGCTTTATGGCCACTTGCCAAACAGCCAAGGGCCTGGACCTGTGCCACAGGTCTTCGACTTTCACCTCACCAGTCATCTAGGCTTCTCGTAGGAGTTCTTCAGTTCCCAAACGGGTTGTGAATACGGGGGTAAGGAATGCCTGGTGATGACCTACACAGCCAACCGGAAAATTGAGATCACCACTCAGAAAGATGCCAAATGTCCCAGGCAAAATGGCTGTACGACCATCCAACCTACAAAGAATTACCTTAAAAAAAACCCAAAAAACAAAAAACATCATCTTCCCCCTTGCTCTCCCCCCAACTCTGAAATAATTTCAAGAACGCTGAATCACGAGAGAAAGCCCCAGAATTCATCACAAGTATCATACAGTGCAAGTGGCACAGAAATCTAGGTGTCATCAGTGGTGTCACATACACATTTTAGGATTTTGTTTGTTTTAATCAGAACATTTTAAAAGGTTTCACAGGGAGGTGAAATGGGAAGAGGTTTAAAAAAAAATTAAGTAGCAGCCATTTTTACCAATGAATATAATCTGATTAGTGGGGTTTTCAAGCACGTTTCTGGAATTGAGTATTTGTTTCAGGGAGCAGTAAGTCCTTATGTATGTACACATAGATACCACCTTTAAAGAAATCTGAGAGAAACAAAACAGATTGGGATCTATCTGGAAGCTAAAACAAAGGGACTCAACTGGAATGTTGTTATGGCCAGAGAATATGACACAATGCAAGTGGATAGAGTTAAAGCACTCATCTATAATGGGTTTTCATAAAAGCTTAAGAAGATCTAAAAAAAAAAAAAATCTGCTCTATGCTGAGCCCAATCTGGACTGACAGGAGTAATTTGAAAATACCCATCTTTTCCATACGCACAACAGGCGAAAAATATTATGCATCAAGACAAAGGTCAGAGAAAAGAAAAGATGAGATTATCTCCATCTGGAACAGAGGTCTCCATGGACAGATCTATCCTGTGGGGAGTCAGAAGAAAACACACAGTTTTGTCACATGCACAGTGGAAATCATTACAAACTTTGCACAAACCAACATAAAATCATTTATGAAGCTTAAGAGTCCTGAATGCAGGAAAAGTTTTTTAAAAAAGTTAATTTTCCAAAGCCTTACAGAAGAGTGAAATTTCAACTAGGTGTCTTCTGTTGAGCAGATCTGGAATAGGTACGAGCTCTAGAGTGAATGGCTTCACAACAGGTGTCTGCTGAATATCTGAAAGAAGGTATTAACCTGTTCACTGGCCACATTAAAGTCCATCTCCTGAAGGTAACATGCCAAAAGCCTTGAGATTAAAAAAAAACCAAAAGATCCATCAATTCTCTTTGCCCCTTAAAAAAAAAAAAAAAGCCTTTCCTGTTCCCCATCTGCTGTTTGCTGATGCAATTCCAAGCAGTCACATATTCTCTAGAATTTTTATGTTAACAAGCCATTAATTCCTATCATGTCTACTACCAGCAACGGACATTGTCATTATCTTGCACTGAAGAGAGTGAAAGAGATTGTTCAGAGCCAGGGTAAACATACTGAAACTTGCTTTAGTCAAGTTTTAGATTAAAAAAAAGAAAAACACACAACTGTGTCTTTTGCTTTTCAGGCATTTGTTTACCTCAAGGCTTCAATACAGAAAAAAAAAACCCAACAACCTTGTGCAACCAATATCAAGTAGGGGCCTATTTTCAAACAAATTCCTCTTTCTAAAATGAAGCAATATTCCTAGTGATACAGGAAAGCCTGTAATTACTTGAAGGGAAGGACACAGAACAAAACCTTAACTAAAACACTTTCAATTCGAAACTTACACATTTTCTTCACTCCTGACAGCAACATTACGAGACTGCTGAAGAAGGTTCATCGACTGTACTACATTTTCAGATATGCAGGAGATGAATTCAACCACACCAGAATGTGCAAATACGATAAACTATGTGCAACAGCAAAATTATTTCAATGGTGGCAGATCCAGAACTGCGCGTTTATACCAAGATTAAATGGGACTGCATATGCATAAACCAAATAGTAATATGCAACTGTTGGATGCACAGTACTTTGAGTACAAGTTTGCATAGTATATGATGTAACCAAGGTCCCAGTAAAATTCACTGGGACAAGTATCAAGAATTGACTAGCTACCAGGCGCACAGACTTACCCTTTTGTGGCTAGATGGCATACAGTGACTTGAGTTGGAATACCAGTATTTCTTAGGTAGCTGTTTCTTCCTTTGTTTTTTCTCATCCCATGTAATTTTACTCTCACATTAGGTACATAATGGACAAGGTTTCTCTGATGTCAGAGAAATAATTACAATAACCTCTGTGGTATATCAGAAGTCTCTTCTGGTTACGTTACATATAAAGAAGTGAAGGTGACTGGGAAGAAGATGGCTGCTCCCAAAAGCTAGGACTGTGTGCAGTTTCCCCACAGAGTCCTACATAATTACAGGTCAGAAACAGGAAACAATCACAACAGGTACATTTTTTTCTTACGGATTAAGAGAAGTGAGTCATAGGAACTGCAAGTCAAGAACAAACCAGTTTCCCTCTCACACTCCCATGATAGTTCTGAGTTACTTGTTTCCCTGAATACACACTTTTAAAAAAATACAATAAAACCTAGGATATGTAACACATGAATAATTCAACTTCACAGTTATAAATACTCAAATTACACTTACATAGAATATATAATCACAGAAAATAAAATTCAAGTCCTAGAAAAGAATGAAGACTAAAGGGAAAGAAAAGGCAAGGTGGTAAAAGTGATACAAGTTTAGGGCTGTGCCTTCTATAAAAGCTCTTTAAAAGTTGAAGTCAAGTTTTTCTTGGTTTGTTTTGCTTTGTTTTGGGGGGGGGTTGTTGTTGCTGTCTTTTTAAAATGGATGGAATCAAAAAACCTTCAAGCATCCATGAAGTAACCATGGACCTGCACCTCCCCCTACAAAACTCAAACAACTGTCTCTGCCAGAGAAGAGCCAATGAAGCGGCATAGCCAGCTCGGGGTGTAAAGAAGCGAAGTAGCCATGGCTAGCGCAGGGAGGACAGACGAAAGGTAGCATATTGGGGTCCACCTTAAAGCTAGACGTGTTGTACAGATTTGAGGTACCACTGCCACCACAATAGAGTCTGATGTAGTACAGGGATACTCAGGTGCTTTTCTATGTATTTGTTATTTTACCATTTATTGTGAAGAGGATGCAGCAAATGCACTTGTATGAAATACAGAACGTAGAACCAAACCCATGGCACAGCCCTTACCATCAACATGTATATGGAGAGGGAGGGGATTAATCCCAAAGGCAATTTAAATAATGGTATTTTATATACTTATATTTATATATATAAATAAATGTTCTCAGCAATCTCAGGGTTGTTTTTAGTGCATTGCTGTAAAAAATTAGTGCAGTTCTCATTAATGTTTAGCTCATAAGGAATAAGAATCTATACATCTGTTCAGTCTCTTCTTGCCACACCTGAAACCCTTACACTGTTTCACCAAACTGAAGGTTTGTAGTCAATTTCTTTAAAATAAGGTGGATGAATTCCACGCATTCTGTGACAAGACATGGCAATTTTTGGCAAAACAATTAGAAAAATATGAGGTGCTCTGATCTTAGAACTGAAAAGTTTGTTGATTTAAAGCATTACGCAATGCAGAAACAAAATTTATAAACAAAAAGATATGTCTCAACAAATCTATCCTTCATGCAAATGTTTCTTCAGCAGCTAACAACTTAAAAAAAATTCTTACACTTGTTTATTTGGGGAAAGGGACTTAGACAAATCTGTGTTTCAAGTCCTTTCCTAAAACTGGACCGAAGTTTTGTATTCCAGGAGCTGCTTCTTCTGGACCCTTCTCTCTTTTGAACCGTTGAAGAAGGGGAAGTTTCAGTCTCAAACAGATTTACACTTCAGCCCCGAGTTCAAGGACTCCAGTTTCAACAACAGCAACATATTTATCTTCGATTTGAACCAGCAGGATGGTTTTATCTATATGTGACCGACTACTTGGATCTCTGCTGCAAGGCACCCAGCGGTGAATCACCTAGGGGGGAAAAAAAACATATAATAAAACGCAAGTTCCACAGGGAGAGTCGCCATATCAAAGTTGTGGCTGATAATTCAAGACCATTACAGGGCAAAAGGAGCAATAATCTAAGTGCTAGACTTCGATGAAGTCTTGCTGGAGATCTGTAGCTTACCTGAGAACAGCCAGCCTTTGATTTGAATTTCAGCAGGAACAAACAACTTGACCCAAATCAGAACCAAACAGTTCATGCAAAGTGAGTAACAATTGAAAAAAAGTGTACACTTACAGATTTGGGATATTGTGATGCTGTAGCTGTAATAGTCTTAAAATACCTCAGTGTCGCGCAGCACATAATAGCAGAGAACTGTAGTTTATCAGGAGTTAGGCGTTAACTACTGTGCCCTCTAAGTCAAATCCCTTGCCCTAATTTCATTCCCTACTCACTGTGAATTTAAGGTTGATTTTTTAAATAAAATTATTCAAAGATAATTTAAAATGAAAAAATATTATAAAAGGAAGGGTTTCCAGAAACACTGCTGCAAACTACTGTCCCATACTCCCTTGTGTCTATAGAATTCAAGTCCTTGGATCTGCTGCTTCCAAGGATCCCACCTGATATTGACCATCAGAAGGTCCCTTTTCCATACAGGCCCTTGTATGACCTTGTATGTCTCTGCTCAGCTGCCTCCATAAAAATACACCCTTAACTTCTGGGTGCCCCAAAGGAACCACAAGGATGCTCCAGTAACATGGTTTTAAGTATTGCCAGCTCCATAGAAATAGAATTATCTCAAATTTGTCAGCTGTGCGAAAAGAACCCTAAATTCAAGACAAGGTAAGGTAAATCAAATAAACTTAAATTTTACAAAATCCAGGACAGTACAGTTTTCAAGAGTTCTAAAGATACAGGTGGGGAAAAAAGGACAGAAGACCACAAGTAACCTACATCTTCCAAGATCAAATCCAAGAGATCCCTCCTTAATCTTCACTATTCCCAGCTGACAGCTGCTAATTTCTTTAACACTGGGTGAAGGAGATTCAGCTTTGTCCGCTGCATGAGATCTACACTGCATCCACAGGGAGAGCGTTCCAGCCAAGGAAGCATCACATCTTTAGTTTCCCTTTGTTCAATGCAACAGCATGATATTTAAGTGGTCTGTTCGAGTCTGACTTCATCAAAATCTGTCCAAATAAACTTTTAATGCTGCTCTGTGGAGTGAAGCCAAGAACATTCTATCCCCAGACACATAAAACATTTCCCAATAAAGCCTGAGTACTACATCCTTGGTGTCCAACTTAAAACTAGTGCCTTTGAGATAGCTAAGGGCTGACTCCAAAGGCATCAATATCGTGGCTCCTTAAAACTGTGTATATGCAAAAGTTGTACATAGATTATAACTCCCGGCAACCATCCCCCCCATGCTCAGTTTTACCATCTCTTCTATCATGATTGTCATATATTTGATCCTCATAAGTGACTCATAAAATGCAAAATAATGTCACTAGATAGTCAAGCGGTGATAAGAATCTCTTGAGGAGGGGCAGGGAAGGTTCTTCTGCATGCCAGTGTCATAGAAAGATAACGAAGAGTGTAACTTAATCTCAAAGTTGTGGAAAAAGTAACCATAATACAAAGAGAATTGCTACATTTCACTTCCTTGAAGAAACCCAATAATGTCTTTGTGTATTATAAAGACTGTACTGTATACTCAGCAAAATAAAAAGCAAAGTTAGAAAAACTACTTTTTTCTATGTAGTAGAAGGGTTTTAAACAACTGAGTGATGAACTTTATACCAAGAGCACTGACATAAGGCTTTGGCTGGTAAACTGCCTGATGAGCAGCATTTCAGCTGGTAAGAATAATTTTTGCATCTTTCCAGAAAGAACCGCAGCCGCAGGATCAGAAAGGGAAGACTGTCCTAGGAGCTAATGGCTTTACTGATACTAGTACATTTAACCACAGGCAGCTGAAGCAGGCAGTGGAAACTATGTCATCAAGTTAAATCCTCTCCTCCTAATCACACAAAGGATAATCTGGTGCTTTCCCCCTTTCTTCTTAGGTTAAAAGATGCTCTTCTAAAAAACCCTGCCAGTATGCTGCACTAAAAATAGATGAGAAGCATTCAGAACAGTAGCTTATTCTGACCTTCAAATCCTCTTGTTTTAATCTTTCTGTAACATCAATCACTGTACATGTCAGCATGCTGCAATTTGCAAGACACTCATGAACTCCTGAAAAAAACTGTCCCATGATACCAGGCAACGGGCCATGTTTCAATATAACCCTTTACATTCACCATCTTTACAACATTCTTGGCCTGCAATAGCTAACAAGGAAATTCCAAAAGCATAACGCCTAAAGCGAACGTAACTACAAATGTTTACAACAGCACTCTAATCCTAGGTGTTACCTACAAGATAACTCTACTATCTTAAGAGTGGACCATCAGCTATGATACAATTATTTGTGGAAAGAACTCATTTCCAGGGCCCTTCCTTCACAGAGGTGGATTTGGCATACACTTTGTTATCAGCATATTTTCATTTCTTACCTGAAGTTTGCACATACACCCACAGTGATGTGGACTTTCAGAGAGCAAAATCCAATCCCCTGAATCCAATTTATAAATAACGCCCCCAGGTAACTCCTTGAGGTGAGCAGTCAATCAAAGC
The DNA here is from genome assembly GCA_008711295.1 of Anarhynchus alexandrinus. Taxonomy (NCBI): domain Eukaryota; kingdom Metazoa; phylum Chordata; class Aves; order Charadriiformes; family Charadriidae; genus Anarhynchus; species Anarhynchus alexandrinus. Next base: position 1,874,820 of record VUYV01000124.1, read on the forward strand.
AACTTCTTATAAAGTGTCAGAACAGACATATTCCAAACGAAATACAGTTGTATCGATGAACCAATGGAGACACAATGTCATCGACTCTTCCCTTTTACTATTTATCACTGAAAGAATACCCACTGGAGCATCTTTATAGACACAAAGGTCTCAAAAAAATGTATACCTCAGTAAAAAACAAAAAGCCTCAAACAGAGCTGGCTTTTTTTCCTCCTAAAGAGAGCCTAAATTGGGAGATAAGTTTTCTAACTAATGCAGTGAATTTTTATAAAATGCAGATATAACACCCCCAAGGAAAAGGGAGATGGAGTTTCAAGTCATAGGCTTTTACAAGTTTTAGTTACAGCAGATTTCCTTCTCAAAGGAAAGTAAACACCTATCACATACCTATTATATAATAAAAAGATATCTAAAGACAACCTTACTTGGCTCTATTTTCATCTGAATAATTTAAAAACAAATAGTGTTAACCATTCAATTAAGGACTTGGTAAATCGACCTGTATTTTCTCAAGGACTGACAGTTTGAGGAAAGGAAAATGAAGGTTGGATGAATGAGCGCAATGCCTGAGAGTTCATGACAAGAGCTGGAAGAAGGCAAGGAAGGAGAGGTGGTTGACAACACTTAAATCACGATTCTGCATCTTTTAGCTACAGTTGCAGAAATATCCCTCTGCTTCAAATTAAGATGCTAGACCTGCTCTTCCAGCAACAGTGACTTGGAGGACAGCTGCTGATCCAACTTACTACTGCATGTATCTTTGGCCTTGACATCTAGGCAGACTGCCATAGAATCAAGCCTTTTTCAAAATTAGCTTGTCAACTTCTAAGCAAAACTTACATGGCCTTCCATGCCTTCCTGAGGACTCCAGTCTTTCCAGCTGTTTCTTCCAGCTTTTAGCCGTATCACCTCATCTGGCCACTGCAGCTCTTTCCTTTTTGACACGTTGATCCCTTCCAGTACTTGACTGGGATCCATTAACTATAAGTAGGAATTGAGTTTTGACTGTTAGTTCAGCCAAAATTTAAAAGAAACAGATAAACTGTAACCTTTTGCATACTTCCAGAGAACTGACTTTAACCCATAGAAATCAATTTCTGACCAAATTTCAATGTTGGAAACTCAAGCTCCAGGCTAGGAAGAAGCCTGAGCAGCACAGAATTTGGAAATGAGGCTGTGGTTTCAGGCACAGCTGACAATAAAGCAGTTCACTGCTGTCTGAAGCAGCAGCTCTGGTTCCCTTTCCCACCCCTTCTTTCAGTTACATGGGTTCATGGCAGGGTCTGAGGAGCTGGCACAACATAAGCATTGGCAGCACATGGTCCAGTAGCAGGGAAGAGTTAAGTGGTGACAAGGAGCTGTTAAAACTGGCTCATCACTCCTTACAGAATATCTTAAGAAACGCGGTCTTAGAGAATTTACTGTTAAACTGAAGAACTATTTATCTATTAGCACGGTTAGTTGAGACCCACCCCGTGTCTTGAAGTAAACTGGCCTTTCCACAGGGGCAGCAGGAGAAAACTCCCGAAAACTACTTCCCTATTTAAGGGCAGAGAGAACTGCATAATGCCCACTATCCAAGGGCACATGTCAACTTTGCCTGTATCCTCCTCACACAGAGGAATTAAGCAGTTTCATAAAGGGACCCTTGCGTGCAAAGGAAAGCTACTAAGCATAGACCTGCAAAAATAATTTTTAAACTTTGCCCACTATTATGCAGTCTACTAAGTTTACTAAGGATTACTCTAAAATGAGGCGATATCAGCAAATCACATTTGTTACAATCGATCCTATTAAATACACTTCTTGTTTCCCACTAATATACTGCTAAAGACACGTATTTGGGGCTAATAAAAGCTAGAAGAGCAAGAATACAAATTTCTGGGTTTTCACAAAACAAGTCATGATTAACTTAGTCAATGGTGTACTGTTTGCTGCTCAGTAAGCCCAGAATTGAGGCAATAACCAAAGAATAAATACATATGAAAATGAATAAATACATATGAAAGCAAAAGTGAGTATTTTTACACTTACTTTTGTGGAAAATCTACTTGTTTAAAAGAAAAAAGCTAGTTGCATTCTGCCCTGCAAATGAAACTATTTATTCATTACAACACGTAAAGCTAAAGGTAAACCAAATCTGAGGTGGAACTGAGTTCAGCTGACATTCTCAAAGCTGCACTACAGCAGAACATGTAAGTAATGTAAACAGGGATGTCTAAGCATGCAGGAAGGCTGGTTGTCCAGAAAACCTTTTCCTCACATTAGTTCTCCAAATACTGCACAACAGTTGTATACTGAGACATTCCAGACTGTGCATTTAAAAGTAGTGATTTCAACAACATACAAGGTAACACTAACAAAAGCACGTGGAAGCACAGGTTAACTTGTTCTTCTGGACTATTCACCTGAATTCTGTAAATAACGTCATCCTTTTTGGCTTGCATTTGATTTGCAGGGCTTGCATTACCACCTGACTGAGTTTCAGTTGCATTACTCCCTCCTTCTGTCCCTAGAAAGCCCACAAGGGCATGCTGTTTACAGGCTGGGATGCTTTGGCTGGAGCTGCTAGAAGAGGGCAGTCCATGCTGCGCGCTGACCCCAGTCTGGCCAGTAGGTTCCATTTGGTTCACCATAGATAGGCGGGACTGGATGGATGATGGGAGGTTACGAAGGGATATCTGACTGGTGGAAGAGCGCCGACAAGGCACAAAGCCTGTTGTGGATGTGCGAAGAGATGAATGACGACTGCCGTAGCAATAAGATGAATGGCTAGCTACTGAGGCACGGGCAGGGGAATGTCTGACAAGGCTCGACTGCACAGAGTGAGAGCTGTGACTGGTGCCTAAAAGTAAAAGATACAGAATCAGGAGTTTGATACAGCCTCCCACACACATTAGATTGCCAACACACAAATGTTTCAGCACTTAGATACAAAACTGATGGGTCTAATCAACAACATCTGAAACAGCCATACTGCAGAAGATCTCCATTGCATTTCATATAGCAGAGCATTTGAATAAGTTTCCTTTGGCTTATCTTGGAATTTCATATTCTGTTCAACTCACAATCCCTACAAGACAAGTAGCTTGACAAATGCTTCAGCCTTGCTCTTCCCGCATTAACAATTTGTTTCTTAATATTAACACTTAAGTTTCCCATACTTAAGGCATTACGACAGTTAGACATGTCCATGTTTCAAAATACTATATATTCTTTCTTAATATGCTTTGACTGGATGTTCAAAGACTGAATAAAAAAATTTGTTAGCGCAAAAGCTGTTTTTAAACAAGTTCAGTAAAATTTAATACACTTAAAGTGAAAAAGAGGAATTGCAGTTTATGAGCATTGGTGTCATTGCTTTTCCCATACTCGTAGATACCTCTCCACAGCTGATAGCCCTAATTATGTTGTGTAAAAACCCAAAAGTTCATTCCACTACCTACACTTTTATACGCTCTGTGAGTAAAGGCAGTGTTTGGAAAGCTTTTTCTCAGCTTTACTGTTTATCACCTCCCTAGCTACAGATCCCTACGGACTCCTGGATAGGATTCAGCTAAAATACTAGAGAATCCATTCCACTGTACAAGAAATATAAAGAAATTCACAAAAAAGACATGTTTAGCATTTTCAGACAATACCACAGAATTGAAAAGATCCAATCTGTAGAGACGTGTTATAAAAAGTTATTTAATCTATGTTGGCAGCACAACCCCTATTGCTCAAATCTGTTTGGGAACCTTGCATTGCAGAAAACAGCACTGTAGTTAGAGATGAATCCAGCAGGTGTTAACACTACATCAAGTCTCTTTTGTTTGTTTTTTCTTTTAACTTAGGCCTGATCAAGAGAGCTGAAAAGGCCAGTTCCAGCAATGGGATTGTACTTGTATAAAATTGTTGCTTTGTTTTATTTTAACTTTACCCAGAGTGGAGGGATGAGTTGGTGGATGAGCTGCAGGAAGAGTTGTGGAATGAGCTGCAACAGGAGGATGCTGTACTGCTCCAGGTGCCTGCCCTGTAGTTGCATTCCCTCCTCCTTGTGACATGCTGCTCTGCGATTCATTGATAGTTGCATTGTTACTTGTGCAAGAAGCTCCACCTCCAGCATCTGAATCTTCAATATTACCACCACTATTGCAGCCAGCTCCACAGCCTTTCCTTAGTCTGAAAACAATGCAATTGACACATTAAGTCAGGCCTCCTAATCATTGGGATTCTAAGAAATGCCTTATGATGACAAGCAAAAGGCTTAACTCAGCACAATTCACAGCATTCCCTACAATCAGATAAAATTTGACTTTATTTTCTCAGAATATGTTTTGCAAATATAAATGCTGCTTTCTAAGAGATTGCAATTTTCTTCATGACAGCTATTCAAGTAACAGTTATTTATGACAAGCCAAATGGCTCATATAAAATAACTTTTGAAAAAATCAAGCCACCTCTGAAGTGCGATAAGTCATAAAAACCTAAATATCAAATGCTGGTAGAACGTCCTGGTTTAGTAAAATTTATGCTCCTTAACACACCAGTCGTGTATTCTTATCTGCAAAATCTTTGTCTATTCAGCTGAGCAAGAAAACAATTATTTTTATTTTTTTTTAATGTATTTGGTTTCTTGTTACCTTCAGTAAAGTACTCAGGTGTTTGAAGCACATACTGCAATTATTTGAATCACAAATTCTCGTATGAATTTTGAACATTCAGACAGTAGGTTAGCCAACATTCTCCAGTGTACATAACCAAACAGAATTTTCACCACATTCTTTGCATTAATAAGCTTCAGATGGACACAAAAAACACTGCACATTCCTCCTCCCTTCAATTCCTACTTTTTATTATTCTTTTATTTCTGTCACACTCAAATACACTGAGCACTCCTTTCCAATTTTATTTGCCCCTGGGATCCAGAGTCCTGAAGCACACACAGCTTGGATGCAAATACTGTTCTGTATCATACTTCCACCTGTTATTCTATCCACGTGTCTGACAAGCAGATGGAGACAGAAGACAAATGCCACAGACTGCCATAAGCGTGGCATATTCTAGGGTGGAAGCAGCACGTTCCGTTTTGATATGCTCTAGATGTCTAAGCGTAAATATGACCATTAGAACAGTTACAGGATTCTTCCAACTATGGCACCAACTCCTGCAACTGGTAAGAACTGGGAGGCACATTTCTGAATGCTACACGCAGCTGCCACTGTTGCTTTTGCAGGCACAGTCACAAGGGGCCAGAAGTGCAGTAGAAGTTCTCATGGCCTATATAACACAGCACAGTGAGAGCTTGTCCTGGGTTACCGAGGGGTCATGAGGAAGGAGGATTATATTATCGCTCCAGTTACTTGTTCTGGCTCCGACATACAGGTATTTATAAGCACTCAAGAAATTCTGGACAACAGCTAGAGCTTATGTTACTATGCATAAGCATACCTGAACAACATTAATATTGGCACTTGCATGCTAAATATTTGTCAGACAGGAACCCTACCAAACAGTCCCAATTCTGTAAAGATGGTATTATAAACTGCAAAGTGGTGGTACTGAAAAAAATAATACAGAAGTTGCATTGTGTCTCACTATCAAACCTGATGTTAGAACCGAAGTTGTAGTTCTTGCACCTAGACTTTCTGTCCTGTTTTTTCTGAGCTCTCATTTACATAGTTTGTGGCATATTACTCATATGGCTTGAAGATTTCACCTCAAACCAGGACACTGTACCAAAGCATTTGCCATATGCTACAGATGTGCCTGAAATAAAAGTCATGCTTATTTATTTTTATGTGGCTGAGTATGATAAATTATGCTGTATTGGTATGTACAAGACTAGTTAATGGAATACTGAGAGCATGAACACATGCTAATGAGAACATGCTAATAAGAACTCATTTCCTTGGCTCACCTGTGCCATGTAGACACTATGAAGTTTCTGATGTTTCCTAAGCTGATAGCTCCCCCGAGAATCTCCTTTAGCTGTTCATGACTATCTGAATAGGAAGTCGTCAAAGGTGAGACGTAGATTGGGTATCCAATTGGCTGGTCACAAGAGGAGTTGATCATGTTCCTCAGAGCTTGTTTTGCGTTTTGGATACTCCCTCTTTCTGGATTACGATTACGCAGGAAGACAAGCTCCTGCTGTTGTCCTGCCCACAGGCCACGCACACACTCCTTATTCACCTGCAAAAGCCAAGTAGAAAGGCTGTGTCAGAAAGTGAAACAATGAGAGTGCGTGCGACTGCCCTGCTATACTTAGGCCTTCACAAGCGTATGCAATATTGTACTGCAGAACTGCAAACATTCATATTCACTTTAAAAGGCTGAACTTATGGACACAGGCTGCAACAGCAAGAATAAAGCAAATCTAAGAATAGGATGAAAAATAAGATATTTTAAACCAGAAAGTGATTTTCTGATTAAATACTTCCACTATATGAGAAGAAGCAGCCCTAGCAATGACAGATCAGTGACAAAAAAGTAATGATTTGAGTTGAAGCAGCAGTTTGGTATAGTTATAATATATCACAATATACCGTCAATATTGTGGAATGTGCACAAAGCTTACCTTTATGACCCTGAAACTGAGATACCGCTTATTCAGCATAATGATTTTATATTCATTGGTGCCATCATCCATCACGTGACGCAGAGCAAGGAGGGAGGGAGAATTGGAAAGGACTGCACTCCGCCAGGCAGGGTCCCCTTCATGTGCTATAACTAGATTTTCTTCATGGGTTGTTATGGCTTCATAAAGGACAGAAGGATCATCATACTCATCTGGAGAAGTGAAGTGATCCTGTTTCCAAGAACACATGTTCAGTAAGATAAGATTAACATTTCAGATGTAACTACATATAAAAATCAAACATTTCACACCTCAAACTCTTGAAAGGCTCAGTGCATTACACAAAGTTAGTGTAATAAGAGATCATTGTTAAAGACTACGTTTTGTTCCAACAGATTAGTTCTGTTTGCTTCCTTTTTTTAACTTGAACAAAATGATTGGAAGGATCTGTCTATTATTGAAGTAATTTTCTAGTTGAATTTTATACTAGATTTATATCTATTTATATTGACTGCAGAAGCATTTTAGTTTTAGCTTCTTTGCTTATTCACAAGTCTCCAACTGTAAAACACATTCAAGTAAAGCACTGACTATTCACTGAGACAGGATTATATGAAAATAGCAATAGGAAGAAAACCAATAAGGTTTATCTGTATTCTCTGTTAAAAGTTCACATTAACACTTGATGACAGACTTTTTCAGCATCAGATACTACCACACAACTTACACTACTGCCAGTCAAGTAGAAACACAAAATTTACAAGTTCAATTCAGTATTAGGTCACATTACTTTTTAGTTAAAAAAGGATAGTGGTTAATAGCTAAATTTCCAACATTGGTTGAAGCCTCGATATGCTATTGCACTGCAAGTGAATAAAAATCACCCTTTATAGATTAATACAATAATGTTCAGAAAAAAATTTGTTAGAGTTGTTTGTTTTTTTCTCACTTTTCATTCTCTGATTTAATTCAAGCCCATTCTGCACAGTAACCCAAATACACCGAGAACACTTCAGAGTGGTACTTCTGCTAGTTTCAACAGTGATTTTATAATTATTCTACTTTGCTACATGTAGTCCTAACATACACATTCTGCTAAATTCAGGGAGTCTGCGTTACATGAAGGAGTTTATTCAATCACTGCGAGCTTTGAGGGATTTCTATACTGCAATTACGGCAAAAAAAGAAACTAATTATTTAAAAAGTGCAACTAAGATTTGCCTACTTACTATGATTTTCAAGCAATCTGTTCTTCCAGACTACCAACTTTTCCCATCCTCACAGAGTGCTTATCACTCAGCGCATGCTTTCTTACACTTGCTGAGCTTAGTTAATAGATGCACTGGACAGAATTTGAGATTGTTCATCTTCACCCTCACTTCACTATAAAGACTAACCCCAATTTCAGCTTATTGAAAAGCAACCTTCTCATTCTCACCTGAAACCTTACTGACGGGACCAATGAGTAATGCCCAAGTGTCTGTTATTACAACACTTCACAGAAAAAAGAACAAGAAAAACAACTTCCGTTAGAGGAGAGGGCTGTGCAGCTTTGAACAGCATGATAACCTTTTAAGCCACTTATATATATGTGGGGAGAGAAAGAGGGAGGGAAAATACCAGAGAGGCTGTTCATAAGGGAATTATCTCTAGATGAATACGAAACAGGGCTTGACATGTTCTCTGATCAACATTTAATGTAATTTTCAAACTCTGAGCATAAACTGCATTCCCTTTTTCTCTGTATCACCTTCCACATGAGCTATAATAAAACAAAGGACAAGACAATATATTCCCTCATTTTCAGTTGTCTCTCTCTATCACATGCCCTTTTAGTCTCTCCCTCTTTTTTTCTCCCAGCTGCTCATTTTTTAAACAACAAACACACAGAAATAAAAAGAACTTGAGACATCTTCCTGTGTAATCTCTCACCTGATGTAACTTAAGTGACATCCGTATTCCAGGAACCACTACTTTCCTCAGCAATTCCATGTCAGCAAAGATCCATTCATCTCTAATTGAAGATATACGGAAGTCACCCTTAAACAGGGCATGCAGGCCATACAAGAAGGATTCCAGGTTACTGTTGAGGGGAAAAAAAATGAAGAAAATAGCCTAAATATTAACAGAAATACAAACATATCCACAACTATCATCACTGACAAGAGCAGAAAATACTGAACTGTACAGAAAGGCACACAATTCTTCTCTATGAAGATAACTTAGAGGATAAGACAGGAAGAAGAGAACATACAAGTAAGGATGTGTGCGTAAGCAGAGCTTGGACACTAAATGTGTATATGCACTGAACAGGTAATGAATAAACCATACATGCAACAGACTATTTACATGGACTAAAGTAAACACGAACACTGTGAGGAATGCCTGACATTATTCTAAAGATTTTTAAAGAGAAAACTTTTCAGGGAATATAACACCACAAGGGACCAGTTAAGGAGGATATGTAGCTTCAGTTGTGCATATTTTAGTACAAAATAAAAACGTTGACAACATCCTCATGCTTAAAGGCATCGTTTCCTTTTACTAAGCTAACTTGAGTGAAAAATCAAACATGTTCTGATCACTCTTGCGACTGCCTATCTGCAAGGCCTTCAGGGGGCAATTGGCTGGTACTTAGAACAATTAGTTCAAAGTCTCCCTGAAAGCGAAGTAGAACAGGTTTTACAGTTGGCACCCAGCTGACCAAGAGCATCCACATCCAATTATGCTGCTTCTATTTTCTTTTTAAACAATCACCTTGTGTTTTCCTGAAACATACAACTCTATTTTACATTGGCTTTCTAAAGGAAGTTGAGGCTGTCAGTCTGCAAGAGGCTGCCATATGATGACAGAGTTAAGCTGAAGGAGATTTGTACAAAACACAACGGCTCGCCACAGAGCCAGCTGAACTGTGAAACTTATCATAATGGTCTGATCTAACTTCCATCAAGATACACGTGTTCTTCCTTTTACGACGCTGTCCTCTTCTTCCCCCTATTTCCATATAGGGCACATACTTGGAGCAGAAAATGAAGGTTAATTTTGGAACTCAACCAGTTCTTGTTTTATTCATCAGTTATAACTGGTCCTTACCCACACCAGAATTCACCTTGCATTAGTTTAATAAGACAAAACGCTACAATCCAAGTTCTCCCTCATTTGCTGTTCTTTGGTTACATTTCACTGGTTGTAAAAACGAAGACAGGTTACATAGCATACTGTCCACTTTATGGAAAGATGACATTAAATATCTATTTCTTTTATGAAGAGGTACTCATCTAATACCTGACCTATGAACCCAGAGGAATTTGAGGAAAGAAAGCTTACAACAATTTTTTATTACCTAGACATATGATGTGAAGCTGTTCCCAATGCTCTCCGCCCCAGAACACACAGTCCGTAACACAATGTCACCAGGGGTGAGTCTTTACTTGAATCCAGTGGCTTGTAATAACAAAAGAAAAAAAAAAAAGAATATTCAGGTGAACGGAGTAAAGAAATCACCACAGAAAAAATGTTCTGCCAGACAGAGTAAAAAGACCCAAACACATACAATGGTACACAAACTCAAGTGTGCATATGTACCTACCACACCAGTTACTCTTGCTCAGACTTTCAATAAGAATTGTTTATTAAAAGTTTTGCAAGTACATAGAATACTTGTAAAGGCAGATACACACTATATTTGAAATAAGACATATTGTAAGCTGAACAGATATACGTACCATTCTTCATGGATACTGTGTATCTTGTATGCAAACTGTTGACTAGCAAAATTACGGGGTTAAGACAAAAATATTTTTAGTGAATAAAGTAGATTCTTACTTACTGGTTAAGAGTATATAATTCTGAGTTAACTGGAAAGGTCCCTGGACTACAGCTTTATTTGGGGGAAATCTGCCCTCAGCTCAAAGCCAGTAGTAGCTGTATAGGGTATATAATGCCCTAGATAATAGTATCATTCATTTAAGCGATTAAACCTGATTTTCAATACCTACACAAAATATTTCACAAGATCATGACTTGGAGGGAAACAATTTTTTTCAGCTGCTGTTTGTCATTTGACTGCAGAACACTTTAAATCTTACACCTGTTATAATGGGCTTCTAATTAATCTTTTACCTCCAAAGTAAAACTGAACTCTAAAGCCTCAGATCCTTCATTAAACACATAAATCCCAATTATATTCCTGTCCCTTTAATGTCAATCAATTTCTGCGCATTCTCAAAGGCAACACTACTGTCACTAGATCACATACATTTTTTTTTGTAAACAGTGAGAAGTCAAGGCATTCCTCTACAAACATACTGATGTTTCTATTTAAAAGGTGGAAGGATTCGGAGAAGGGAAAAGGGTTGAATATGGGATGATAATTTTCAAAAGCCAACAATTCCAGTGGTCAAAAGGAACAGTATACTATGACCACTAAGAAAGAAGTAGTCAGTCTTATAAGCTGGCACAAGGTATTTGTTTTTGGGGGGGGCTTGTTTTGTGTTTGTTTAAGTTAGGGTTGATTTGTAAACACTGACATCTAAGCACAAAACATCAATTCTATAAAGACACCCTTTTGTATGTAGATAAATGCCTGACTAAGATTCAACTGATTCATTTGAACTGGTAAATGAAAATTCATTAATGAACAGGTTAAATCATACACTACTTACAGAATTTATTTAAATTCACATCTCAAGATCAAAATATCAAAACCAGTAAACTATAAATTAATATTTCAATTATAAGTCTTTATTTTAAAAACCAATATTAAACCAGCCTGTAAATCAAACCAACAGGGAAAAAATGCAACCATGCTAGAACAGTGAATGGCTTTCCTCACATGTTCATACTTACCTTTTCTCTCCGAGAGCAGCAATATTCTATCCAGTTCAAATAGATCATACAGAAACTCTCTCTTGAGATCCCTGCTAGACGGTGGTCATAATCCTCATCAATATTTGGGTTAAATGTTGGGTCTACATCAACATAATTGCGGTCTGTGCACAACCGCAGTCCTTCCTGCATTGTCTCATTAGCTAACCATTCCTCTAGCTTGGGGGATGTTGTGACATAATAGATGATTCCCTGAAACAGTAGTAGTCAAAAATATGAGTCAGTATTGCAATAAAAAAAGTCAGCAATCTCAATTGTTTCAACTCGTTTGCATTATTTTCCTGGTAATGAACAAAAACTGATACACAATAGTATTTATTCAGCTCGGGGACACAGAAAAATTTGAAGAAGACACAATACAGGTTTGTATACAGGAATATTTTTCAAAGACTGTCAAGATTTCTGAAGCATGCACTGAAGGAATAAGGAAAGGAAAACAGGATGGGACGTGATTCTTACTGTAATTTTGCAGAAAAACAAATACATATGAATTTTTATCTAGTTAACATGGAGGCTTAGATATTGAATTCCTAAAGAATTCAAATGTTAAATAAAAGACAAAACAGTTTAAAGACCCTTGGGGTTTTTTGGGGGGACAGACCCATAACTTGTGTGCATGTGAGTAAGTATCTTGGAAATATTTCAGCCTGAAAATGTTCAGCTCTCTGAAAGAGGATAGTATATGAAAGATTTCAATTAGTAAACTGATTATCTGAAGGGATCTGAGGCCTGGAGTCCTCTTACAACTGCAGGACAAGGCTTTTTTTTTTTTTTAAACCACCAACAAGATGGGTTGGACAACATTTACAGACTGAAGCAGCTTGGCTTTCTCCAAGAGAAACACACTATTTAACTTATTTTCAACACCGCTATTAGATTTGGGTAACAGCTTTCAACTTTCTACTTCAGCTAGAAAATGTCCTCTCTGTTCTAGACTACAGGGTCATTGTCCTGCTCATGCACCAGAGTATTAAGTAACCATCAGTACAGCAAACTCTGTCCTCCTTTGATGAAGGTGTTAATACATCTATAACTTTTATTACATTCTATGATACTTATATGAAAGTTCAGGACATTAAGCAGTTCCTAGATGTAATCCAGCATACCTCCCCCCAAGGGTTGTACTGATCAGAATCGTACCTTCACATAGTAAGTAGTGAGAATTTTCCGGAGATCAAAGACTTGAAGCATGGAAGCTGCACTGTTGTCAGTGATGCTATAACCCTCCAGAACATACTTTGTCACAAGCACTTCCCAAGCCAGCCAGCGCTGCCCAAAGGCAGCATTAAATGAAAGCATGTGAGGAAGGTGGCCTGGTTCACAGCAACAAAAACCTTCATCTTCCTCTACGCCTTCAGTGATGGCCTCTACTTCTCGTTGCTGGCAATAAGTTCCTTAGGAGCAAAACAGAGAAAAGAAGACAGACTTGAACGCTTTATATGATTGCTTTAATGTTGACTTGTGTTTACAAGTGTTTAGAATCCAATCCCTCTTTGATTATGTTCTGTAACACCAAGTAAACTATCTGCTAATGAACACGAAGGATTTTATTAGCTTAATTTATCACTCTAGGAAAACATTTTAGTTAGGTGTCCCTAAGAATCAATTATGGTAGCCAAGTTGCACCAAAATGGAAAGAGAGACTTAGCATCAACTCTGTGATAGCAAGCTAGTTTTCCTCATAAGTGATGGGGGCGTAAAGAGGCCCTGCAGCCCATTTTCAAAGCAATTAATTTACAGGATCGAACTGAAGATAACTCAAGTTTCCAAAGCAGAAGTCCACTTTTCAGTACAGACAGTTAAGGAAGTGTAACACACTCACCTCTGAATTCAAGCCCCCTCAGCTGGAAGGTGACCAAGCCATTTCCTATCTCTATAAGGTGTACTAGTGCATTGAGGTAGTCAGAGGCTAGGATGAAGCAGTCCCCGGTACTATAGTTTCCCCAGCGACCCAACAATAAGTCTCCACATAGGCTGTGCTGAAGGGAACGGGTTAAATGTTCATAGAAGATTGAGTTCAGGTTATTATCATCTGAACCTGCAGGAAGATTGGATTTGGGTCATTATCTGAATCTGCAGAAAAACATCAAGCTTGAATGTCAATTACCACTTCACATTGAATCCCAAAATTTTCTTAACAGCAATGTTGTTTCAAGGTCATTCTCCACACCCCAGACCCCCTTTTTTAAGGGACAACTACTCAAAATGAGTAAGTGACATTCAGTATTTTTGACCAAGTTTTTTCCCTTCTTAGCCCTCCACCTTCCAAATTATTCCTTCAGTTCCACTCATGCATCTCCCATCAATCTATTCCACATAATAAAGTGCAACAGCAGATGAGCACAGAAGAATCTCAGTAATGACTGTTGTACTGGTCTCATCACCATGACAGAGACCCTCAAATAAAGTTTGGCTTTTTTTAATTACTTAGGAAGAATAAAAAGCAAAACAGCATAATGCATACTATGATTATAAAAACCGAAGTAAAGCAGACACACATAAAGGTAAGGGGGAAACAAGGAAAACCTATAGTACAGTCTAAAGCATAAAGCAAGAGAGATGATGTAAGAGTGGACAATGGCTGGGCAGGGTTGCAGAAGATCAGAGGGCAAACTGATCATGAATCCTATTAAAAAACCCCAAAAGTAAGAGCCGTTTACTTTTGAAAAAACACACTACTATTCAAAGAAACCCAAACCCTCCAAAAAAGTCACAACAAAACCCCACCAAAAAAAACCCCACGAAAACCCAACCCCCCCAAAAAAAAACCACCAAAACCCCAACCCCAAAAAAACCCCACCCAAACCCAAAAAATAACCCCACCAAAAACCCCCAAGCTACCACCAAAAAAAAAGCCAGACTAAGAAAGCTACCTGGATTTCGATCAAGCTGGGAAGCCAGTCTTGTATTTGAATGATCCACACGCTTTGTGCTGTAAATAATATAATAAAGCATACTTAACAAAATTTATTCCTGTAAGAAAATCTAAAGGGAAGAAAGCACTAACAGAATAAAAATTGTTAAAAAATATTCCCACTGAAACAGTTTCAAAAAGTTATTTTTAAATAATTGTATGTGCCAATTTGCTGCTTTTCTCATGTAGAATTATTTTCTGCCTATAATAGCATTATGATCCAATACCTAATAAAGTTTGTCCACCGTAGATAGCCATAGAACAATTTTTAGCTTTAGATGTGACAAACTTAAAAACAATTAAATCAGCACAGCTAACGTTCCAGTAGACTTTACTGAAAGGGTGATTTCCAGAAAGTTATTATTTCATTGGCTGAAGTTACAACCTTAACTCTTTAACGTAATATTTGGAAGATTGTATTTAAGCTGTTCTAGTGTTAGAAGGGGAAAAAAGCAATAAAGCAGTGAAATGAAAAATTAATTCTCCATAAATACCAGAACTATCTGCTCATCTTGCCCTATGCTGTTTATCTAACATTTCACTGGTCTGATATTCCATCAACAACAGCGGACTTTGGAGAAATAAAACACAGGGAGATATAATCTGACACAGAATCTTTTAAAACTGATCCCACCTTGACCAAACAAGATTTATTTTTGAGATTTTTATATTGAGGTTAGCGAGTTCTAGCTGCGAAATCCACAATAACGAACACAGGTGAAATACAGTTATGAACTACTACATACTGCCCATACAGTTATGAACTGCCCCTAAAAACCTTTTTGTACATACATACACTTTCTGATTAAAACTGCACTTTACAATACTATCATGTTTATGTTTAAAAAAAATTTACTAGGATGCCATACCTCTAAGTAGAAATTACTTAAGCTAAAGCAAATATTGCTAGTATAAAAACAGCTGCTACACTATTTCAGAAACAAGTTCATTGAAAATTTCAGTGCTATAAACTGATTTTCTCTGGAAAAATAGCGGCACTTGACAGGGGAAAAAAAAAACCAACAAAAAACCAAAACAACACATTTAGCCACAGTAACATTATGAAAAAAACAAGGTCACAAACTTTAAAGGTCTTATTTCACCTACTTGTAGTCTCTTTCCCAGAATTTGACAGGCCTGGCGTATGAAGTGATGAATATTGCACTTCCCAGAAAAGGATTCAGTGGAGTAGAGAAGAAAGCTGACACAGCTGCTTGGACAAACAACATTGCAGAATCTGTAGGATAACAGAATTAAGGAAAGCAAAGCAACAACTACTTTTTTCCCAAGCATCTGTAATAGTACCTGAAATAGACAGCAACACCAATTAAGAGCAAAACAAGATCTCTAAGAATTTTTATGCAGCTAAGTATCTTTACAGCATCTCCAGCAATAAGGGGTTTATTTTTGTTTTTAAAAACAGAAATAGGTGAAAACACAGCACTAAACATGGTGATCATTCTTTCTTAAAATTCTACACAGAATACTAACTCAACACTCCATTCAAACCAGTCTACAGAAGCTTAAAATGCAAAACTTAAGAACTAAAACCATAGTTAGTTGAGAAAGGGAATGACTGTCATAAGAAAAGCTGTGTCATTTTCAGAATGAAATAACTCCTGCTCCATGTTTCTTTTATATTCCTACTCTATCTACTACTGTATAATTCATAGAGTCATCGCAAGGCAGAAAATGTGTAGTTTTTCATAAATACTCACTAGACAAACCAAACCTGTTCATTCAGTAGATTTAGCCCATAATACATAATCCATTACAATTCAACACTCAGACGTTATAAACACATGACCTCAGGAAAATGTTCACATTTTCAAAGGATACGTGGCACAGCAAAGGGCTGGGCAAAAGCATGGAAGGCAGATCCCCACGTGATCTGCCAGGGAGCAATGTAGGTATACACAAATCTCAATTTATAAAAGAGTTCCCAAAGCTACAGGGGAAAAAAAAAAAAGGAAAAAAGAGAAGAAAAACTTAGTGATTGGGCTGAGAATCAACATGCTTTGCAGTACACAAATATCATGAAGAATTTACTGGTCACACTAGAGTTCTTAATGGTCTACCAGAAGCCTTGAGACTTACAAAAAGGACGTAATACTGAAGCAAGTAACATTATACACACTTCATTGTTATACTAACAGAAACTCACAAGGTGTTTAGAAAGCTACATATGCTTTCTCAAGCAAACGTAAGTGCTTTGGGAAGGAGAAGCCTTAACTATTTTATAGCATATTGATTACAGTACCAATAGGATTGATGATCTGGAGGAGTACCTATCTGTTAGGACTACCTGTTTTCCCTTTTGGATGACCTGAAATACCTACAAATAGAGAGTTAAAGTTACCTTGCTGAAGAGTATGGACATGAAGAAGAGATCTAGCAGCATGGTCTCAGTAAAACTTTTGTAATCAAAAGTAAAGAAGAGCACTGTGAAAATAACAGTGACATACTGGCACGTTGGGCTACTGAATGATGAACGCAGTAACTTCAAGCCAGCTATTGTGATCATTAAAGCACCCAACCTGTGTAAGAAATTCACACAAAACCGTTATTTATCTGCTGTCCGAAAAGAGTTTTAAAGACCACCTAAATTGTTGCTGTCATGCAATTACAATCTCTTCAAACTTAAGGTTTAGATTTGGGTTTGCTTTTGGAGTTGGGGGGTGGGGGGAATGTTGGTTTCTTGTTTGTTTTATTCAGATTTTTAGATTTTTTTTTTTTGAAGGCTACTATCCAAGTCTTTCTGTCAATATTCTCAAGCCAATCAGTGTTCAAGGATTAGCATTATTTGTAAGAGTCTCACAAAAAAGGAAAAAAAGGAGGTGAAATATCCTTGTACTCTGAACAGAAACGTGATCTCTATTTAGGTTATGAATATTGAGATGCAAAAATGCTAGAAGTGCTCTAGATTAGTCAGCAAAAGAATGTTAATGAACACTGGATTATCATTATTTTCTGCATGACTATAGCGCTCCAGCTTATATTGGGGGAACCACAACTTAATCAAACTTACAGTGATATTCTTTTTCAGAGATAGTAACTGACAGATCAAAGGGTTATAAAAATAACATTAAAGTAATGTAGTGGCAGTATGCCTCACAAAGGTCTTGTAGTGACAAGAGTAATGAACCCAAAGCAAGAACTTAGTAGATCCAGGGATTATTAGACTTTTTTAAACAAAAACCCCACACCCAAAAAAATCCAACCACAGAAGATTCGGAGTACTTGTAATAATCAGTGATGTTTTAAGGAATGACATTAACGTTTACTCAAACTAGTCCAGAAAGGGTAAAGGTGATTTGAAGGAACTAACAGCGTTTTTGAAAGGATGTACAGAAGAGAACTCAGAGCACGAAAAACTTCTTATTTTGCTTCTCACAAAATAAGTTACAGTAGACTCCACTTTCGGCCAATTAACTTCAGTAGTTACTTTTTTGTTTGAATTAGATTTGCAAGGGATCTAGCTACCTAAAAAACAGCCAGGTGCTATTGCATTTAAAGAATTGCATAAGTGGATATCTATTTAGAGAACTAAACAAATAATGTAATCTGGCACTTTCAAAACTTCCATTTATTCCCCTTATGTACATTTAGATAATGTTTCTGCAAACTGTGCTCTCTCACTGAATTTAAGGTGCAAAGCTGTTAGTAGTTTTAAATGAAAAGGCAAAATTAATTACTGCTTGGCAGAAACAAGAGAATATTGCCAATGGTCTCCTGCAAACCAGAAAACTAAAATTGATCATCAAAGCAATGACAAAATCTCCAAGGATCACTAAAGTGTGCTTGCATGAGATCATTTTCTATTTCAAGCCATTATGTGAAACTGGTAACAAACTTCTGAAGCGGAATTTCAGATGACTTTCTATCAAGTTACAAAATTAAGTGGTGAAAATCTCTTTCAAGCATAGACTTTGTCTTTAACCTTTGTCCATATTGCTAAGCTTATATATAAAATAAGCAGAAATTTATATATACAATTAACTGACTCTGCTCACAGTGTCTCACAAGGGCATTATGGGTTTTCAGTTATTTTTTTTNGAGTTTCTCTACAACACTTCTGTTCTAAATCAATAAAACTTCAAATCCAAAGAAGCCACCTGGTCACTGTTCTTGGAGGTAAAAAATACAGGGCCTATCATTGAACTCTGCTTTGCTGACGCAGTCAGTTACACTGCTCGAGGAATTACAATAAAGGCTCAATTTAAGAGGCAGTGTGCAATTCCATCTGGATAGAGATTATACTTAGGGGCTGGAAGGCCAGGGGAATTCCTTGATGAGAGCAGAAAGCTATATAGGGGCTGCAAGCTGTCACACCAACTCAGGGAACATTACACAAGTCTTAAGTTTACACGTGACAAAATACCAGAACGTATTGTCACTATCTTGAACTTGCAGTCCAGATAATCATATTTCAGACTCTGAAGATGAACAAGGAGATTCTGATATCACGCTACTAGATAATTCTGCAGCCTGCAATCTTTATAGTATATGCTATGGATTGAATGATTTATCTTTGTGGGGGTTCCTAGTTTAACACTGTAACAATACTCCATTCAGTTTAAGTCAACAAGGTGACTTGCTTCTATAAAAGCTTTCAAATAAAGAAAAACTTAATTTGTTTCTTGCCTTAGTTTTAAGGCAATAGCATTAACTGTCTTCCCATTGAGGCCAGAACTCACTATTTAATTTCGCACCACAGTAGACATACTCAGATTACTTGATAACCTTTTCTACTTACTCAGTATCCAGTTTCTTTGGACTAGCAATATTCTTAGCGCTG
Organism: Anarhynchus alexandrinus; assembly: GCA_008711295.1. Taxonomy (NCBI): domain Eukaryota; kingdom Metazoa; phylum Chordata; class Aves; order Charadriiformes; family Charadriidae; genus Anarhynchus; species Anarhynchus alexandrinus. Next base: position 1,893,981 of record VUYV01000124.1, read on the forward strand.
CTACTAAGCTCATTGAGGACTATCAGTGGATAGATAACATTCTTCTCTACAAAAAGGAGCCAAATGTGAAGTTTCTCAAACCACATAACATGTGCAGCATCTATCAAGATATATTAAAAAGAAGAAATCAGATTGCACTGTCAAATCAAACTCAGCTAACAGAATAAAGATTCTTGATCCAAGTAATTATGGAGCCAAACATTAACTGTATTCTTACACTGGACTGTCCTCGTTTCAGCTGGATAGAGTTAGTTTTCTTACTAGCAGCTGGTATAGTGCTGTATTTTGGATTTAGGATGAGAATAATATTGATAACTCACTAATGTTTTAGTTGTTGCTAAGCAGACAAGGACTTTTCAACTTCTCATACTGGCCTTCCAACAAGAAGGCAGAGGGCCCCCATCAAGCTGGGAGGGGGCACAGCCAGGACAGCTGACCCCAAGTGACCAAAGGGATATTCCATACCATAAAATATGCTCAGCACACACGGCCGGGGGAATAAGGAAGGGGGGATGATGACGTTCAGAGTCACAGTGTTTTGTCTTCCCAGGTAACCATTACCTGCGATAGAGCCCTGCTCTCCTGGATGGGAAGCCTGCCGATGGGAAGCAGTGAACAAATTCCCTTTTTTGCTGTGCTCACGTGTGCGGCTTTTGCTTTACTTATTAAACTGCCTTTATCTCAACCCACCAGTTTTCTCACTTTAACTCTTCTGATTCTCTCCCCCATCCCACTGGATGGGGGGGGGGGGGGGGTGTGGATAAGGGAGCTTATCAAACCAAAATAAAGAGAAGCTCCTTCTAAACTACTGTCAGTATCCCCAGTAGAGTTTTTGCACTGTTACACATCTATACAAAGTGTTTGCAAGCTACTTGCTTACTGCACGTGGCACAAAACAAACTGGGCTGCCACCTCTTCAATAATTCCAACATCGATATTGATGAAGCTGTTTGACATTACGCATTTTACCTCATGCAAAAGGATGTTTTCCAACCATATCTGAACCAAAAGATTTCTGGTTTATGACTCTACAATATAGAAGAGCATATGTAACCTACCAACACAAATGCCAGACTTAAGAACTTCTTTTAAACTTCTACTATAATCACAAAATATAACAGGATTGCTATTTTTAAAAATTAATGCAAATTAAGATAATGAGAAAATTTGTTTTACATAGCAGTACAAATATAGGCTGGAAGAGCTAATGGCAAAAGTTACGTTAAACATTGCTGCATACATAAAGGGTTAAGGGCATACTTGAAAGAGGCTAGAAAAAGGCCAACCCCTTTTCATTGCTAAGAATGACTGGACATGCCTAGATGAGCCCCAGAAATAACTTAAGTTCTTTTTCTACAACAGAAGCCGTAAGGACAATCAGTCATTGACACAGCATGAATTCTTTTTAAGTTACAGGGACTGAACTGGGAGATGCTACAAACTTATATTTAACATTACTGGATATAACTTTCATCTTTCCCCAAAACACCACCACATATGGAAATACCGAAGTCAGGTATCAGCAAAAGGGCATCAACTGTAGCTTCTGTAGTTTTGTAGATTAAAAATCTAAGGCACACAACTGCGCTTTTCACTTCTTCCTCCAAATAGAGTTTGGCATCATATTACAATTACTATTCATATTTATCCATCTTTACAACCCATCACTAAAAAAAGCCCACAATTTAGACATCAGTGAAAAGACCACACTGCATAGCTGCTACAAAGGTAGGAGGTTTGTGATTCAATTCTGGTAATTCTCTGCTCCTGAAAGCAGCAAAATCGTCGCTTTCTTTTTGTTACTGTCTTACCTTGAAAACTAACTGAACAGAAAAAACAAAATAGCTTCAGTTGTTTCTAAGTCATTTTTATACAAATTTCTTAAGTCTGCTGTTAACAGTAAAAACATTCCAACAGTGTGACCCCACAATCTACTGCCACACTTACCCATAATGGAAACCTGATCAGCAGTATAACTAACTTCATATTTTCTGCAGCTTTCAGGGAAAAATTTCATGGAAATGTAGACTTTAACACAAGGTGCAAGTGCATGTCTATGCAGATCAACTAGCAAGACTGGTCCCTTAGTGTGTTCTTCCATTAGTAGGCCACTTGCACTACTTTCTGTTGTTAAAACTTGCCAACAATACCATTAAGAATCAAATCCGTGCCAAGATGAAATCTCCAACAGCATTCACCATACCCAATCCTCAAAAACATTTGAAAACTTACTACCTTGAAGAAATACCTAGCTAAACACACTCCACCTTTAAAAAACAAATGATCAAGGCAATCATTAGCACAAACTTTGCAACTTAAGATTTTGAAGACTGTGCTTTAATGGAACTGCTCTGAGATAATGTTAGCACATGTAGTATTTTATCATCATCAGTTCAGAGACACAGAAAGTGTCACGGAATCAAAGCATGAGGAACCGAGAAAGTTAGACATTTCTACGTTAGACATCATTAAATACTCCAGTGGTAAGAATAATAAAGACAAGAGAAAGTTAGCAACTACAGTAAGTTCAAAAGAGTGTCATGAATGATACTTACTTCGGACTTCAAACTGATAGTATTCCTTGGTTTTCAGCAGCGGGTGAGAAAAGCAATGCCAAGGAAGTTGCTTTCGGAGTTGAGGCAGAACATAATGGGTCACAAAGCCTACCGTACCCACCAATGCATAGAGAACATAACTTAAAATAGGCTAAAAAGAAGAATTGAAGAAATTAAGGTTTGTGGTTTATAAACAAAAACATGCACTAACAATGTAATTCCTTTTCCAACATCTAGGCAGGTGTTCCCGTAATAGTAAGTTGAGAATGTATTTCTTAATGAGAAGCTGTGCTACCAACTTAAAGATCAAACAAGAAATGCTTGTGAGAGAATAAACCATCTATTTCTAACAGATTTTCACTAAGTTGAGAAGTATTTTTAAAGTAAAAATAGTACACCAGTCTTCCTTCATAGTCCATTGCTTCTGACCCATCTGCATTTCATTTTACAGATAATAAAGCCATTATCCTCTAAAGGCTGAACCCAATTTACATTTTAATCTGCTGGATAAAAGGAGGAATAAGCATAAGGAAAAACAACTCACAAATCTTATATTCTCTTGAGAAGAAGGTGAATGAGAAGCCTCCCATCAAGACCAAACTCTTTCATAGAAGTCACAAAATACTACTATATTAACATGGTATGAAGATTGGATTTCACAGTAACACTGTCTACACATTAAAATTTTCTTTAAAAATTTCTAGATATGTCATAGCAAAATTAGGATTGCATTACCTTGTTATAAGCTCTTGATTCAGAAATTCTGTGAAGCCTAAGCATACTGAACTATACATCTGGTACAGAGCATACAGACAAGTTTCTCAAACATGGGAGAAAGTAACATTTGGGAGGAGTGCTGAAGTCCAGCCATACAATAGAATAGATACTTTGCTTAGAAAAAGCTAATATACCCACTTAAGTAGGATGCTTCACCTGAAAACCTCAAGCTACCTAAATGCACATGCTTTGTAAAGTTAGTTTCTCACTTTAAATGTAGGCAGTAGCAGGAAGCTAACCAATGGTTCATTACAGAAATACCAAAATAAAAAATTCAGTAACTGCAACTCTTTAGGTAAACACCTTTACTTAAATGAATTCAAGCACAGGATCTGGTCTCACGTCATCATCAAGTATGAATCATATATACACGTTAAAAGTACCTGAAGCAATAATATTAGCTAGATCGAGAAGTAAAAAACTTGAAACTCAAAGGCTCTTTGAAGTCCTGTAAATAAGCATTCCAGTAAAGGGGAACTCCCCTATACTACAGTCTACAAACAGCCACGCTAGCATGCAATTGCTGTGACAAGGTTCAGCCCCTCAATCTTTAAGAATCAAACCTTTTAAACTTTTCTTTTTTAGAAAAAGTTTAATTTTTTCTTACTCCAAAATGATCCTGACACTATTTAACTGAGACAGATGAAGCAAAAGAAGGCATTTTCTGTCAGAGACTAAAATAAAAATCCAAACTGTAAGAAGAAACTAGGAAAGAGCAGGGGAAGAAAAGTTTTTGAGCACGTAAACTGGAACATGAAGATCTTTGGTCATGTACTTGTCACACTATGTATTTAAAGACCGTCAGGAGACCCGGTGCACTACCAGAATAAGCGTTATATCACATTAGAGTATTTGCACATAAAAGAGAAATAGCATACATGATGGAACACCTTACCTGTAAAACTGTAAATACTGTACTGACGTGAATTGCAAAATAGAGTACACCAATGACTATACACACAATCAGGTCAGATTGCAATCGTTCACTCTGGGGAGTCAAAACAGAATAATTTTAGAAAATATCAATTTTGCTTGTCCTCTTCAGATTCTTACTGCCATCAGCAGTAACACAGTGACTGAATAAAGAATTTCAAATTATGCTATTGTTAATTACTTCTGTTGAAGTTATCAGAAATTTCACAATATAAATCTTAACGCTAAGAGCATTAGTTCAAATTAGTTAAGTGGAGAGATGCATACCCAAAGTGGGGCAGAAGTTAATATACCCAATATATCCTCTCTCTCATTCTGGACTGCGAGGGGGTATAAGGACCCCACTACAGCACTGACGAAAGAGCCGGAAGGGCTAACCAAATTCCCCATTTATGGTCTAAGAATTGCTTAGACTACGGGGCAATTACGAGCACTGGAAGACAGCTGCCTAGACAGAGCCAAGGACCAGGTGAAACAACCAGCCTCTTTAACCCTTTTCCCCCCCTCCTTTGCAGAAGGGTAAAGAATAGCTTTGAGGAATGAGTTTGAATTTTCCATTACCTCTAAAAAATGAAGACAAGCTGTTGGTAATGGACAAAAAATAACAAAACGAGTAATGCCAGACTCTGTCACAAGGGGGCAATACATACTTAGGGCCTCTACTCAAGAGTTTTCAAGTTTAGACCTGTTCCCACTCTGTAAATATAGTATTAGTATTTTCAGCCATGAAAATAATTCAAGAATTAGCTACTCCAAAATCGGCCAAATAATTACACACAGAAATTATTGCTGTCTTAACTTCTTGGGATACAACTTTTTTTTTTTTTTAATCTGCAAGTCCTGATTTAAAAAACACTAAAAGAAAGAATATATCATCCTCAGCTCCCCTGCCTCTCGGTGACTAACAACACAGTTTGAGAGCTAAAGAGGAGCTTGCAGCTCCTATAGTCATTCTCTCCTTTTAAGCGTTAAAAGAACTGCAGTTTCTCTGCTCTAAATATTTACTTGCAGTTTCCACACACTGCACCTTGTCATGCTCGTGCCTGCTGTACTAGCAGAATCATATTTATACTGTTATTCTCCTACAGCCAGGCCCTACACAAGGTTAAATGAATGTTCAACCTTCTTTTGTACAAGTTAAACATACTAAGCTTTTTAAGTCTCTTACTTACTGCTCCACTATGTGAAAAAGAATAATGTTTAAATATTACTACTTTCATAAATATTTAGAGTGAATTTGTACAAATAATTCAAAGTATGTGCTGAAGTAAATGGAACAGGTTAAATCTGCTCCTCAAAACAAACAACCCACCCACAAAGAAAACCCACAATGCTTTCCATCATTTTTATTTTCTGCTTCTGGAACAGCATGCACAAAGCTCTTGCTTACAATTACTACAAATACTGAATTAATATAGTTTTGCCACCGTTAACTCTTTTCCATTAACTTCTGCACAAAAGCAAGTATCATTTACTATCATCAATATAAGCTAGAAAAAAACCTCAATGATACTTCACTGAATTCACACTAGGGAATACCAGTTCTCTCACGTGCCTCCTTATAACTTAAATTGCAATATAAGCATTATACTCTTAGTGTAGTACATCGGTTCATCTGCAGATTTAAAGGAAACACTCCGATATCCATTCTAATCAACACCTCAACACCATGGTAGTTAATAAGTATTGTGAGCCAAGTAAGATCCAGATTGCTGCTACACAAATCAACATAAAGCATTAGACTGAATTTAAAAAAAATAAAATAAAAAGCCTACTTACCACAGAATTTCTAAGCTTTTCAGGTAAAGGATCTTTTACTTCAGACAGAGGGTCCTCGGGGTTTTTGTCTTCAGAATTAGGAAAAAATTTTGATTGCACTAAAGAGCTTAAAGACAGACAAAAAAGAACCCACTGAAAAGCATGTATTGTTCTATGTGGTTTTAGAAGAATAACAAAGTCAAAAGTTATATTACAAGTTGATTACAAGAAAAAATAATCCTGGCACATTAGTGCTTTCACATGGCTGAACAAATTTACGAAGATGAGATCTCAACTTTATAAAAGAATTAGTCCTCTGGTTGCACACAATGACCACTATTCAAGACAAGTTGCCAGGTGTTGTTCAAAGAGCAGTTTCTCCAGTAACAACAGGAGTAACTGAACAAATACTGAATTTTAAGTGGAGTTCTGAGTACCCACAAAACAAAACTTTAGTTCATAAATAACTGAACAGAAATGTAACTTGGTGCAAAGCTTAGAAGTAGTCTATTTGTCAATACTAATTAGAAAACCAAGAATTCCTTGGTTTAATTCAAACTTCAAAAGCAACCAAAAAAAAGCCTATACTACCCTGATTAATTAATGAATTAGCCATGCTGACCAAACTACTAAATTCTTAGCAGACCTTGCTGGTACTAAAGCACAAACAACTTATACCTAAGCTTTCAGAAGACCATATGCAGCACTGCTAGCCGTACCTAGGCATCTCACAACCCCCTAATGTGATTTTTCTTACAATACCCCTTGCAGTACAGAAATATGTATTTCATTTTATGGACAGGAAGCTCACTACGCAATGAGCCCTAAATCTTCAAAGGCAATTACATATTGCAATGTATTGCAATGCTTACTGTGCCACATCTGGCTAAATAGGTGAATCTGCAGGTCAAGCGTAAGCTTCCAGGCTATAGTACTTGGAAAGAACAAAAGAACAGGTATCTAGGGACAAGGACCTCATACCAACTGAGTAAAGTCATCTGAACTAAGCATAACAGGACAAGGTTTAGTTGCTAACCCAGAGATAAGAATTTTTCTTCTGTGTGATCACTCACGAATCATTAATCGCCCTGTTCACAGAAGAGGCCCCTCACTATCTACCACAGACTACTGCTTATCAAATTCATCCAACATTATGGCTAAATTTAAATCCAAGTTCAAGCTCTGCCTAACCCAGGTTTGTGATTGAGCCTCTATTGGCTATTCTGTGGGAGGTGTTTCTCCTACTGGAACTATTTTGTTTTACACACATAATTATTAACTGAATCAGAAATACTCTCATCATCAGATCAATACTCCAACTCAGAATAGCAACATGAATACATGTTTCCCCATGCTCATCACAAAAAACAGATCCTTAATGTTTGCACCTGAGATGAAATCATTTGAACAAGTACTTTGAGCACACATTCAAGATAAGAATGCAGTAATGAATTAAGTAAGAGAAACAGTTCAAAAATCCACATGTGGGCTTCAGCTTAAATGAGTGCTTTGAGCACCTCTTTAAATACAGAACAGGTACAGGCTGTTCAGCACAAACACACCAGCAGAAAGATGACACCTGACTGGTAGGAGAATATCAGCAGGCAGTTAAATCAAATTTTGGCATGTAAGTGATTTGCCAGAAGTCACAAAAAAAGGTTGTCGTTAGAGGAAGAACTAGGTGCAAAATTTGAGAATTTCTCTAACTACTGAATGAATATCGTACTATATTTGATAATGATGGTGACTACCAGTTAAAACAGTACTATTATCTAACATTATAAATAGTGTTCTCTTGCCATTTGCTTCTTCCTTGGGGAAGGGACACAAACTGAGTCACTTACAAAAGTACAGAAGGGTCACTACTCTGTCTGCTGAGATGATACGATATTGCCACTAACAAACCACAAAATATGGAGAAGAGAACTGGTATATGCTGCCCATCCCAGGAATCCTGGAAACAGAAAGGAGACAAAGTATATATAACACTTATCTGACATACAAGAATCATGTATATCATAGTAAAAGAATGGAAACATTAACTACAACTCCACAAAAATGAGACAAGACTTTTAGTACAAAAATATTGTTCAATATTTACCTATGTCTAACTGTAGATCAGAAACTCTAACATAGTGTGCATCCCTTAAACCCACACCATCATTAAACAGTCATCTGTTTTCATAACCCTTATGAAGAATTTCCTGCATTCCTTGAGACCACAGGTTTTTACAGTTGCATTTATTCACTTCTTAATTTTGAAAGTTACATATGTTTTTACTCAGATTTATTTTTTTCTAACATGCTGAATTCAGATTAAACCAGTGGTTTTATTTTTGTTTTCGTGATCTCTTTGGATCTGCAAAGATGAGACAGTGATTCTTTGCTAAAGCTTGTTTATCTTCAACAGATGTGTTTACAAAAGGCTAATAGACAAATGTACAAATTCACAGAAAGCTAATGATGTTCTGCGGGTGACAGCATCATGGGAGTATTTCCTGCAGCAACTTTTTACTCTCTGTGACAGAGTAGAAAAAAGCCCGTCAGCTCTGAGTTGGAAGGCACACATGCTACAATTAATTGTGAACTGAGAGCATCTGATTATCAACACACACCTGAAACCAAACAGAACCAACACCACAGTGTTTTCAAACAGAATGGCATTTCAAGCAAGGAAAAGCTGTTGGGTTTGGGTGGGGTTTTTTGTCCCCTTTGCCAGCTAACTCTACCTTTTAGACAGGCACGCATCTTCACTTTGACACCACAAAGTACTTTCTGGTTTCTTTTCAAGTAAAAATTAATTTGAAGAGACTTTCTGGTTTGCAGCACTGAAAAAATACTCACGGGAACCATTTTGAGAGGTTGACAAACCAGCACATGAAGACTGTGCTAGAAAACAGCCACTTACGTGATTTTTTTTTCAAGAATCAACATAGAATGGAATTGACTGTGTCATGTGTTTTCAGCCAACAAAATAGCATGTTAGTGCAGGCACAAATCATACACCTTTTAAAAGCAAAAAAACCTGCTTTGTGCCTGCATTGCATCTCCTTTATTGATATCACAGCTGAGCAAGTATAAACCCCTACCAAATCAGACTAGTATTTCTAATTCACTTTCTACATGTTTAAGTATCTAAGATACAAGGAAGCAGAGAACAAAACACAAAACATGGATGTATGCTGTACACTCACCTTCAGGGCACCATAGCACAGTCCATACAACAAGGCTACTGCCACAATACTACAGATAAAACTGTAAAGTGCTGCAAGCAGGCTTGTGGTAGCTGAATATCATAGAAAAGAAAGAAAAATTAAACAGTGTTATGTAATTAGGTTAGAATACAAAATATTTCAGATTGTTCAAGAAAGATACCAGCCCCCTAGTCACAACACCCCTCTGATATAAAAAGAAAATCCAACCCACAGCAACTACTTGTATTTCCCCCTACAAGTGATTTTTTAAAGATCAATTTATGTGGCTTTATTTACCTCCTCATTTATTCAACAGCATTACCATGGGAATGGTTAACAACTGCAACAGAAATCAGTCGAGGAAGAAAGTATACTTTTTGACAGACTTACTAGGACAGTAATTCTATTTCTCAATAATCCATCAGAAGACCTTCAACCTTTTTACAAATACAATTAGTATTCTATGTTTAGAGGGTAGGAATACTAATAGTGTAATCACTAATTTTTTTAACTAGCCTCCTAATCTGATGGCTGCTCCTAATCTAATGCTTTTGCCACTGACAAAAAACCACCAACACTCACCATTGCCACCAAAGACATGAATATCCAGCTGTTCACAGAGATACATCACAAATGTATTCACCTGAGGCAGAAGACCAATGAAGAATACTATAGGGAAACATAGTGTAAACACTACGGAAGAAAAAAATAGTTGAAAAAGTGGTGAATATGAAAAATATAGCATGGTAATGTACTCTTCACAGTTTAAATTCTAGGGTATGACACACACCATTTAACTCAACATTACTGAAGCACTTCTATTATTTCCAAGGAAAACATCCATTACGTAAATCTCTACTTCAATGACTCAAAACTGAATATAGAGGTTACATAGACAAATAGTCAGAAGATTTCTTGTAATTCTGTTTTAATTGCTGTAGAAATGGACACAGGCCAATTCAGACTTTCCATTTTTATTCAGCAAAGATCAGACAAGAGTGTTTTCAGATAAGAAGATTTGTAAGTTTTCACTCATTGTAAATAAGGCTTATCCGAGCCTAACTTCCTGTCCAGAGTTACAGGAGCAAGCTAACACCAGCCACACTGATGTAAGAGAAACCAAGCATTTCACCTCTGGGGTTTCTGCCACTAATAATGTCTGACAATTTCACTCGTTTTCCCACATTACTTCTGAAAAGTTCTGATCCTAAATGACTTTTAATGAAAATGGGTAACTGTATAAACTGTTAAAACCTCTGCAAATTACAGGACTTCAGAACGCAAAGATAAACAAATGCCACTTAATGCAGGGAATGTTATGTCCCAAATTGTACATATCATTTACTTTCCATCTTAAGGAATAAAAGATGCAGAAACAACAATCTTTTACAAAACTGTTAAATAGTTCAGATATAATTCACAAGCAGCAGCATGTGATAAACTCTAGGTTCCGAGGGACAGAAAGATCAAACCATGAAAATAACCCTAGCAGACAAAATCTGACAGTGTAGGGAAGATTTTCTATAACCTTATTGACTTGTAGCTTCAATGACCAATATAAGAAACCAATTTTAAGTTATCCTGTAAAGAATCACAAGTCTCAACTTCAAGTTTCTAACTTTATACCCACAGAATAGTTGGATACTAAAGTATATCACATTAGGAGTATCTATGGTGAGAACAGGTACTGAGAACCTGATTTTTTTCCCCCCACTTACTCCTTACTAAAGTTAAATAACTAAATGTTGTTTAAAGACATGCAAGTTCAGGGCTTGGGAAAAAAACACTGACTTCTGCATCCTTTTACAGATACAAATTAGGAAATATAAGACTAAGGACCAGCTACTCCAGACCTGAAGAAAATATTTTTCAGAATTCTCAAGTCAAACCTTTATCTCAAATCATTACTCAAGGAAGCCTGTACAGGAGGCAAATAAAGTGCTCCCTCACTAACAGGTAAAAAGTTGTTTTGTGAAGGCCCGTAAGTTGAACTATCTTAGATCCACTGAAAACAAAATTACAAAACAGATCTGGGAATACAATGTTTATAAAGAGTAGTCCAGCAAGAAGCCAACATTTCTGATGGCTTTTAAACAGAATTGTTCTCTAATGAGGTTCACCTAGTCAAAAGAGAAAATAATTGTTATAAATTATCAATTGATCTAAATCTGCTCCACAAGTCCAATATGTGGGACAAAAAAAATAAATGAAAAATTTATACCAGTCCACACTTGTCTGTTGGCAAGGACACAGCAATTATGCTATCTAAACACAAAGTTTGCCTTGCCCTGCACCTGCGTTGTTCTAGTAGCTCTGCCTGGGAATGGGAAAAAAGGCAGCTGAGATTTTTACTTTGTGCTAACAAAGTAGGTTTGCCAGCAGCCAGCTTGCTTTGCCACACACACAAAGCTTTTTGAAACACTGTTTCAGCAACATTAATAATTGCTCCAAGGGCAAGGGGGGGCAGGGAGAGGGGGCACGTTTTTATATTGGTTTGTTTTTTTAAGAAGCCAGAGCTGTTCTGGCAATCTGATTTTATTTTTTTTTATTGGTAGAACTACATAAGCTGGTGCAAGATACCCAAGAACAGTAAAACGTAAGGATCAAAAAGCATTCAGAACTCCTGAACTAAGAAGTTTTAAAAGCTAAACCCAAAATGGACATGGCCTAGTGAAGATGCCAGCATGTCTTAAAAACTGAAAAAGACTCTTACATACTTTCACAAAGTAGGTCACTTTCACAATACAACACACCACCTACATACACATTTATGTATTACCTTATGGGAATATGGATATATGTTATGGTAATGACTCAAGGTGACAGGAAAGGGAAGAAAAGACTTCTGAAATTGACGGAGCATAAAAAGGGGAAATGAAGCAAGTTTTATATCTGGAGTGAGTCAAAAGTATCTGCTGTCTTAACTTCAGTATGCCAGTGCATTAATAGATCCATAGAATCTGTAGAAAAGCACCTTTGGGAATGTCTGGAGAATACTCTGTTCATAAATAAGTGGCTTAGACCTTTTCCCTTGGGACATTTAAATTTAAATACAGATTTACTACCAGAAAGTTGAAAGGGGAAACAGAATGAGGTATGAAATTCAGGAACATGTTCCTAAAATCAAGTAATAAAAACTAACTCCCAAAATGCCCGAGTCAATAACTCTTATTAATCAATTAAAAGTCTAAAATAAAAGAAAAAAAAGAATCAAGACCAAGTTTTAATTTTTCTTGGACAGAAGACTGTCCAAGAGCTGGAGGCATGCAGTCATAACATTTAACTCCTCTGTCTTTCATGCCCAGGTATTTTGGTACAACCGAGGACCAAGTGCATTCAATGTAGATGAATTCTTACAGGTTTCCTTCCCCCTCCAAAGAGGTGATCCAGAGAAGATCACCCAAATAACTTTGCTCCATTAAAGAATCTCACAAAGTTTCCATGATAAGATGGTCTTCAAATGTTTACGTTCTCTTTCTCCTTTCTACAGGCTCTGCCTGAGATTGCATAGTTATTACTATTTTCAATAAATTTTCTATGTAAACAGGGAAAAGGTTTGTTGGCTTTGGGGGGGGGAGGGAGTGTTTGTTGTTGTTCGTTTTTTGGGCTGGATTCTTTTGAGGGTAGGGGTGTTAAATACCAGCAGTACTGTGAATGCACTGTGCTGCTCAGAATACAATGAGAGTACCTCATACAGCCCAAAATTATATTTTTGGTATTGCTGATAGGCCTGTTCTGAGAAGACACACATTAAAAAAGATTTGATCTGTCTATAATGCTTTTTAAAAGCGTGTCTGTACTGTTCTACTTGATTGCTAAACACAAATAACCTGATTTAAGAGAAGTCCTACTCATTTGCCAGAAGCCCCTCTAAAGAGTACAAGAGAGTCCAAACCAAAATGTTTCTTTAACTACTGAGCATATCCAGGTCCAAGTTAAGAAGAAAGAACAGAAGGTTCAGGAATGAGGACTAAGATACTACATAATTAAAAAGCCAATTTATTTTTTTTCCTATAACACCGTATTAGTTGACATCTGCAGTTTGTTACAGCAAAGCTATAGAAGGGGGGAATCTTCCCATAAACTTCAGCAAAGCTCATTGAGGAAACTCAATGAACTGCATATAGAAGGTGATGTTGCAACTGTGTCATTACAAGACGCAGAGTGGAAAAAAAAAATTTCTACTGTGGTGATGCAAACAATTCAAACCCATGAAAAAGCCACTCACCTATAACTAAGTCCCTGGCTGACAGCAGCAGCAATGGGTTGGTGAAAGCCATTCCATACAACCTGAATCTTGTTGTAGATATGTTTCTGCTGCCATAATCCAACAGCCAAATAAGACCACAACATAAACAGAAATATACAGGCCTACTATAGGCTATGATACGATTATGACCCTGTTTAAAAAAAAATAAAAAAGAACATTTGTTTCATTATTAACAGAAGAAATAATTGTTACTTTTCTGTTAGAGGTCGTTTCAGAACCAAAATTAATCATTGTTCATCAACTGATGTAGTGTCACCTCAGCACATCCTTAAGTTTTGTTCGTTAAGCCTTCAATGCATTGCTTTGCAGTGATATGAATCTTTTTCTCGTGGCTTCGATATAAAAAGGGCACAACAGAATAAGTTAGACTAAGCTATATTCACCCTTATTCTCTGCTAAGTTTTAAAATATGTTTCTTTCAATACTAAATGCCAGAGAAACTCTGACTAGGCTACATAAGCAAGAGAAAATTTATTAGTTTTGAAGAAAAAGCAATTAAGGTTTATTACTCAAATACTGCTCCTGCTGGGGGGGTGGGGGGTGGATCTGCATTTGTATGTTCATTAAAACACACAGCTTATTACCTAAAATAATATGAATCACTTGCTGCAGAGGAATAATGCTTTTTCATATCTTATTTAGGACATAACAAAAATATTTTGTCTTGGCAATCTAGCAGATGCGCAATAGAATATAAACATATTGTGCAACACTAGCACATTAACATTTCCATGCTCAAATGTTAATGTTCACTAGAGCATTGCATACTCAGCTTAATAGAGTGAAAAACTAAGGCTGTGTGCACTCTGGGACAACCGAATGATCTACAAGACCAGAATAGAATATCAAAACTGTGTCAGTTCATACCAGCATAGTAAATTACAATATTAAGAATACTTTTCACTATAATCACTTGAATACTAAAGATTCATCAAAAAACCTTTCATGATATGGCTCTATAGCAAAATCTAGGGTTAAAACAGGGAGGACATGATTTGCTAAACACAAAGTGTATGGGTTGGGGGGAGGAATAGTATGAGTATCAGTTCCCTTCTCACACACTAAGACAACATAAGCCTCTTGTGCCTTATCAGAAGGTACCTAAGAAAATGATCAAAGCAAAAAGATCAATTCTATACGGAAGTTCTACATCTATGCCCATGACTTACATGTCGAGGGGAAGAAGAATCTGGCTGAACGCTCTGAAACCAAAACGGAAAGAGGGAAGTTACCCAAACGACAGATAAGTGCATTTACCTGCCTGCACACACACTTTCCTGATTAAAGTTCTTTTAATAATGTCTACAATTAGTTTTACAATTGTCAAGCCACTCTACGGCTTTTAAATAGCACAATGTATTAAATGATAAAACCTGTTCAAAGACTATGTCTGTAGCCAAAGTTTAAAAAACAAAACAAAAACGTTTAGAACTCTTACATTTTTTTAAACACAAAATGTGTTATGCACTTTAATTTTAAATCTACTTTCTACCCTGGTAGTCTAATCATAAGGAAATAAACAATCATTCTTAAATTACAAAAATACCATGAACTATTTTCTAATAGAACTAAGATTCTGATTAAAAATACGCTTAGAAATATAATTGCTTAATATGAATGCATTGAGATGCATCCACTAAAAAAAACCCAAAACAATAAAACTCCAAGTTTAGGTTGTAGGCTGTTTTCATCCATTAAGAATGTGCTCCTGGTTGGGAAAACAAAAAGTGTGTGAGAACAACAAATAAAGGGTTGTTTAACAAACATTCACCAGAACCATTCTAGTGAAGTGACCTTGTATGACCATCTATCAAACTTTCCATGAAGCTGAAGTTTACTCATTTCTTTTTAAATGATAAACATGCAGTTTTTTCCTTAAAGCTCTAACTAACCTGCAACACCCAACCAAAGTTATTTCTATTGTTTATAGAAAGTGAAGATAGAAATTAAAATACCTTCAACAGCGAGTACTGACAACTGGCTATTACCAGGCAGAACTGGAAGACCCAAATATCCTTGAAAAAGCCCTCTATAAGAAGTACAGAGCCGAGAAATGCAACTAGAATAGCCAGGATGACAGCTAACACATTTTCAAGGATCTCGCGATTCCTGTATTAGAGGGAGAGAAAAAAAAAAAAAGACAGACAGAATTAAAAGCTAACTATGTCTAGAAAAAGCTGCAAGGGAACAGTTAGGGTCAGAAGTTAACGAGTTATGCTTCTGGTAGCAAAGTAGTTAATAGATTTGAACTTGCATAGACTATACTAGCACATCGTCTTTTAGCAAAGCTAGGAGCTACCAGGATTTCAATGATAGCCAAAAGCAATTAGTATCTTATGGAACTGAACTTTAAACAGCAGAAGATAACTTCAGCAGATAACTTCAGAAATAATTCAAATGCTCAACCAGAAGCATGGTCTGTAACATAAATCTATATTCAAGGCCCACACAGGATGACTACAAGCCTGTGAAAAATATATGCACGATAGGTTATCTGTATATAATCTGTCATTCATGATTTTGCAATGAAGAAACTAAAAACACTCTCACTTGGCTAAGATACACCGAGTGGAATAAAGTGGAATTCCATATCATATTGGTAGTGCTTAGGAACAGAATTGATAGTATTTCTGCCTGGACAAAATCATTACTGTACTGTTTATCTCAAAGAAGTTTGTTACTAAACTTTGAATACTTTACATATTCCAAAAGCTGGTAACTCGGGGGTCACTTTCATTTTATTCCACTGGGTAAATGCAGCAGGGACAACAGGTTACAGTATTAAATAACCCTTTGGAAAAATGCTTTCAAACAGCAGGTAAATTCTCTCTACTTGCTGAAATAATGTAAGTGTATGCCAGGTTCTAGACCCTTTCAATTAGTTTTTTAGAGAAGTTTATTTTTGCACTTTAAAGATTAGCAACAAATCTCTCTTTTTGACTGTTCAAACACGTTATCGTCCTAACAAAGTGAGGGGTTTGTTGTTTTTTTTTGTGTTCTTTTTTTTTCCAGCAATGCCAAAAAAGAGAGAAAAAAAAGAGTAGCCTTCATTATTTCAGAAAAACAGCATTTTGTATTATTCTTTCATCTGTCAGAGTGCAGTAAATAAATGCAATTCTCTACAGATAGTTTTATCCGTATTACAGTTTAGTTACCATTTCTGAAGTCTAGGAACATATAAGGATCTCACCTATCAAATAAAGCCAAAAGTGTTAATCTATCAAAATTGATGCTAATCCAAAGCTTAGGCAGGATCCAAAAGCGATAGTACTGCTTGACTTTTTGAGCTGCTTCCTCTTGAGGTTGCATGTGGTCCTGAAGGTCAGGGCTCAGGTCAATATCTTGCTGCTCCAGCAGATCTGTATCCATGGTTAGCAGTCTGTTCAACCTGATCTGAGGAAGAGAAAGCTAAAAGAAAGTCAGTATTAAAAAAAGTTCATTTTTATTATATCACTGTATTGTATTGAGAACTGCTTTGGAAAAAAATCACTAGAATTATTTAATCTCACTTTTGAGAAGTTTTATGTTAAACACTGTCAGTTCTCAGGTTTCTGCTTACAGTTCCTGTCCTTATCATAGCAACTGAGTAGCACAAGCAGCGATAATAGTTTGAATACAACACAACTGTTTGCCATGTTAGCATATGCCTTATTTCAAATGAAGTATGAACATGTCTTCCAAGCACATTATCCCATTTACCCTGAAAACTTCGAATTTGAAGACAAGTAAACTGATATGTGAACAGGAATAACATCTACTACAAGAATAATCCAATTCTGGATGTAAATAAGTTACAACACGTTTCTTTAGTCAACTAATGTGCATGCACATCCATGCTGAATGGATGTTTTTGCATTACAAAGCAACATAGGCGTGCGTCAGTGGTCAAAATCAAACTCACTACATTCAGAATACACTCAGAGACAAACTACAAAAAGCTCTGCCCTAACTAGTCAAGTACTATTTATGACAGACTAAATTTCTCATGTATTTTGTAGTTTGCCACTCTAGAGTTCTCTTGAAATCACAGTAATACTAACAACCATAAAGGACATTTAAGGAGAGTGCTCAGGTTAAAAAGTTACTACAGTAGGTATGCATCATCTAACCCACTTTATAGATTTCATTAACAGGCCATTAAACATCTCAGAATTGTCTAGGTTGGAAGGGACCTTTAAGATCATTGTCCAACCATCAACCTATCGCTGCCAAAACCACCACTAAACCATGTCCCTTCAGGCATATATTAATGTGCTGTCCTTTATTCTTAAATAGTATCATCGTTAAAATGCCACTTAGTGAAAAATCTTCACAATCTTAAGGCAAAGAGTAAAATGTAAATACTCATGTCACCTTTAAGTATCAAAATTATAGGGCTTTGTTGTTTTCCAATTATCTTGAAGTTTAACATTTGACTTCTCATTGTTGAAATTTTTTTTCATGACTCTCTAAAGCATCACTGTACTGTAACATTGCTCAGCCAGTTTTTCCTTCCTAGAAGAATACTAATAAAAACAACAAGCAGGAACACTGCCTTTCTAAAGGCATTTCAAAAATACAAAATATACTAAGATAAGTTGTGTCAGAAAACAGCTTTGTTGACAACTTTTTAAAAACTTGGTTTCTTAAAAGGCAGAATCACCACAACATAACTTTCATAGTGCTAATAATAAATTTCAGTGGAAACTTCCATTTAGGCATGTGGGCTAAGCTTTTTCAAATACAAGTTTGCCTTAAACAGAATCATTCCCTCCACTGAGACCACACTGGCAAACCAACAGCACACAACAGTTAATGCAGCCTCTTTTTTGTACGCTACGTTTTCGAGGGGGATGCTGGAAAGCAAAGAAGTTTCCTCTGGCAGGCACCAGGTTTGAAGAGCACGTTCTTGATCAAAAGCGTGGTCAGGCAAATGGAGATCTCTTGCTCCTCTGCCAAATGCTGAATCCATATTTCATCTTCCCTCTTAATAAGTTCATTAGGTTCTTCAATATACTTCACTTTGGTTTCCTAGCTTAGGGATCATGACCATTTGCACTGTCTTCATGACAAAGCAATATAAGATTTCAGAATTAAGAGTACAGATATGTCTGGACTTGACAACAATATAAAAGGTTTGAGAGCATAAAACTAAGGAACTCTAAAGCTATTAGCAGTATGAAACAGCGTAAGCCTCTGCCTTTTTTCCCCCAGTCACTCCTTGCATACGAATAAAATTTTATACAGCAGACTCCAATGACAGGTTTTTAAATTCCTTTCAGGAAAACTATTGAAGCTTCTCTTGGTCAGAACACGAAATTTATTCTTTCTGCTGCCTGCTAACCTTAGTAACGCACAGAAGGCAAACTGTGTCCAAGTTGTCCAGTCAATCTCTGGGAACCTTTACAAGGTATCTCAGAACATACAATTTCCACGTGATTTAGAAAATCAATACGCTTTAGATCAGAGGAAACCATTTACATTTAAATTTTCAAATGTTATGCAGAAAGATGAATTTGTATTATATATGAAGACACTGAAACAATAAATAAATACTTTATCTTCATTTAAACCCAGGCAAAAATCGTTCTTAAGAACAAAGAACTACCATATAAGATGATTAATCAGTGCTACAAAATTGGAAAAATCTTCTGATTTTTTGCATGCTTTAAAAATAAATAAGAAAAACTTACTAGATCATGTGGATAAAAGCGAACTGAGGTAGAACTCGATACGTGAGAGTCCGTGTCACTATAAGAACAGGGGAAAGACTTCAGATTATAAAACTACATTTTATTTCAACACGCCACTCAATTTCTAGTGTCCCAAATTAAATTCTGACTCCTTGCAAATTTTAACTAAAAATCTTTCTGTAAGTTTTTCCTTTAATTATATAATTTAAATACTAGTATCCACTTAGTCTTGCATATTGTGGTAAATTCTGTAGCCATAGTAAATCAGGAGACTCTTTCCCCTTATCCTTGGTATAATTTTCTTAACACCTAGTCCCTAAGTTGTCTAACAAGGATTGTCATGATAGTAATTATTTCAATTGAAAAAATGAAGTTGTTCTATAATCTGTTAGCTACCAGTGTGTAAACATGCATCGCATCTTTAGAGAGTGCAAAGTCTGCTATATGTTCGCATACAGAGTTTTTGTTAATTCTATACTGTTTTTACCAAGGTCCCAAAACTGCCAAAAATAGTACATGCTTATCACGAGTATACTGTGTTACTTAATCTTAAATTGTCATTGAAGAACTTAACTTTAAATAAACCTCTGGTAACAAGAGCAAAATTACTTTGCAATATCCATTCATTAGAGATGAGGAGAAATTTCTCTTACTGTATGAGAGTCCATATCCAACCATTTCTTTTTTCCCCAATTTTGGATAGCTTTTGGATGTTTGTTTTCCATGTAAATCACATGGCTGTAAGACTTGTATCAAATCTATGCAACTTTCCTTCAGTTCCTTGCCTTAAGATAAAAACATTCTTTGTTATCAATTTCACTTCACTGAAAGTCAAGTATTCTCTAAAGCCGAGATCTGATTATTTGGATGTGGGCAGCTTGTTCCTTCCATTAGCACATTTAACTTCATAATAGCAGCCATCAGCAAAGCCATTGCATCTGGAACATGCAAGCAGTAGAGGCAGGCATTGGCAGCTTTGTGCAAGGAATATGAACTTTTTGTCAAAGTTCAACTCTACAAAAGGCACTTGCACGCTTTCACAAGAAAGATTTGAAGATGGGACCTTTTAGATTCATTACTCCATAATTCCAACAGCTATTCCACCTGCACGTGGTGGGAATTTATAGCATTCAGCATGACACAATAGCTTCAGAGCAGTTCTATGTAGTGGTGAAGTGGATTGGGGAGGATGTGGGAGGTTTTGGGTTTTTTTTC
Organism: Anarhynchus alexandrinus; assembly: GCA_008711295.1. Taxonomy (NCBI): domain Eukaryota; kingdom Metazoa; phylum Chordata; class Aves; order Charadriiformes; family Charadriidae; genus Anarhynchus; species Anarhynchus alexandrinus. The sequence goes on from VUYV01000124.1 coordinate 1,914,355, forward strand.
TTTCTTCTGCCTCCTGTCCCTTCAGAGAAAGAAAGGGCATCTTTCCAACAGCAGATGAACTTTCCAGTATATAGCTGGCTATTTCAACTGTAAGTCAAATTTTAACCTCAGGCATGTTAACACTTCCATGTATTGTTTCATGCCATCTATGAACTTGAAAACAAATTTATCAGTTTACATTTGCTTCACAATTGGAAGTTCATTTGTAAATAAGTTAATAGCCATTAAGGTCAACAGCCACCTACTTTCTCAAAACCTGGGTTAAATCCTTTAAGACAGACTTGCTATAAGCCAATCAAAAATCCATTTGTCAAGTTCTCTGTTTGGACGTTTATTAAGCTAATAAATAAATCTCAGAAAATGAAGATTACTAAGTGGAGAAGATTATTTATGCAGTTATGGTCATCTTCTAGTAAAAAAATCATTTAGGTTTCAAAAGTAGAAGTATATGGATAATATTTTATATTGACTTTTTTAGTCCACACTAAATAACCTTTTAAAATTAAAATCAAAGATTTTGTTGCAGTAAGACAAGAATCATCACTCTTGACTGGCCTTCACACACACCAGATGTTGGATGCTCTTCTTGCAGCTGGCTCAAAGTTCACAAGTGACATGTCGCAGCCCCCTGTCTCGTAGAGTGTAGAACTGAACTTACCTATTAAAGAAAAGGTCAAAAGCAGGTCAAAATTTCATAATGTTTCATCCCACTGGCACTAGTTTCTATTTATTAACTACTACAGAGACCAGTTTAGGAATCTGTCATGGTTTAGGCTGGGCTGGGCACTAAACGAACGACAGATGCTCTCATCTAAATTTATATCAGTGTCAGAATATAAAATGTGATTACACATTAATGCGTCACCGGTGCAGACAAAACATTAAGTACTCAGTCCTTTTGCATACCATTTTATATGACATATATACAGTAAACTACTGTACTGAATTAAATTTTAAGAGTTTGTATTTACAAGATGTCACCATTAACACAACAGAAGCACAATGTAAGCCTTTTTCTCCCCCTTTACAGAATAACCAGGCTAAAAACCTGCAATGACCAGCTTCTTCAGTTCTTCCCCACCCCCAGTAGAACAATCAGTAAATCATTCACTATCAGCATTTAAGAACCATGGTATTTAGCTAAGGCAGAGATTCTTCAACTGCCCTGAATAAAGTTCTTTTGAGAGGCACAAGTCTAATTGAATAGAAACAGAGAGCTAAAAGAAATGGCCAGAGATGCTTCATAAGTTTTATCTCTAGAAAAACTATAAAGTGAATGGCAGGCAGAGATTTATTCTACAAGCCAGAAGCAAACGCCTCAGTGTAAGAACAGAAAACTACAAACTAACTTCTCAGGTAAACAATTTGGAGTTACTGGAACTCAATTAACCATACTTTCCCAAAGTTGTTATTGAAAACTTTTTGAATTAACAGTATCAAGCTATTCCTAAATATATAATTAACAAAAAAGTAGCCAGAGATTATAACTCAAATGACAAATTACCTTACTCACAATATGATGTTTTTACAGTGCCCTTCTCCCACAATAGTCTGATCAGAGAGATAAGCATTGTAATTTCCCCTGAAGGCCAGGTTCAATATATTTCAGCTCTGAATGCAGGAAGCTGATTTTGAAATTGTGATCTCATATGAAGTGTTCTGCCAACTTCTCCATCTCTTCTAGCTCAAAACCCCTCTTAAGCCACAATGCAAAGCATGCAATATTTTAAGATTTGCTTATACAAAACAGCGACAACAAAAAAATCCCACTTTGGAGCATCTGAGGCAAAAACTGTATGCTCCTCTCAGCTGCATGTCTTGCAGCTCTTTCTTCTTCTGTTGATAACAGGATAACAAGCAGTCCCAGGAGAAATATCTAACAAAATCAGAGCTTCCAATCTTTCCCCTTTCTGTGAGAACATAACCTACTTCTGACACAGTGTTTTTTTGATTATTTTTTTTTTTTAACAAAAACACACTGTGATCCTACTCCAACTTCTCTTCTTCCCACAGACAATTAAGTTTGATTTAGAAGTGTTTGAAAGCAAAAAGGCTAAAACCCTCAAACTGGATGATTAAACCCAGTGAAACTAAGGAAAAACACTGGTATATTGAAAATATCTTCATAAAGCTTTCTACCCTCAGAGGGGGCACTTCAGACCAAGATGACACATACCACAGCCGTGCTAAGACCAACCATTCTGACAAGACAGTCAGCTACATAGTTCAGGAGTCACGTACAGCGTGCGTCAGAGCTCAGTAACGCAACAGCTCTCTCTCAATATTTAACTACATCTGCTATAGGCATTTGTCAGGAAATACAAGTAGAGAGTTCATTTATTAGTGTTTTTTTTTTCCCCTCAATAGTTAAGATTTTAATGAAGCACTTCAGTTGAATATCCTTTGTTTTTTAATGCATAGGGTAGTACACAGTTGTCACTGAAATTTAGAATTTAAACTAGTACAGGACATTAGGAATCTTCCTCCACACGACTAATAAATAACCTCAGTTACACAGGACTATTTCTCAACTGCATCAGTAAAAAAAAAAAATTCAACAGCAAACATGAAGGTATTTGATAACACACGAGGTTCTAGTCAGGACAAAATTATGCATAACCTATTACAGAAAAAAAATCTTCCATGCAACCAGTCCTTAAAAGAGACAAGTGAGTTTGGGTTAAATTCCTCCTGATTTTGCACTACTGAATTGGGAGTCTGGAAATTATACTTTCTGATTTTTCAATTAATGAAATTCTAGTCATAGAAATTAGAATATACTACTTGCAAGATACAACTTCCTGCTCTCTTGGGCTGAGATAATGTATCAGATAAATTAGTTTCAAACGAAGTTTACTGAAATGTTAAACTCATGTCAAAAGTCTGAAAAGGGCCTCAAACTATGAAAAAAACCTTAGCATAACACACCTCACATTAGAAAATATCTACAGTTCCCTCACATCCAACTCATCTTTGAATCTGTCAAAATTTACTGCATTTGTGTTGCTATAACTACTGCATGGCTACAGTGGAATAAAACAAACCTGGTTAACAGAGAGGTAACAAACAGACAAAACACTTAATTCCAATTGTTTACACACAAACTACAAAACAGACTCAGGTTTTGCCATACTTGCAATTCACCTCCCCTACTTATATAGGCTTCGTATTGAAAAGTTAACACTCTGTCAATAAAAGCATGGGTTCTCAATTAAAAAAAAAAAAATTNGTAGAAAAGATGACGGGACTACTCAGTGCTGTTGAGGATGCAAACCCTAAGATGTGACTGGAGCTCCGAAGTCCCATCAGTTACATACTTTTCAAAGTGTGTGAGATAACAGCAGCTTCCTCGCAGCACTCTCAAACTCTAATGAAGGATCCCAACGCTCACAATACATATGGATATACCTACCATTTTTAGTTACCCTAGTAATTTTCTCTCCCTCCCATTCCTAGCTCTCCCACAGCATTCTCTGAAATATTTCAAACAGCATCACACTGAAAAAGCTTAAAAAATTTTTTTTCTTTATCTAAGGACTGTAGTTTTATCACAAATGGCAGACTCAAAAGTTTATTTTTCAGATCAAGAAATACAGTCAATAGCATGTTTGTCCATTAAACAGAAATGCTTGTAAACTTCCCCCCTTCCCCAGAGGGAGAGCTGTGAGTTCTTAGCAAATTGAAGTCACCCAAACAATATTCGTTTTGGACCCAGTTACAAAAACAACAAAACCAAGTCATTGATACTCAGGCACACAAATACAAAATACAGCTTTGTTCTGACATGAAGAGAGGAAAAGATGAATGCACTTCCTTTGAAACAAGTTTCCTTATTTCAAAAGACAAAAATATCTCATCATCAAGTCCAAAGACAACCACGTAACAGTTCACACTGTACGAACTGGTGTTCCCACAGTTACGGGAATCAACGAAAGCAACAGGCTGATGAGCTTACACAGATGAAACCTGGAAGACTTAAATGGCCGAGGATCCGACTAAAATGATGCTCTGATGGTTTCCTCAGCCAAGTTGTTTTCCACACATTTCCCAGTTACCCACCTAATAAATACTACTTTGTTTTAAACCTCTCATAAACTAGTTCTGAAAATTGCTAACACTTTTTGACATGTTGAAGCCTATGTCACCATTAGACCATTAAGATATATTCACCTACTACTTCGACAATATCTTTTAAATCCCAGTCAGCAAAACCAGCAATGCCATCAGAATTTGAATACTCCAGCGTGCAAGGAGCTATCGTTTTCAAAGGTCAAAATTTTACCTTCAGCTGCAGTATAAAGACTTAGAAGTTTTCAGTTAGAACACTTCAAAGTGGTTAATTTTTTAATTTCTATATGAAGTTTGTCAAAAGAGTAACTTACCTATTATGCTGAATTCCACAGACTACAACAGGTATATTTTCAATAGGAACAATGGGAAGCAAGTATTTATTTTCTACTTGTACCTTTGAAAGTACTTCCCCATTCATCCCAAATAAATTAAGTCTACTTAATTATAAAAAGGCATTGAGGAACTGATTCTAAGTTGTTTTTAATCAAGTAAGTGAACTGTGTATATGTTTAAAGTTTTGACCTTGAAGACCATCCAACTGCCTTCATAAATTAAAATACTTCAATAAATCTGAAATATTATCACTTGCATATAAATGATACAACCAGAAGTCCAACATAGCAATGTAACTATTGTAAAGTTCCAGATAACCAGTTCTCTTTAATCACAAAAGTAATATTCCTCAAAAAAAGCCAAAAACCCACACATCATCCAGCTAAGGACAAGAGGCTGTTATTCACCTCAGTTTCAGAAACTGGGCATCTGTTTTAGGTAACCAAGTACTGACTTACAAACTACTTCACGAATTTTAACACCTACAGCCTTCGCTGCAAGGACTGAAAAATCTCACCCATCACCTACATGTCTCAAGAATCAGGTATTAGTGAGAATAAAAGGCAACAGCACTGCCACACTGTGCTCTGAAAACTGTCATTCACTTAAGACATGGGATGTGTTTTGCTGCTTTCTAGATTCATATTATATTAATCCTGCCTATAAATAATGGCATTTGGTCTGCCACCTTTCCTTTCTGTCCTGCATTCCTCCTATGAGTTACTTCATGTTTACTGCTCCACATTAAGCTCTTTTTCAGTCCTTTCAAGTTCCTTCCTCCTCACAAAATAACCCTATTGATAAAAATCTTTCTACGAGCTTGGAAGAATAAAGATAATACCTCAAAGCATCTCTTGCCTTACTCTCAGGTCAATGCCCAGGTATAGACGACTGTACAGTCACCAGACTGGATGTAGGCTAGGTATAATACAATAACGTTCATCCTTTGCAAAATAAGCCACCAGAATCAAGTTAACAGACACAAATATTTAAAGCAAAGAAAAAAATAAAAATTGTGTGTCTTGTTAAGAGCTGCAGCTTGACATCAACACATAAATGGGAAAAATGTAGAAGCAGATACTACATCGGTGCACAAGAGAGTCCTAAACATGGAGGCTTTTAATGTAAATTAACACATGCCCTGTTGATCTTCCAGAAGACCTGGAATATGCTAATACAATTTCAATAAGAAATGAAATTCTTATGTGTATTGTAAAGAGATATATAACCCCATCTACTACATTTGTCACTTATATTTCCAGTCACTGTAAATCACGTTTTGTTTCCTTATCTTTTCCCCAGCCTCTATTTTCAATATTTTTTTCTGCCCTGTGCAGTCACAGCAATTTCCACAGTGACAGAGAATTGGTCATATCACCTGCATTGCTTTGATCAGCATCAGAATAAAAGTTAAAGAAAAAGCAAACTACTACCCTCCCCCACCCCCAAATCATATCCAACCTAAAGTAAAGTAACAGGGTCATCTTTCACTGTAAGGTATCCTGGGACAACAGAGCAAAACCAACAGCCTTCAACTTCAGGGAAACAGAGCAGTAATGTTACTTCATACCTGACTGAGGATTAAGGAAAAAAAAAAAAAAAACCAAACAAAACCAAACCAATCCCAAAACAAACCATATACCAGTTATAAGGAAAGGTACTCTCCCTTCTTGACAGGCCTGATAAACGAATCAGGCATGTGAAAGCTTGCACCATTTTGCCACCTATTTTACTCTAACAAAAGATAGTACCTGTCACACAAAGCTTGCTACACAAACTAGAAAATTTGATTTTCCTAAAATAATTAAAACAGACCTTGCCTGTAATAGCTGCTGTCACGCATGGAAGGTTTCCGAACAGATGCTCAGAGCTTCAAATCAGGAATAAAACCCTATTATACCTCAGATTTTTAACCAAGCAGATCCCGGAAGTTTTGTGCCTCCCAAAGGCAATGTGCTGCCTCATATAACTGTAAGCACAGTACACACAAAATTCGGAAGAATTTAGCTATATGAATTTCTGAAGACTCCAATGCATGCCAAGCACAATGAATATGCCTTTTTAGAGAGCCTGAATGGAACATTGAATTTCTTAAATGATTCACTTAAATTGCTATGTTGTAGTAGAAATCAAAGTTCTTAAATAACTCAGCCTTAACTAGATTGTGTATTAAAATCTTGATTTCTTTAAAACTTGATTGTAAAACTTGATGAACAAAGTACTTCAAATACAATAATGGTAGTTTTAAGAATAAATCTCAACATTAACCTTGGATAGCTATAACCAGTATCCCTGAATTTCAGGGTTATATTCCAGTATTTTTTCAAACAAGAAATAAGAGTCCAAATTAAATAAAGAAATCTGTAGTTTCATGTGATAAGTCAGAGACACATACGAGCATTGAGATATAAGTCTCAATTTTTCTATCTAGAAACTAGTAGAGCCACAGACTCTAACGTAAAAGTTATCTGATAAGTAGATTGCGCGTATTTAGCACAACTGTAGTTAAATTTTATAAAACAACTCTGAGCATGTCAGGGTTGTTTTCAGTTTTGCTTCTATTCATTTTTTCCTTCTACTGCAGCTAGATGGTGCAGAAGAACAGCAACGTGTTAGCCAGACTCATATTTAAAGGGGTACCACAGCCTTGCAATTCTTGAAGTCGTCTCCGCTAGTGGAGTAAGATGACAATTCATTTATCTTTTAGTACTGGGTTACAGTTAGGTCTGAAACAAGTGTTTTGTCAGTGTTCTGAGCTAACCTGTACTTTTAAGTTTTGAGCAGCTGTCAGCTGTAATTATACTGTCACTAATAATTCTCAGTTCTAAAGATGCCCATTTTAATGATTCGAGGAAGTATTCCATATTAACGCTGAAGTCAGAATTAATTCAGGCCATGTATAGATAGCTGCAGAGATCCCTGCCAGGAATTTTTCCACAATCTGCCCCTGCATTACTGTGTCACAGGAGATCAGTCACTTATGATCATCATAACTTCCATCTCCCTAGCAATTTTATTAGCTGCATAGAAGTTAATAAATAGTTAAGAATACTACATAAAATGGACCATGAAGAATTAAGAGGCACTATAAGGCTCCGTGAAATGATGGCATTTGATATAAGAGAGAGTCTAGATATTCTTCCAATCTCAAGCTCCTAAATTAAAGTGTACATGAAAAGTAAAGTACTCTCATTTACATGAGGATTTATTTTTTAAACAGCAGCTAAGCAAGACTCATCTAAAAAAGTAAGATCAAGAATTCCTAGGGACCGCAACAAGTATTTTTTTCAGGAACCAGAAGATCCCCAAAGTTGGTCTCAATCGCTGCTCAGCTCCCTGTGACAATGCAAGAAAAATTATGCATTATACGTGTTACGTTTTTTAAGTCATGAAAGCTCTCACACCATCACTACTCATATCTATGCATCCTTAGAGCGTTTCCCATCGTGCATTTGTTAGACAAAGTGCCTGGAAAGGCGACTGTGAAAAGCAAGGAATTTATGAGCAATACGGCCTTCCAAGAAATGCACCTACAAGATTCAGAAACAAAGCTAAGGTTAGCTGATTTTCACCGCATTATTACCGATATATCTGCCGTATTAAAACTTCCATGTCACCAAGGTTACATAAGGCCTGCATACCAAGTTCATCGTGCAAACTGCTACCGCCTACAGCAGATGCAGTGGCATGTGATGCTTCTAAGTGGACACTCCCATTTCTCACCAGCAAGGAGGCGCTAGCGCCCAGCACAGCGGCCTGGGAAGGGGGGCGGGACTGCACTCTGACCTGGGAGGAGGGCTGCTGGCCTTGCTGACCATCTTGAAGGCTACGAGAAAACACGGATTGGGGACACGTTACCAGGAAGAAGAGAAAAAGAGCTAGAAGTGAAGCAAAACAAGACGGTTTAGTTGAAAGAGGAAAACTTAAAAGAGCATAGCATTAAGAAGCTACTTATTAGGGTTAAGATAACCCATAAGTTCCACATAACAGAATATTTGGACACTAGTTACATCAGTACCCTAGAGATACAGTTCCTGTCCTACTCCTTTAAAGCAGTATTGCTTTCTAACACCTCCCCAGGTCACTCTCAAGTATATTCTTTTAAGTCTTAATTTGTGGCTGCAAAAGCAAATTACTGGTACTTAGTCTAATTGTAGACTAACCTGAGGTATCACCTACATACAGCAGTGACTATTCCAGGCTTCTCATGATAGTTAGGGTCCTTTTTGCTCATCAAACTATGACTTGATCAACTTTTTAGTTGGCTGTTTCTTTTTTTTTTTTTTTTACAAAAAAATCCCCCTTTTTTTTTTTTTTTGTCACAATAACATCACCCTTCTTGCTATTAATCTGCACTCTAACTACAGAATGTCTTTTTAGCTTCGGTCTTTAAGCCCCACACTACCACAGTCCTTGTAGACAACTGTAGTTAACCCTTTGGATTCAGAATTTTTTGAACATATTAAGAATGTTTATAACAAATTATTAACTGCCAAAACTTTAAGTCTATTTTGAACTTACTTTACAGTAGAGCAAAAACTATTACTCAGTACTATTACCACAAAAAAAAAAAAATCTTCTATACCCAGACACATACCTGCACCAAAAAAACAGGTCTTAAAAGTCATCTTGGGCTTCAGACAAATTTGTAAGTTTACAGCCTTATGAGTAGACAATGCTTGAAAACGTTAGTTCTCCTCCTCACAACCTTCTCTTCACAAAACTATTTTATAAAGCTATTTAACAAAGTTAGATTTTTTTTAATATTAAACAAAGTGATGTGCCAAAATATATGGCGGTTACACTTCCATATCACATCTACTTTGTAGAATTCATGTTTATATTATCCTTCATTTTGTGCATTTAAAGAAGTTACATATCACAGTCGTTAGCTGTGGGACGCGATCAAATTAAGAATTTTTTTTATACAGAAAAAAGAATTTATATTTTAGAGACTATGGAAAATGTCTTAAACACTTGAAAAACATTCTCTATCAACTGTTGCTTTTAACTTTTCACAGTTTACAGTGTGATGCTACAGCTGGCAAGTTAGGCAACTGAAAAAGCAAGATCTTACTAAGAATCAAGGGGTTATATCTGTTGTACTTGCTTTTAACAATATTTTCTAGAACATCTACTTTTCAGGTCTCTTGTTAGAGCACCGCTGGAAAACAAAATATGGATATAAGCATAAGAACAGGTGTTAAGAAAAGCTCATGCAAAATAAAGCTCATGCATACAGCTTATGAGATAAAAAATTGCAACTCAACATTATTGTACTCTAACATATTTGAATCTGAACTTTAAATTCAGTGGTTTTGCTGCTATAGACATGATTTTCAGTAAGCTAAGTGGCAATAAAAGCCTTAAGAAAGCTCACAGCTATGCCAGCCTTCATTGTCTCTCTTTATCAGCAACACCAAAACAATGCTAAACAATACCACTTTCCCTTAAATAGTAGCTCTGTATCAAAAGGTATATACAAAGTCGACCTTTCAGTGGTTACCCATCTGTCACAATAAAAAAAAAACCCTAGACATTAACAGATTGCACAGATATGCAAGACGTACATTTATTCTCCGCCTAATTAATAATTATAAAAAATGAATTTCTGCTTCAGACACTTATGTTCTTGTATCAGACACACATGCATACACCATTGACTACATAGGATGCCAATGCATACTTATGTTTAAAGTGCCCAAAACACTGTTGACATTTAGGCAGGACAAAAGCAGGGGTGGTTGGTTGTTTTGTTGTGGGGCTTGTTTTTATGTATGTTTGTTTTGTTTTTAAGTTACCAGGCAAACTACTCTTGTATCTAATTTAGCATCAAACCAGCAGTTTACTAGACCAGGTTTTACTTAAGTGCCTATCATTGCCAAACGCATACATACATAATGCCATTGTCTCTTTTGCTAGATATTCCACAGAGGAAGTACAACATAATTGCAATAATGGACAGGAAACTAAAAAAAAATAAGATCAGGTAGAACACAAGTTCTAAGGGAACATCCCCACAACATCCAATTTTATGCAAGAGTTAGAAGATTAGGAGACTAAAGTTTTGCTGGGAACAATAAGAAAGAAGTAACATCAGGGCAACTAAAGATTAGTAAATCTAATACTGTTAGAAGTTTAACACCTGAAGTCATACAGATTAGCAATATGGGGAACTGGATCGAGGCAGCTCATCACTAACATACACAATTCATGCCAGTACAGTTGCAGTGATCTTTTGGAAGGATCTTGGTGGTAACTGGCTAAAAATATCTGTATTTCTTCACATTTCTTCATTATGCACAATTATTTTTAATCTTTCCTGGGGGTTTCTTCTTCCAGCAACACAGAATTTACACTCAAATTATGCTACTCATATACAGGAATGTTTTTCAGACCATTCTCAGACCATAGAAATCGTAAGAGTAATAAATACAATTTTGCAGATACGTTCCACAGTTGGTAGTTCAAATGGAATTTATGTCAAACAAATCTGAAAGCACTTTGGCATTTGGTTGGAGTAAGGCAATTTAACTCCAATCCAAGGGACAGTCATTTAGCATCACAAACAATGCTTTGAGCAAAGTAACCTCAGTAAGTATTCAATTCTGAACATATGCTTATAATACAAGTATTTTTGGTAATGTGTATTATTATGTCAGAGAGACTAGAGTTGCGACTTTTTAGTTTTATTTAGAACAGAACAAATTTAGATAACTGGAAGGTGCAGAGAGGAAATACAAGGCTAGAATATTTGTTCCGCTTTTTCACCCTTGAACATATTGTCTGATTAAAAAGTTACTTCCACCAACTTCAGTTTTCTCATGATCTCACTGAAGTTCAGCTTATGCCATGGGAACCTCAACGACTGCACTAACATGTGAAAATGAGGCAGCTGTCAGCCTCAGTTTAAGACAGAGTCCTTTATTTGCCCTACTTTCTACCTGTCTAATAGAAAGAAAACTGACCGTTTTCTAGCTTATGCACAATTAAGAAGCTCTGATTAGTCTGCGCAGCCTCTTATGAGCCAACACAAAACTATACTACACTCCCTCTTAGAAAAAAGAGAAAAAACACATGAAAACCATATCAGAAGCAAGTGAACGCAATGCAGAGCAGAGCAAAAGTGATCCAAGAGAATGCAAGGTTTTAGCATCCCTCACTATGAAGTAAATCACTAACTTATAGTTGAACAAGCTACATTCAGCAAAACCAGAAGCTTAATACAAAGTTACCTGAACTGTGATTACTGCTAGATACTGCACTAGCCAGTAAAAACACATCTAACTAGGTTCAATCCTTGATGTGGCAGAAGTCAGTCCTTCATTTCCTAGATTTTAGGTACCATTCTTGCAATCCCCCTGCCTGAGGAAAATTTAGAAACTTAGTCCTTGATTATTTCAGTGGTGCCACACAGATGGCATAATTCTTCCCCCATCCTCTACTGTAAAGTATTTTCTTTTTATTTGCTCAGTTTCTATAGCTTTTTCCAGTTAAAAAAAAATTACACAAATATTCCTGAAACACAAAAGCAGACTGCTCCTATTACTGAAAGATAGCTTCGCATAGGAAGGAAGATGATTAAGAATACACAACATATACAATTATTCCTGCATATTTATCATATAACTGGAGGAAGAATTATTTTGATATGTACGGGTGAGTGTTCCTTCATCTACAGGCAATGTTCTGCTCACCAGATTCTCCAACACCGTAGGCAACCACGATGATGGAAAGATTTAAAAAGCAAGTTTAAAAAAATTATTGTGGTTGTTGGTTTTGCTGTTCAAGCTGACAGACCAGAGCTGCTGTATGTAACGTATCAATAGGCTCAGTATTGTTAACAAATGGGCCAGTGAAGCCTGGGGACTCCTGGGATACATGTATGTAGTTTATCTTAAACATTGCCAAGGCACGCAAAGTGCCACACAATTACATTTAATACTGAGCAATACTGTGCATTGCTATTACTTCATTATTTTTCTTTTGCTGGAAAAAGCTACAGGATGTTCATACAATGGTTTACCTGCATTTTAGATTTGGAACCTTTGCACATATGATTTGGCTCTTTATAAAAAGTTCTACCACTTTGTTATTATGTTTATCTCTCACTATCTACAGACATGAAAAGTTATTAAGGTACTAGTACCTAATGTTTACTTTCTTAAAGGAAAGAAAGCCAAAATAAGGAGTGATAAATAATATTTTCTTGGGTTCTTTTCATTGCTTGAAATTAGAAGTTTTTAAAGTTTTCGATAAAAAACACTGAGTCTAGGTTTGTTAGCATTAGTTCATTTTGTTATCAATCTGAAATCAGCTATAACATGTTAGAGACGGGCTATCCTGATCATTTTGAAAATAGTGCCACATATACATGCACAATTCAACAAGCCCACAGTGACATGCAGTGACAGCTCAAGGAGGTTATGGTGGGGAAGGAAGTAAAAAGTGCTTTTCTGGCAACACTGGTGGGTGTAGGGAGAAGTGGTCTGCTACATGCATGCTAAATATGGTGGAACATTTAGATACCCTACCTGAGGGGTGATCCGATGAGCAATGTAGGAGGGGTAGGGTTACTCCCTGCATTGTGCCGGCGTCGTACTGCCTGACGCCTAAATGTGCTGCGTTCACGACGAAATGTGACAGTCTCCTCGCTGGCTTGTGCTGCTGCATCAAGACAGACTTTAGGTCAAATAAGAACCCATCCTAGTTACGTACACAGTAACTTAAGACTCCTTTCTTCCCCCTGACCCTCCCCAAGTTAATGAACTTGACTTGCAACAACAGAATTAGCTTATGCAATGACTGTTCAAATAACCTGCCTCAAGACAGAATCACAACAAACAATTATTAGTAAAAATTTGGGTGATTGGGTGTTTGGGGGATGGGACTGTCCTTGAATACAGAGCTTTTTTTTTCTTACCCCCAGATCCAAATACCCAGGTTGCAAAAAAAGTTGGATATCCCAGATCTCTTCCATTTGCACAGGGCAGGAAGAGACAGAACTGATCTAACACCTTATCTCATTTAATAGATAGTTAAAAGAGAAGCCTAAAGGACAACCTAGAAAGGTTATCTGCCACTCCTCACCATAGTCTCTTAGTTTTATAACTTCTGCCAAACTGGTAGGGTTGAGGTTAACCTCATTGCACCTCCTCAGGGAACAAAACAGAGTTGTTTTTCCCCCCCCCCCCCCTCATAAGCACCAAGGGATACACGTGGCTCATTTTAGACTAGTTACAGTATGATTTGGAGGAGCAGGGGGTTGAGATTAAGTGAGAGAACAACTTCTTTGTAAGAATCGGTGGGTTTGTTATTTCAACACACCCCTCCCCAAAAAAAAAACCCCAAAACAAAAAACCCAAACAAAGTTTAGTCCACTTATAAAACAACACTAAAAAACAGTGTGTACTCAAGGCAGCATTAAGATTTTTCCACAATTACCCCCCAAAATCCACCTGCACTCCCTAAGCTTCACAGTCTGAACAACTTTAGATTTGGACTGCTTCATGGTGTGTCTACAATGTCAGTCTTCCTCCTGAACCAAGGAAGCTACTAACCAATTTGAATGCAGAGCACTAGAGAGCTCAAATGAATGGGTCATAGAGAAAATAGGTTTTGGCAGGGAAGCGAAAGAGAAGAAAAAAACCAAAACTTGACATGAAGTCAGTGCAAAAGAAGAACCATGATTTTGAAGGGGAAGTCACAATTTGGTAGCCAAGAAGCCTGTTACTAGAGTGAGAAAACCAAGGATTGTGTCAAGCAAAAATAAAAAAAGAAAAAACACTAAGGGAGTAATGCTCTTTTATGGCAGAAAGATCACAGGCAGGGTAGTCCATGTTCACTTATTCACATTTCAAGTTACACCATTTCTGTCATTAAGCTTTCAAAACTTAGCAGCAAAGAATCTAACACTGGTCTACAGGGAATAGCAACCTACAGCAACCTACTGCTGCTGTGTATTACTGCCATAGCTCAAGCAATAAAGACCGCATGGAACTAGAGTCTAATCCCACCCATGAACCACAGGTTATCAAGTGAATACTGTATAGAATCATAGAATGGTTTAGGTTGGAAAGGACCTTGAAGATCGAGTTCCAACCCCCCCTGCCATAGGCAGGGACACCTCCCACTAGACCAGGCTGCCCAAGGTCACATCCAGCCTGGCCTTGAACACCTCCAGGGATGGGGCCTCAACAGCCTCTCTGGGCAACCTGTTCCAGTGCCTCACCACCCTCAAAGTGAAAAATGTCTTCCTAGTGTTCAATCTAAACACACTCTCTTCCAGTTTGAAGCCATTCCCCCTTGTCCTGTCACTACATGCCCTAGTAAAAAGTCCTTCCCCAGCTCTCCTGTAGACCCCCTTTAGGTACTGAAAGGCCGCAATAAGATCTCCCCAGAGCCTTCTCTTCTCCAGGCTGAACAGCCCCAACTCTTTCAGTCTCTCCTCATAGCAGAGGTGCTCCAGCTCTTGGATCATCCTCGTGGTTCTCCTCTGGACACGCTCCAGCAGGTCCATGTCCTTCTTATGTTGGGGACTCCAGAGCTGGACGCAGTACTCCAGGTGGGGTCTCACGAGAGTGGAGTAGAGGGGCAGAATCACCTCCTTTGACCTGCTGGCCACACTTCTTTTGATGCAGCCCAGGATGCGGTTGGCCTTCTGGGCTGCGATCGCACATTGCTGGCACATGTTGAGCTTCTTGTCAATCAGCACACCCAGGTCCTTCTCCTCAGTGTTGCTCTCCAGCCACTCCCCGCCCAGCCTGTATTTGTGCCTGGGATTGCCCCGACCCAGATGTAGGACCTTGCACTTGACCTTGTTGAACTGCATGAAGTTGGCTTGGGCCCACCTTTACAGCCTGTCCAGTCCCTCTGGATGGCATCTCTCCCCTCTATCGTGTCTACCTCGCCAAACAGCTTGGTATCATCGGCAAACTTGTTGAGGGTGCACTCGACCCCACTGTTCATGTTGCCAACAAAGATGTTGAACAGTACAGGTCCCAGTACCAACCCCTGAGGAACACCACTCGTCACTGGTCTCCACTTGGACATCGAGCTGTTGACCACAACTCTTTGAGTGCGACCGTCCAGCCAGTTCGTTATGCACCAAGTGGTCCATTTGTTGAATCCATGTCTCTTCAATTTAGAGACAAGAATATCATGTGGGACAGTGTCAAACGCTTTGCACAAGTCCAAGTAGATGACATCAGTTGATCTTCCCTTGTCCACCACCGCTGTGACCCCTTCGTAGAAGGCCACCAAATTAGTCAGGCATGATTTGCCCTTGGTGAAGCCATGCTGGCTGTCACCAATCACCTCCTTGTTTTCTGTGTGCCTCAGCAGAGTTTCCAGGAGGATCTGCTCCGTGATCTTGCCAGGCACAGAGGTGAGACTGACTGGCCTGTAGTTCCCCGGGTCTTCCTTATTTCCCTTTTCGAAAATAGGGGTTATGTTTCCCCTTTCCCAGTCAGCAGGAACCTCGCCAGACCACCATGACTTCTCAAATATGATGGCTAGTGGCTTAGCGACTTCATCTGCCAGTTTCCTCAAGNAGAAAGGTTTTTTTTGTTTGTCTTGATGTCCCTGGCCAAATTTAGTTCTATCTGGGCTTTAGTTTGTCTAACCTGATCCCTGGCCACTCGAACGATTCTTCTGTATAAAACTTCAGTCTGTAATTTGCTTTAAAAGCCAAGAAGCCACATGAAGAGATTACTTTAAGATCAACACTAAAGTTGCAAGCATTTCATTACCAAAACATCAAAAATTAAGGACATCCTTAATTCAGTCCTTTCCTATATTGACAGGAAAACTGTGGGATTGCTCACTTTCTCCTCCATGGCTGCTTTTTTATTCTAAGCATGAATAGATAATAGTTCATTTTCAGTGTATTTCAGCAAGAATTCAATACATTTCTCTTGTGGTTTAATATGCGGCTTTATGTTTTGTTTTAATACACAGCCTGATTTCTTCAAGGATTTCTTTATAGCTCTCATACTTGAAGTACTGGAAAAGCGAAACACACTAAACAAGATAGCATGAATCCTGACTTTTTTCTGGTGGATTAAGTTAACACAGAAGAGGTCAAAACTGCCCACTAATTTTGATTGTCAATTCATAAAGCTCAGTTTTTCCAGTGTATACATCAGCATATAAAAACTCATATTCACAACACAGCTTCCACTGGCTTCAGATGCAAAACCAATTCTACACATTTCTGCTAATCAGGTCATAGTTAAGCACTATGAAATAAAGAACAGTGACTAGTCTTAACTGAAATGTAAACATCTTAATTACCATTAAGATGGTAAACATCAGCATTACATCTTAATTACCATTTGCAACCACTTAGCAAAAGCAGCACTTAAGTGCAATTCTTCAAGGCAGCACAGTTAGCACTGACTTAACACTCACAACATCTGCTTTTCTTTTCATCAGTAAACATCACCTTCTGCAAGCACTGGAGCTCAGATTATGGAAACACTAAAGGTCCTTCCTACACAGCTCCAATTTATCACTAAAGCAAGTCTACCTCAAGCACTGACTGAGGCAGTGTCCTGTGAGAGATAAACATGTTTGAAGATTTGAAAAAAAAAAAAAACCAACAAAAAAAAACCCAAACCCCAAAAATTCATATGTACTTGGGTATTAAACTCAAAGCTGCACAGCCAAATAGTTCTGGCATTTGCTAACTTTTCAGTATTTCACTTTAACCTTTAGAAATTAAAGTAGATCTTGGTGTAGCTTTCTTCCTAATCTGCCAAGGGATTTTTGATTTATCTTGAAACTTTTGTTCAACACACATCTTCTATATATGCTCTTCCTGAATGTGGGTGGTGACATTCAGGATCACTAAGCAAGTCTAAAAGTTCTTTAAAAAGACTGCAGAGCTTTACAGCCCAACAAGCTCCGAGTCTGCTAACATTATGCAACACCTCAAGAAGCTGCATGGTGAAACCATGACTAAAGAAAGTAAAAGAAAAAAAAAAAAATCTAGTTCAGCAGAAAGGATTACTGTTTGAAGTGTGGAAAGCCAAACTGAGCAAAGTTTGGTTTTGGCTGTTTTGCTGGGGGTTTTTTGTTTTGTTTGTTTGTTTTAAAAAACACCTTATTTTAAAGAACACACAGAATTAAAAAAAAAACCCACAAGTATGTAAAGCTACTTACATTAATACGTATTATTTGTGTTTCTACTTGTCTGTAATGGGAAGCCATACAGCTGCTCATGAGTTCACCAGGAGGATGTAAATTATCATCTATCATGCTCTGAGAGCAGTTTAATCATAGTTTTAACATAAGCTTCCTTTAATATTTACAAAGTAACAGTGTTTTGATGTTTAAAAACAAAACTAAACAAATAGAAGTATCCCTGTAGAACAGCTTTTTTTTTTTAAAAAAAAAAAAAAACCACAAAACCAAAAACATGTCTTTAGACCACTTATACTTCCCCCATGCTACTACTTACAACCACTTACTCTAGACTCCAGAAAGGTAATATCCAACATCTACACTCATGTACAAAATCTAGATGTAATAGGGAGAGATAACATAGGTTAAACTTTTACAGTTCCTCCTTGCTTTAAATAAGCAAAGGAAGACAAACCTTTCAGCTTACAGAGTGTTTGTTGTTGAAGTCTGTTCCACTTTTCTGCTTTACTCTAAACTTCCATGTTAAAACACTACACTTCACTAGTGTCAAGAAACTTAAGTACGAATTTCTTCTGCATGCTGTCATATGAATTTGAGCCCCCAACGTTATCTGTTCTCAAGAACAGAAAAATCAGGTTTTGAAGTTCAAAGGTACAAGTTAAAAATACGAACCTATATCCCAGAGATAAATAAAATAAGAAGCGAAGACCTAATGACAACTTTGTAGCAAACTTAACCATACCACACCTATTCCCAACTATAATACATCTAATTTCAAAGAGAAAATAATTTGACTTTTGTAACTGTTAATACAAATGTGCATACAAACACATACTTACTAAACTTCATCCTTTTTTTCATTACACTTCTGATTGGAAAAAAGCCAAATTAGCAGTTACACACTTAGAAAGTAATGAAGATACAATTTCGTCATCACACGTTTGGAATGATACTTTCCCAATAAAAGGACTAAAGTTTTTTGTAGAGAAAATTCTAGAACAACAAATAATTTACTTGCCTTTGCGAAACAACTAGGAGTATCTGACCATAGGTTGAACTATCCTGCCTGCAGGTTATGCCCTTCCAAAATTTCTTTCTATAATACACAAGTGTTTTTGATGTAAACTTCTGTAATGCCTCAAAGTTTTACACTACAACTATACAATTATTTTATGATGCACTAGCTTTAAGAAACATAAAATGCAATTCCCCCACTCCCCGAACAGGAACATTTACATACACAAGTCAAAACATTTAGAACATCACCCTGCATGTATATATCACTGCTTCTAACCCAAACTTAGAAGATGGAAACTGAAGCAGCATGAGACAAAAAAGCAGAATTTCCAACACTCTATTGCAAAGAGCCCCATTTCATTTTTGCTAGACAAAAATGCTAAACCCATTGCCTCAGATAAATTCTGAAATACAATTCCCAAGTAAGAAGATTCCTGGAAAGATATGGCATGGAGGTAAGAGATAGGTAAAGTATCCATATGGTATACCACAGAGTTCTCAGGGTAAGAACTGCAAACTTCAGTCTGACTGGAAAGAAAACAACACACCCACATACAATGGAAACACAATGTCTTCTCAGGAAAGAAAAAAAAAATACATCACTTGAAGTCTAGATGGTTTTGAACATTAGTCAGATTAAGCATGGTTAAATGTGTGCATGGAACTGAGTGATGCTTGGACATGCCATTTCTCTTCCTATCAAATGGAAATTGTGATCTATTTTCAACTGCTTGTAATGGTCAACCCTACAAATTCTCAGTGAGAGCTGAAATTAATAATTTATGGCTCATGCATTCACATAAGCAATGAAATCTTGTCTTCTAATACTGAACACAGACAAATAGCTGAAATTTTGCTATTCTGTATTGAGCATATCACATTTGTGTTGAAAACCTGAGAAAAGCCATACCTCTCACACCTGTTTATTGGTTAACACCATTTGCAGTTTATTCTCATGTGCCCTAACACTATTTTAAAATCCATACTTGTAAGACAGCCAAGTATAAAAGGAATCTGTTCAGTCTGTATATTCAGTATACAGTTATTAATCACCATGGATTATGCACCATTGTAAGACCTATGATTGCATGGATTTCTTATACTTCTCTGATGAAAAAAATCAAGATATTGGCTTATAGTATTACAACTTATTGTGGACATTTAATGAAAAATATCACAAATGCCATTTTCTGAAGAAGGGAGATGTGGGCAGTAAAGGAGAAAATGAAGAACAGAGGGACCTCTCTAAGATATAAACTTTTGCTAGAAAATAGGGCAGAGGATAACACCACAAGGAAAGCTTGTCTTAAAAAAGAAAAAAAAAATTGAAAGAGAAACAAGGGAAGTAAAGCCCAAGACTTCAGTGTTGTGGTTGAATGTATGAAAAAAACAAGTTTGAGACAAGGCTGGAGGAATATTTACAATTACGTCAAACCAGTCACTACAACAATCTGGAAAGCAAAACACTGTCAAGCAGGGAACAACCAGGACAATGAAACCATCTGTTTTGAATTCCCAACCAAACATTTTTACAGACCAGCTTGACAGACAAATTTCTATGCTAATACCAAAGATAAAACTAGGACTCTCAGTTATTCTACTACACTGTGTTTCCCACTTCAATTATTTCATTTTTAAAAACATTGTTAGTAACACAGACTTCTTGACTATAATGTTAATGGCCTTGGGGTCAAAGAGCTAAAGCTATGACCTAATCTTATCCCCTGCCCAATATAGTCCCTATATCCAGGGATTTGGTTAGCAATAGCTAGTAGCATGTTCATGCAGCAAATGTTCATAACTTACATCAATCCTTATGAAACTTAATTCTGATTTTGTATTCGGATTTCTTCACCTTAAGGAAAAGATGCTTTAAATCTTTAGAACACACAGCCTTTCCAGCTAAGTGGTGTTCTATATTAGTATATCATACAAAGAAAGTCACGTTTGCTTTGAGTGAGATTCCATTAACTTAACACCAAATGGTAATTAGTAGCCAACTTCAATATATCCTGGAATTACATCTCATAGCTACATTTGGCAGCAATATGAGCACTTCCATTACAGCTCAGAGAGCTCTCAGAACTGTTCTCAGCTGTACACGTAACAATAAATCCAGGTACATCTACAAAGGAGCATGAAAAAAGTGGCTTATATACTTAACTTAGTAGATGCAGCTTCGTTTACACCAAGTATCAAAAATTCTTATTCAACTCCTGTTTGGAATGAATACTTGGCAAATTTATGAACAACACATGCTACTTGTCAACAAAATTGAATCATTCTTTCCAAATCAAGTAAAGATTATTGCAAGAAGTAGTTGCACAAACACTACCAATCTAAGACATTTAAACAACTCACTCCCACAGCAACTCAAAGTATTTGAAAAGAACTACTACTTCTGCTTTCTTTGGGAGGCTTGAGCGAATTTAATCAGAGTAAAGTTTTATAAATAACACTCCCAGGGAAAAAACAAAGACACAAAAGATTATATTAAGTGTATTTTGCTTCATTTTTAACTTTTGGTATGTGTTATAGTGCTGTTCCATGCCTTTTTCAATAAATATCCTGAATTTCCCTTAAGCAGCCCTACAGAACTTTAGGTAGAATATCTACTACCTCTGTAGATGCCATACTAAAGGAGCATGTTTCTACCAAGTGACAGAAGTCTCTTACCAGTAGTACTCAGGGCTTTTGCCAAGCAATTACACACTGGCTCTCAACAGCAACTGCTGTGAGTTGGACAAAACCTCGGGTTTTCGTTTGTTTGTTCCTCATCACCACCTTTATGGAACCACAAAGTATCAGGAAGATGTTAGTTATTTTGGTCATTAGCCATCTACCGAAAGGCCCTGTATTATCCACAAATACCAGAAAGTGGACAAAAAAGACAGGACAGAGTCTCCACACAACATACCAAAACTGCATTTTGCTTTAGTCAGTAGCGATTAACAATTAGTAGATGCAAGATTCATATCAAGTGTTATTTCATTGCTAAGTTCCCAAACTGCAGTTCCATTTCAGCCTCACACATCACTCCTAATGCTGTTTACATCTTTAAGTGTTTAATGGCAACATCTCAGCTCTACTGAGATGACAGAATATTCAAAATCAGAGGTAATTCTGTAAAACTCAACCTTTACACACAAAAGCTGTGACAGAACAACATTATGCTTTCAAAGTCAGATATTGGGAAGAGCTAACATTAAAATTTCTATGTCGTTCTTGAACCAAATGCTGTGTATATTATGACACTGCTAGTTGACATCTAAAAATCAAATAATGGAATACACTCTTTTGGTTCCAGTAAAGAACATCACATACAAGAGAGCCCCTTCTACTGGCTAATCTGCTTTATCTGATCCAGTTACAGAAGGGGTCCTGCCAAATACATGAACAGAGTGAGTTAACATACACACAACCAGATTACAATAGCTTTACACATTTTTCAGTTTCTACCGTTTCTAAACTCTTTCAAAAGTTTGATTTCTCATGCAAAACTGTTTGGTTTAGCAGTTTGAATATGAACTCCCAGAAACCAGACCAGAAGCCCCATCTTCGGTAACTGTATTAATTCCACCTGCAGAAAACGTATCAAACTAAAGCCATCAGAAACACAGAACAGCTCTACAATAGAGCCAAAATAAGTAATGACCATAGACCACATGCAACATAAGCACAGCAGGCAAAAAGCGATATACTGGTAGCAACTGACATGACCATTGGCTGCCTAGCAGAGAACTGAATTGTACTTTTAACTTTGGAGAGGATACTGTCTAATGATTACAGATACGCTGAGCATATATGTATGAATGCATGCAGACTGAAGAGATGAACAGGTTTCCATATGCCATATGAAACACAAGACTCTAATCCAAGCTCACAAAACCCTATTTTGCCTGCCTGTAGAGATGTACTGCAGACCACAAAACACAAAAGAACAGTATGATCTGTTACTTCACTATCACAATGCAATGCACAGAAGGAATTACATTACATGCAGTTTTATTTACAAAAGAGTAACTCACTCAAGCACTTAAAGTAAATAAATAAATCTTAAATTACAGCAAGCTATAAAAGAAAGTAGCAACTTAAAGGGTGCACCTTTTACAATTAATATAGAACTGGGGGAGAACACTTGACTTTTCAGGTCAGCTCAAGTTTTACAAAACATCACTGTGTCATATACGGCATTATGTTGGTTCTTCAAATCTTTACAGACAGCAATCCAGAAATAGCATACATCTGACAGGAAGCAGACATAGAAGAGTATCAAGGTGGTATTTTAGAAATACCACTAGACATCTAGGCAAACTTTTAGACATCTAAACAACTTCATCTAACCTGTAACCCATCAATTCACTAGCTAATTTTAGAGACTGAGTAGTTAAACGAGGGTAACAACTATTGTAAGACATCTTCCATTTTTTTGTTATACATTCACCACAGGTATTTAATTACACAATTTTCAAATGCTGTTTGTCGGCATTTCAATGAACTGCAATTTCTATTCAAATACACAGGTTACCTTGTAAAAACTGAGTCATTCACCACTTCCTGGCATAATAAAACAGAAACGAAACTGCTAAGTTGTATCTGCTGAAGTATAAGATGTACAAATTTGTATAGCATCCTGCTTAGTACAAGATTACTAAAGGCCATATCCATTATGAAACACACTTTAACAGTTACACAAACAAGTAAGAATGTACTTTTTTAGTTTACTCCCTAAAGACTTAAGATAAATCAGTAATTATAACTTCATTTTAAGTCATATTTGAAGACTAGGAACAGAAAGCTGCTGGCTAAATAAGAGGAGGGGGTATTAATATCAGTCTTTTGGCTATCCAGCATGCATCTGTTAATTACTTGTTTCAGAAAGTTATCGTAAGCAATCACAGAAATCAGAAAATATTTATATAAAATAATCCCTTCAGCAGAAGGTTGGACCAGACAACTTCTAAAAGTCCCATTCAACCAATATTCTCTGATCTTAAAATCTGAACCAAGTTTACTCTGTAAATCATCTGCTACATGTAAATAATATAACTTAATAATAATAATATAATAATTTCCTCAAATAATTTCTATATACATACACACATATGATGTTTATTTATATTACACATGTATGTCTTAAAAACACTCCCAAAAGGTGAAGACACCTCAATAGTGGGAAATACTGAATATAAAGCAACTTAGAGACTCTAAAAAATTAAAATATTTTCTCTGGTTACTTTTAGTCACAGGTAAGCCCAAAGAAGAAAGACACAATTAAAGATACATCTGTTGCAAAATTTGNGAAAAACCAGTAGAAATGAAGGACAACACAAAGGAATTATTCAGATTGATCATGAACAGATAAGTTCAAAGTAATTACTCACTTGATGCTAGACATCACTGCATAAATATTTAAGTAATGCTAAAAAAAAGTGAGATTTTTGTTCTGCTTTCAAAAACAGGAGAATGACATTAATTTCTTACAATTATAAAGGAAATATTTCCTAATCTATTGGTAATAAAAAACATAAGATACAGCAACTGTTATTACTCATATGATGTCGACAAATCTGGACAACCTGAATCAAGACTGCTTCTTAAAGTCAGCGTGAAACCCATGGGTAAGTAATACCCAGGTGCTCACCATTTATTAAAAATACTAACAACTTCAAAATGTCCATTATTTACACAAAGTTTAAAGGGGAAACTGAAGAGAATTTAGCAAAAAAAGACAGCAAGACTTCCCCGCTTTAAGCTACTACAGATTTGTATTTTTAAGATTGCTTTTAAATGTGGTAGGGTTGGTCTTCCCTACATTTCACTCTTTAAAACAGCAATCAAAATATTTGGCCATATACAGCGATCAGTCATGCACTTATTCTTTCAGAATACTGACAACTAGTGAGTGCATATAAAGTCTAACATGTTCTGTAAGGTAAGGTATATTAATCCTCCTTTGCAAATAAGGAGAGGACCTTAACAGTTTTAAACTGTAATAACTCAAACCAAAATGAAATTAAATCTTGTGCCAAGGAAAGCATAGAATCAAAACAGTAAATAAATAAAGCAGACCTTTTATTAGGCAAATTACTCTCAGTAAACAAAAAAGAGCTGTCATTTTAACAAGGCATAATAAAACATGTGTTAAGTGTTTCACTTGCAGAGTTAGTACTAAAGAGCAACCTGGACTCTTTCACTAAAGCTACTGCAGAACTCTGTTACTGGGAATAATGGAAAGACAGAAAGTACCAATACATGCAGATTATTTTTTTTTTTTAAGTGAAAGCATCTAAATGGGTCTGAGCTAACTGTAAACCAGTCAAATTTGATCAGCAATCAATATACAGCTGAAATTCAGTGTAGCACACATCTCCACACCCCCCACCCCAAAGAAATTGTACTAATTTTTAGAGTTTGCTTTTATGTCAGTGTTGGGGGGGGGGGGGGGGAGAAACACCNAAACAACACAAACAAAAAAGAGGGAATAAAAAAAAAAGAACTATCCATCATATGCCACTGAGTTGGAAGTCTCTCCTTTTAAGATGGAAGAGTCACTATACTTTGCTTAAGCAGTCTAAATAACAAGGACAGTAAATTTGCTTCAATTTCTTAAAAAGATCTATGTCTTGATCTAGAACACAATTTTATGAAGCATTTGTGTGCTTAGCTAACCAGATTATCTGGTAGGTATTCCACTCAAACAATCCCAAATGTCAGACTGAGGTAATTAGCAATCCCATACTGCTCTGGAAAAGATATTTTAAACCCACTTATCTTCCATGACACAAAAAGCCTTCCAGTTAAGGCAGTCAATAAAGCTAACCAAGAAAAGACACTGAAACATCATAAAAGAGATATAAACAAAAAAACTACTAAGAGCTCCAACTTTTTTTTTAAATGCCCCTATTAATCTATATTAATATCAGCTTCTACAGGTAAGCTTAGTACTCACATTACACCAAGCAAAGCAATAGTTATAGAAAGTAAGAGGAAGCTACATTCCTCTCCAACACAGGAAGGTTATTGTGTTCTCATAACGAGGGAAAAAAAACACCAACCCAAAGTAAACAACACTATCTAGCCAACAATGGCAAGGCTAAGCAAAATCAAATCCCTAGGAGAATTCAGCTTAGTAACTAGACCATCCTAAGAGTGAACAGTTCAAGGCAGCATGGTAAGGGTTTTGGGATTTTTTTTTTTTTGATACCTCCTCAAGCCATTCCAGAGAGTTCATCTAAGAGGCAGCAGTAACTTCAATCAATCACTTCCATGTTCCCAATTTTCTAAATTGCACAATGTTTCAAACAAAATAGTCTCTCTTTTATTGTTAACATTTAAAATAGTACACATAATATGAAGTTTGAGTATTACAATGGAGCAGGTCTGATTTGATCACACATAATTTAAAGATACAACTCCAGTTAGCAAAGACTGCCAGTTACAAACCTGTAACAAATCTACCTACAGATTTCATAACATTTGTTTGAATACAACTCCCATTTCCACAGCTCTTCCAAGAGATTATGAAGGAAATGCTTTGTCAGTTTTACTAGGCAAGAACGGAGAAAAAGGAATACGCCTAAGTATAGCTGTAACCTAAGTCATAGATACCAGATTCGTTAACAAAATACAGCAAGATACTTCTGGTAGGTCATTTACTTACCTCCACTTGCTGATTCTTGCTCTTCCCCTTCAGGAAACGTAGCCTGGCTTGGTAAGCTATTCCTAGAACGAGTGACTGACTCTAAGTGTGAAGCCCTTCCCAACAGAGATAGCTCATCTAGCACCTCTCCTTCTTTGGCTTCCAAATCAGATTTTGAAGTGGTTAACTGTTTTATGTTACCTGGTGCCATTAAACTATTTGGGTCATTTAAACAAGCTACAGTACCACTGTCCAGGCTTAATACTCTGGCACGATTCTTGGCACTGTTTGTGCTAGAAGTCCGACGTGTAGATCGTTTTTTGCTAATTCCTTCAGAGCTTACATGGGTTTTGTGAGCATTTTCAGGGTCTGTGCCCCCACGTTCTTTAGAAACGTATTTGGTCTTTAGAGCACTGTACTTTCCCTCAGGAGACTGGCATGAATGGGAGGTGGTGCTGGAAGAGCTATCACTGCTGAACTGGTGAGCTGACTGCATACTTGACGTCCTGCTCAAGTCACTTTGATCACTGGAGTCCTCATCGTGACAAAACACAGCACTATGAGGTTTAGTACCAGATACACCTCGGAAGGAAACATATTCCCTGTGCCGACTTGAATCAAAACTACTAGCCCGCTTTTTTCCTGTCCTCCTCCGGCTGGACTTGTGGGTAGAGGCTGTTCGATGTATTAAACTAGAAGATTTTGGTCGGACATCTCCTTCTTTTTGCTTTCCACTTGTTTCTTTAGAAGCTCTTGAATCTGCTAACACAGCTAGTTTCTCACTCTGCTCATCTCTTTGTTCAGCAGCCTTCCCAGGTGGCCTGTCAGCTTGCGTAGTCAATTCATTGGCATGTGGGTTCTTATTGGCCTCTTCTGAAGCAGAGGCACCGAGACCTTTCTGACTGTGCATCTCATCAGATGCATTAGAACCCTTTACCTCTGGAACACCACTGTTAGTGCTCACTTCCACAGCAGTCCTTTCGCTACTAGTCCTTTTGTCAGTAGAACTACTGTCATCCTCTGAGTCAATACCACAGTCCTTTTTCTTACCGTCCTTTCTCTCTTCTCTAGGAGACTCCTCCTCGTGCTCTGACAACACGCTTTCTATATGTGTTGAGCTAGTATGTTCACTTTTATAGCTACTGATGGTACTGTTAGTGTCACGATCAGTCCCACTGCAGTAGCTTTCTGTTGAACCACTGCTTCTAGTACTCAGGCTTCTCAGACTGTCCACACTTTTGTCTGCTTTCAAGGATTTGCTCTTCCCACTCTTAGCCAATGGTTGAGGGCTGCTACTTTTCAGAATGTCATCTAATTGAAAAACTCCTGAAATGCAAGAGTTCTCAGCCAAGGACTCTCTGGATCCAGAAGGGGGCTTGGAAGCTTCTAACTCACTCACAGGATCTAGTCCTCGTCTTTGTTGATAAAGAGGGAAGTCATTTAGTGAAGCATCTGGAAAAGCAACAGCAGAGCTTGAAGTCCTTGGTACACCTCGTGGTCGATGATCCTTCCTATAGGAGTGAGAATGCAGAGTTACGAGTGAAGCTACTTCTGTGTCACATGCACTGGTTTTAGACTGGTCCACAAGCTGGTTGTTCGAGAGGCACACTTTGTCACTGTTGTCCCTTGGCAAATCCTGTCCAGAGGATAATGAAGGTTGGATGGAGACAAACGAGTCATTCGACACCAGACGAAAAAGCTTCCGATCAGTTGCCAAATCTGTTTAAGTACATATTTAAAAATGTTCATGTAAGTCATACAGTCAACTTTACAACTGCTTGTTTATATGAGATAAAGCAAATAAACTGACAAATCCATTTGCAAGTACTATGAATCACATTACCATTTAAAAGATTTCCTACCATCTGGGCAAACTTGACAAACTTTTTTTTTTTCCCCCAATAAAAAAGAAACCATCAACACCAGGTTAATCTTAGCAGCTAACAAGAGAACATAATTCTGACAAGTCCCCAACCTCCTTTATTGCTCCTATGTCTCAGACTTAATGTTTTTATGTACCCCAAAGTTTCTTAATTATAAAAGGGCACCCTGCCTTTTGTTTGATTTCCTACATGCAGTGAACTTTTTCCTGAATAATTTTAAAGTTTATGTGAAAACAGAGTAAACCCCACCAACTTTGAAGTCACAAAAAAAAAAAATCAACAAAATTCACCTTTCATACCAGATACCAAGTAAGCTCACACCTAGCAATGATACAGGCAGTGGCACAAGTCTATTGGTACTATAATGAAACTCCCTACAAAGTTACTGAGTTTTACTACCTCCAAAACCGGTGCTGTTAAAGCAAATCATGAGGATTTGCTGTTAGCTCTCGGTCAGAACAATTGTTTCTGTTATCCATCACAAGTGATCTCTTGGAAAAGTGTCCACCTGTAGGTAGTACTGAAGTCAGGCTACTTTCATTTTTGGTACTGTCACTAAGTATAGGAGATCTAGAGGCCAAGTTAAGTTACTACAATTGCTAAATTTTTGTAGAGTGCATTTGCACACGTGTAACAAGAGACTTCAGTTAGTCAGCTGAAAGTAGTAGAACACTGCTGCATATTACAACAGCACAGCCACCTGCAATCCTCTATTTCAAACATACTTTCTGCACTGAATCACACCGTAATGACTGAATCGGTCCAATTAAATTAGTCAAAATGAACTACAGTATTCCCAGAGTGAACGTCTTGCTAATCACCAGGTACTTTAAAATCAGCAAACAAAAGATTTCCCTACAATTTTATGCTCTGTTTTAGTCTGAGCAGATTTTTTCCTTGCAGTGAAGCTAAATGAAAAATGAGATCTGAAACAAAATTGGACAACAGAAGAATACAAGCTAGCAGTTTCCTTACATAGTAGGAAAAAACAATTACAAAACTCTGATAGCTTGCATATTAGAAGCAGTCTATAGGTCCAGAAACACAGAACGCCTCACAGGATTATTTACTTTACAGACATGCACGCCTGAGTTAAAAAAATTCATTTGGCTGTACTGGAAAGCAAAACAAATTAAGTCTACAATGAAGTCCATGAACCCCAGGCCACTTTCAGTACGAGAGAGATCATTTAGATACATGTAAGCTAGCTATCTTTCAGCATTAAGGAGACAGTAAATATTTATTACCTGCTGGAAGATACCAGAACATGAAACACAGAGCCAAAGAATAAAGTTAAAAGTATTCAAGCTATGCGTCCCAGGAACTTACAGTAATTAAAAAAGGAAACAGAAAGCTTCAAGATAACCTTTCTTAGAGTCTATCAACAAATTGCATGAATTTATTTAGCATATTAGGTAAAGGGACTTTGGTAACAAAATACCATGTTTAATATGCAGAAGAAGAAATTTTACCTTGTTCTTCACTCCCTTCTTTACATAGGCTAGAACTCTGGCCCAGACTTAAACTGATATCATCAGAGGTCTTGGCAGTGTCAGTATCTCCTGTGAATTCGAAGAAAGAAGAGTACTAGTGCTCAAAGTATTAACACATACATCTACACACACCACAGATTTCTTACCTATCATGGAAGACTGTTGCTTTTACTTCTTCATTTGAAGGTAAATAATTACAATATTACAGTTACAATACAAAAGAAAACCACAATAATTACAAGTAACACAAGATTTCTATTATCTTTTAGAGATAAGTATTGTTATTCTATTTTTTTTTATTTTGTATATAAGAAAGTTTTCATTCAAATACACAGATCTTCTATGAAGAACTGGAAAAGTATCTTACACAGAACCCAATGGAAATAAAGACTGTTTTTCTTCTTAAAGATATATCTATTTAATTATTCCTTTTTGCATGGTTGCCAATAAAAATGAGGGGTAAATTGTAACAAAATACTTGTAAAGATAAAGATAAGGAAGAATAAGGAAGGTGACAAAAATTCACAACTCATTTTCATTTGTCTTATTATTGGACTAATAAATTTACACCATAGCAACTCTGCATATTACAAATAATTTATCTTTTCATCTCAGAGGAGTTCACAAGGGCTGTCCTGGACAACGTTCTGGCTAGATACCAAGCTGCTAGAAATAATCAAGTCATTGAAATACAATACCAGGAGGGTGGCTGGTTGCACAGGACTCAGAATAGTAGGGAAAAGTCCATTCAAACCAACCCCTTGGCTCTACATTTACACGCAAGAGAAAAAAGTCGTTACATGGAAAATAGAGCACAGATTCCAGGATATTCGCTTCTAGTGTTTTAGGCACACAATTTGCAACACCAAGGAAGATTTCTTCCAATTAGTAAATGCTGTACTTAGCTCACAAGAAAGTTTTGAAGATGAACAAGGTAGAAAAATATTTGGAAACAACATAGTAAACAACAGTGATTTCAAGTGCTACTGTAAAGTAATTTTAAGAAGTAACCAAAAATCTCACCTTTGATGGTTGCTGCTGTTCCCAGACGAGATAACCCAGATCCAACCTAGAAATAGGGAATTACGTAAAAAGCTGTAAACCAACTACCCAACTGTTGTTTCCTATTACTGCAACGCATGCATTTGCCTATACACCTAGGACAGATTTTCAGAGGCACAAAAGCATCCAACAGCACAGTGCTGTAAAATCCTTTCTGACTCAGAATGTTTCAAATGCAAACAAAGATGACAAGGCATCTAATTATGTATCCAACTACATCACTGCATTATTCTGTTTTACAACCAATGTACTTGGAGATGTTACTATGCCGATTTTAAAAACCCTTTCTAATCTAGGCGTTTTCCTTGAAAATACTTAATGTGGAAACAAACTACTAGTGTGGTTGTACACTAATAACTGCCCTTGTAAAGCTGGATGTCTAATACAGTGATTGCAGTTGCCTAAGATGCTTAAATAAAACACCATGTTAATAAAAAAAACCCTTATCTGTTCAACATATTAAACACCAAGCTAAATCCAGAAACTGCTCCCATTGGAAAAGATAAAAATATTTAACAGGGTTAGTCTCCAGGTCTATCAGAGTTGATCCAATGACCAGGTAACCACAAGAACCTTGGTAAGCATTGGTACATGGACAGTGGCAGCAGCACAAACAGGGGATATGGCAGGGTGATCCCTGCTGGCAGCTCAATAAACTTAATTTATCCTAATCATTTTACTGTATCTTATTCCTCCCTCTCATTCCTGCAAATGTGATTTTTCTTTTGAAGAGTTTCTGAGTACACAGATTAGTTACCTCAAAGCAAGTAAACTGGTTACTGAAAGATCGTGCAGTATTCCTTGATCTATTCTTGGACATTAGTTACAATCACATTTCAAATTTATAGAATCTGCTTTTCAGCCATGTTCAATGGCTAACCGTCGGGCATGTACCTCCTCGTACAAAAATCTGCAGTCTGCCTTTCTACATACGTCCTGTAATCTGTAGCAGTTTATTTTGCAGAGGTGCTAAAGAGAACTTAGTCTTTCCTTCAATAATATTTCCAGTACCACCTCTCTCAAAGAACTCTAAACAACACACACAAATACATGTGTCAAATAATTAAACCACTCAGAAATAAGATAGGAGAAAGGCACTCAAAGGCAAAAATCTGAATCCAAGATACATAACAATGATGGCAAAAAATACTTTACTGTATACTTACTGGGATGCTGTTTTTCAGAAATCCCTAGTTCGAATGACTCAGGAAAAAGGGCATAATTCTACTAATTCTTCTCTGTAAGCACAGCAAATTTAAGGCAATCTGAAGATGTGAGCAGATTTTATTCAGCCATGCTACAGAAGAACAAGGGCTTTACTACACGTAATGCAGAAAAGCAGCTGGAGCTTGTTTAAGGCATTTTCTTTACTACACTGTCATGCATGCTTTTAGTTGGTCATTTTGCCATGTTTCAACTTTTTATTTTTCCCTTCAGTAACATGCCTTGCAGAATGCTGTAGCTGAATGCAAATACATCAGCACGGGAAAGCTATTTCATACAAAAAACTGAACAGAACTCAGATGCTTACTGCTCACATACCCTTTTGATGCTGCAAATTCAGTCTCAGGGGACTACTGAGCACTAATTTTATCAGCATAAACACATTTTAAACACTGTATGTCCTTTCACAGTAGCTTTAGCTGTTTTATAGTGTCAGCATTAAAGTACACAGGAAAGACCACGGAGCTTCCTCACAGGCTTTAATATTAAAACTGTTACTAGTATGTTTGGAATAGTTTTATTTCCAAAGGCCAATAAAAGAAACACGGTCCCCAGCCTCGTTCTGTCTTCCTACATAGACCATCACTTCCTATTCCTTTGAACACTACCAAATACCTGCTCCCTTCAAAGGAGAAAATCTCACAGAGTATCTTTGCTGCATAACGGAACATTATTCAGATAAAACACCAACATTAGCATAACACTGCACTACATTATATACTGCTTGCTCAGAGAGCGAATTAGAAGGATTTAGTACCATAATACCACACCAAAGTTTTCCACCTCATTCAAAAATAGCTTTTGTATCTTTAATATGATGCTGCATTGCTCATTGTCAACATAATCTTACAGTCTGGCCAGTCAATCTACTCATCCTCATGAAGACTCGGTAAAAGAAAGAAGCCACAACTGGTTAAACATCACAAGCCAAATAGAAGGAACAGCACATGCAGTACTATGGAAGCTGAATGCATAAATCTAGCAGACAGAAGGAAACAGAACAACTTCCCCAGTGAAATTACAAGGCAACTGGAGCATAATGAAGTTGCATTAAAATCTAATAAAGCCAAGTTCTTCAGCATTTTCATCTGGTGTGCAGCAGACCCTATTTATTGCTTTCTTCCCACCCCTGTTGAAGTGTCAAAATAGTGAAGATCTTGCAGAGGTCATCCAAAAATAAACAGTTTTAGTCTTTCCATTTCTACCAATTTATCTTGCTTTGTATTTCAGTAAATTAACATTTTTGACTGCAGAGTCTCAACTGTCAGGACTAATAACTTTCAGAAAACCATTTAGCATTGCAAGAGACAATCAGCAGTAGATATATTCTAAGAAGACTTAACAGAAGCCTCCTCAAATTCAGCACAACTGAAGTTTACCAATTAAGCATCTAAATGACAGACCAAACAAAAGTAACAGAGGAAAACAAAGTTAGAAGATAGGGATGAAATTACAACTTGAGCTACATGATGGCTCACTGATACCAAAAAGGAAGAAGGAAGCCCCCCACAGCAGATCTTAGTACTTATCTGACCATGCTCTGAGCCATTTTGATTTACTAAATCAAAAGCTAACTGAGAAAAAGGGAATTCTTTCCGACGGGACAGTAAACTGCCATACAAAATCTTGCCATTCCTAAAATGAACACAAGACAGGATGAGCAAGAGCTATGCAGCTGGGAGAGTGCAATCCCACCCTAATAATGCAGTCATATAATATAACAAGAAAAAAAAACAGCAAAGATTACTCTACAGATTGAAAAGCCAGCAGTACTAAAGCAACAACTGCAGCAGCTTTAATTCTTACCTGGTTGTTTGGATCTATCCCAGCATAAGAATTGCGTGAACTACAGCCAACAGGGGGAGTTGCTTCTCGTATGAACTCTGACATCTCAATCCCTCCACCAGGGTCACTGAGAGAAACATAGAAGAGAAACAAAGAAAAAAACCACGAACATTAACCTACCAGTTAAACAGAAGTTTGTCTGTCTACGCTGAGCACGGACTCAAAACAGTTTTATCCTTTTTAAAATATCAGAGGCTTAAATATATCCCAGTATATCCCTCAGCTGAATACTGCCCATTTGACACAGGAAGCTCAGTCAGAGCTGGAGTACCCTATGTACTGTCACAGAAGCTCCTGCCTTGTGAAGTCCACTGTCATCAGCCAACACAAACTGTGAAGACTTAGGAGCTACAAGGCATTTTGAAATGCTGACATATGAAATTCTCTCTGTCTATACATACATGTAGCTTTCTGATCATCTGTCCAACTATAATACCCAGAAATCTATCAGTAGAAAAAATACTAAATAGAACTCTTTAAAAGATCAGGGAAAGGAGTCCAGATCTTTTCCTTTGACTGGATCTAGGAACAAAAGTAAGTATGGGTTAACCAAGAAATCCACACATTGTCAGTAGAAGTCATTGGAAAGGGAGACACACACAGGGACATTGTATCTCTCCCAGGGATGCAAACCACTTCATGCTACCAGAAAATAGCTTCCCTTCTGATAATTTAAAGGCCCTAACAAGAAATATTTTGAGGTACAATATATACATTATTACATCCTAGTGATTTCACCCTTTCAGGATAAGTATTGGTTTGGAAGCATTTTCTAGATCAACATCACCGAATTGTAATAAAACATAATTCAGCTTGTCAAAGGCAGATATTTATGAAACAAAAGCAAGTTGGGCCTGTCCATTAGGACAATGGGGTGTGAAATGAGCTGGGGACTACAACTCTGGGATCCAACCTAGGACTGTTTGTTAATTGCAAAGAGGGAGAAGTTGAGGTACCATTTTCCTCTCCAATACAGTTCTCTTTAACCATCTTGATCCAGGAGACTTCTGAACAGAAGCAACTGCAGTTTCATTTGACACTGACACTCTCTGCTCCTTCCCAAAGACAAATAACTGCCTCCCAATAATCAGTTATTCAGAGCAGTGGCAAGTTCACTCCAACATTTTGCACAACCCTTCTCCATCTGGACTAAAGAAACTAAAGATGAAGCCCTTCTGGAGAAAGAGACAGAAATGGGCAGAAGCACTACAGGACTTACTTAACAGACAGCTAGTCTCATAGAAAAGTCTCATGCAATAAGACCAATACCTAATAATTTTTGTAATACATGGACATCAATCTAGGATATAACAAACAAACTGTACAGAGGCTAAACGTCCTGAAATATCATTCATTCTGCAGCATGACATTTCAAGCTGTTGTCATCTCAGAGAGGTGTAAAGGTACAACCTTGGGAACCATTCTAGATCATACAAGAGGCCCCTGAACAAAAGAGCTGACAAAAAAAGACAGTTTGAAGTTAGGAATATATTACTTCAGTAAAAATAAGTTAACTTAAGAGACAACCAGCCATGAGTTAGCAGAACAATTATGGTTCAAATCCAGCACATTGAAAAAAAAGAACTGAGAAGCCACCATTTTGGTACAGCTCAGCAGTGAGACATAAGCATGCTCTTATGATGGCTGTTTACAGAGCCCTCTCTGACCTGTTATTATCAATTATGGTAAGGCAGAACCAGGTAAGAACCACACACACAAAAAAAATACACAGAGTTCAGCTTCCATAATTTCCACCAGCTTTAGCCAAACAAAGTATTCCTTAGGTAAGCATTTTAAGAACACATAAGCATGTAACATGAACTTAAAGACTAAACTGAAAAATTCTCACTTAATGTTTTAAGTCCAGCATACATTATGATGACAACTGAAGATAAAACAAAGAATGCTTTTCAGAAAAGATTACATTTTTTCTGTTTGAATAATTCATTCAGAAACACTGCATATGATTAAAGTATGTCCTATGAAGTAGAAAATTAAGTCAATTCGAATAAGCTCTCATGCATAGAACTGGATAGTCAGCCAGGGTGGGAGAAGGAGGTGATTTTGTTTAGAAGTGAAACAACAGGTATCAGCATAAGCAGCAACACAATCCAACACCACCACTCTACTCACAGATGTTATGTTCTGTGACAGCACACACAAACTAATGGATTAACAAAAGCTAATAATGAACAACAAATAAAGTCTGCAGGAACAAGCAGGAAGTACAGATTTCTAGGATTAATCATTGTATGCATAAGGATGTAGACTACAACAGCACGTAGAATCCTTTAGGAGCTATTTTCTGCTAGTGCTGTGGCCATTGCTTTCTGCTATTAAGTCGTGCAATCAGTTTCTTACAGTTTGTTGGCTTCATACCTTAGAGCAAGTGCTACACTTTTCAGTTTGCAAGCAAAAAAACTGAAGTGAAGCTACTACACAAATTGAGAAGACTGAATGAGTTACATCCAGCTACCTGCAACAGAGATTGCTGTGGAAGAGGCATTTAGAAACTGTGCAACACAAATTAAAATTATATTTCTAACTATTAGTAACCCCTATCTAAAAATCACTATCTGCAGCTCTATTACTTTAGTCTGTCAGAGACTAACTGGAAGTCTGAATAGGCAGTAAGTCTACATGAATTCAGAAGTTTAAAACATGACTTTGGCTGATTGACTAAAATCTGATATTCGGACTAGAACTTCCAGAGAGAATTTGGAATGAGCAATTTTGATCTCAGGAAGAAGCAGAGGAAGAATTTTATTCTTTTCTTTTGAACACCTTCTTCTACCCTTAATTTTCAACTAAAATAGGAAGGTAACTAGTCAGGAGGCAGCTCTCAAAATACAAAAGAACCACAGCATGTACCGCAAATGCTAGACCTTGACAGTTTCAAGTATTAAGAGAAGTTTTCTTTAAAGCTTGAATCACTAATTATAGTGTCAAAAATGCAAAACAGCTCCAAGCTTAAGAACAGGTCTGCTAGCCACAGGAGACTGCAAGAAGAAATAGCAAAGGTAGGGCAAGAGTTGTAGAGATTACCTTTTTTTTTCTTAATTTCTCTTGCTCATACTTGTTTACGTAGACTATACGTAATTCAAAGATGCAACATTCTCCAGCTTTCAGTTTTATTTTGTAGAAGTGCCTGTGAAATTCATGTAGCATCACGATTACAGCTCCCCCATGCTGAAGGAGATCAGGGACAGCAGTGTCACCAGGTTAATGCTTTATGATACCTTCAACCATATAGTCACTGACACAAGAAAGAAGCCATATTCATATCTCCAAAACCAAGACTAACTTAACTGTTTTAAGGTATCCATGTGGGTCCACCAATACCCAAAGATTACACTTGCACTGTTCCTTCTATCTTTTATGTGAGATTAGAAGCCTGTATCCCCATTACTTGTTTTCATGAAACCTCACAGAAGAATTACGAATACCACCCCCTTAAGTATGAAAGCAGCAACTGCCCTAGAAGCTACAGAAGACAACTCGCATTCCTATCTCTAAATTAAGACTCGCTTCTCTCAAAAATATTAGAGAATTTCAGCTTTATAAAGAGGATGAGGAAAAAATAAACAAGGCATTTCTTAGGGAACAATAAGTTGTTCTTCACTTAAGCATACCAAAGTTTACGAAAAGATTAAAGACCCTCAGAGTTTGATCCTATTCATAAACCAACATGAACCAAAAATAAATGAGCAGTTCATGTAAACCTACACGTGACAGCACATAATTTTTGTCAAATACCTGAAAACACCACTTTGCAGATAAACATCTTCAGAAAGAAAGAACAGCAGTTCTTAGAAGCTAAACAAAATCCTGAACATAACATAAGCCAGACTATTGCTTAATCCTTCAAAAATACTAATATTCATATCCAAAGTGGTCCCAGGAAGGGTGTGGGGGGGGGTGAAAACTCTAGGACAGCTTTGCACACTATGCTATATATATACACATAGTATCACATGCTGTAGCCTAACCTATCAAAACTAATATCCTGATTATGCAAATATTTAAGGTAGTATGTCTGCTTAGACCTCCCCTACATCCACCTTGTGCTAGGGGAGCAGAATTTAAAAAAAAAAAAATCCAAAAAACCTACATAGACACTCTCTTCCGAGGCACTTTTTTTTATTAGTGTTCCAATTTAACTTGCTAAGAAGGTGACAGTTGAACATTAAACATTCACTCTACATCCCCTCTACTGGTTTGAATGTTATTCCAGAGTTCTTGTAAGCTTCCAGGCAAAGATTAGTATATACTGTACATCCCACTTACCAAAAAGTAACTCCGTAATTTCTGCATTGACCTTGTTCCCAGTTCTAGTTAAGAGACCTGAAAGTGGGAACAAGGATCATATAAAAGTTAATGAAACTTTAGTTGGCAAGCAGGACACACAGCATCAAACTAACCTCTACTTCTGAGCTCACAAATGCTTATAATGTAATAATTTGTCCCATGTCAACTGCTCCTTAGACAAAACAGAACTTCTGAAACATTCAGAAGTAATTCACGATACTAGTAGAAAAGTCCCTTGCCAAGTGTTGGCTACTGTTTCGGAAGCAAAAGCTACATGGCTATAAAAAAAAAAAAAGGATCACAGCTAAAACATGCGTTAGCAAAGTTGCATTGAAACAGAACAGACCACTAGTTTACTTTCATGAGTTTTATTAAGCAGAATAAGCATTAATATACATTTAGGCAAGCATTCTGCCAAAATAGCTCAATACAGTTTTAGTACGGTATATGGAGATCTAAATGGAGTCACAATTAAAATCAGCAGGTTCGGTTACCAAAAACAACATGGAAAAAGGGTCAGGTTATAAAAGATTGATACAAGAAGTTACTGCATATCAACTTTAAAGGAATCTAAGACACTGTTTTTATTAACAATACCTGAGCTGAGAGCAGATACAGAAGAACTGAAGACCCATCTCATGAGAAGCTACCCTATACGCACAGTGAAGTCCTTTTACTTCCAGGCTGAGCATTTTGAAGAGCATCACTTTAACACTTCCCTTCTTTAAGCATCCTGATAAACAGACTTAAGAGGCTTCTTTCAACTACGTTTCCTGATAGCACATGTCTTCATGTAAAAGTTCCAGA
Source organism: Anarhynchus alexandrinus (assembly GCA_008711295.1). Taxonomy (NCBI): domain Eukaryota; kingdom Metazoa; phylum Chordata; class Aves; order Charadriiformes; family Charadriidae; genus Anarhynchus; species Anarhynchus alexandrinus. The sequence continues at coordinate 1,953,186 of VUYV01000124.1, forward strand.
GTTTTGTTTTGCAGATTTGTTGTTGTTTGTTTTGTTTTTTTGTTTTTTTGNCAGCATACTAGTTGCCTCACTTTGAAAATAATTCATGGCTACTAGTACCAGAAACTCAGACAAGAGAAAGGTCGTCTTTAAAAGCTAACAATTCAAGGTTGATTTATTTCATGCTGTCTAACTCTCAAGATGGCCTCAATTATCTGGAGCCAGGCAGAGGCTTTGATAATAGAGCTCGTAACACATCCACAGTCTGATCAGACTGGTTAGGTTGGCCTTGTTGATGAGTCATCTTTTGCTCTTCTTTCTCCAAGTAGTCTGGTCAGAAGAGGAAAACCTCTGGGTTTTTTTTTTTTTTTATGCTGGTGACAGCAGAGATCTGTGGAAAGGAATCACCTCCTATTGACAGTACTTCGAAGTCATCATCTTCACTACTGAGCTGAGCAATTCCAGAATTTCCAAATTCACAGGACAGTGCTCTCCTGAATTAAGACTACGACTGGAGTCAAGCATTGGATCTGACTCCTGCTCTTGCAAAACTAAGGAAATCGAAGCCTGATCAGACATTCCTTTTCGTCATAAAAGACTTAGTGTGTAGTATGTGGTCTTTGACAGCCAGATTTTTAAAACTAAGGCTACTGCTGAAATAAGATGACTTGTGCTGGTTGCGTTCATTAAGTATTTAGTGACCTAATCAGCACACATTTTCCATGCTATTGTTTCAGTGCTTCCAGCATTTTCAATATTGTTCTGGAACTCCTTTGGGGAAGGAACCAGGAAATTAACATGAATCCATCATTTCAAAACTAATACCTAAATAAGTCTGCTTTTAAAGACCAGACTTAAACAGTCTTTCAGAACTACGGAGGTCTGCATCTATATCCCTCAGTGTTTATTTCAAACACCATTCCAGTTACACATCTGATGGAGACAGGACTATTTATCATTTGAAGCAGTATACAAACATCAGCAGACACCTTACCTGGGCCCATTGCTGTCTTTCCTCTTGGCTGAAACATTGCTTTGTTCTGTTTTTGCACCTCTGTCCATATGCTCACTGGCATTCCTCTCCACAATTTCTCCCTCATCCAGTGCCCTGTGCAAACGGTAATTCACCATCTTCAAAACGATAAAGAGAGCTGCTATCACCGGGCAGTAGACAGCTACTATCATCATGGAAGAAGGAAGGGCCTTTAAAAAAAAAAGAGTAAGAAAGTTAATGAACACAAGGTCAAGTGTCCATAAGAATACATAAAGCTATATAGAGTTTAACAGTTTCTTTCATACAAAAAATATCGATCATACTGAAAATGAAGGTTTAAGCACACATCCCCTACAGTCAAACTTTGTGTGGAGACTATTACAAGCTTAGCAACATAGAGAAAAGGAACAGTTGGACTACAAGATATCAAAGCACCATGCTAAGCAGACCTATCACTGGAGCTTGAGAACCAAATGCAACTCTTGTCCTCTTTTTCCAGGCTACTGGAAGGTAAGACCTAGACTAGGAAACTAAGAGCTAGCGTGATTTTGTGTATGAGACCCTATATTTTTTTATTAGTTGTTATGAATAAGAAAAGGGAAGATCTTAAGCAACTTGGTGCTAGACCACTACGTGCCCGTGGAAAGGCAGTCAACACAGACGTTCTGAAGAAAATTTCTCAGCTGTCTCAGAGGTGGCCAGAAGCCACATGAAAAACCTCAGTCCTGAACTCAACTTTTGAAATTCCACTGAGTTAAGACTTCTCATGCAACTTTTGTGAGGCCTATAAGGCTTATAGATCAATTACTTCAGCAACAGATATTAAGTGTGGCCTAACAGCTATTTAAAAGAAGCGTTCAGAGTACTAGTTAAACTTCAGATATCACTTCAAGGCTTTCACCCTTCTAATTCACCTTTTATTCATATTTGTAATTTTGCCATTTCCCAAGGCAGTCGCTAAACAAAATGAGATAGACTCTTAGTCTTCATGCACAAACAGACCACTCCTCTTACAAAAGCAAGAAGAGTCTGTGTTCTCAAATATTTTGCTGCATCACTATCCTTTACCCCTGTGATGATGTAGGTTGATATAAAATTCTAACAGCCATAAATATACACACACAGATATAGGACAATCCGTATTAAAAAGCATTTGTTACCCAGCATGAACATTAATTTAGTAGACGAGAGGAACAAGTGAACTGTCTTTTTAGATCTCCTAGCCTAAGGAGAATTCCAGCTTGTCTTGCACACCTAGTCTCCCTCCCTATACAGACCACTGCAAGACAGGAGTCTTTATGGTGATCAAAACCCCATACACATCTTGCAGAATCAGAAAGGGAACACGAATAGAGAATAAGACACAGAGCCCTTTCTATTTCGTACATAAAGCTAGTTTTAGTCATTGAAAAGAGATATGATTACAACATTAATATTTCTACATATTCAAGACCTTATTAGTCCTAGGAGAACTGACAGTGCTCATCACACAATTTAAGCCATGACTTTAGCAAAAACACTGTCTGAAGAGATCTTCAAATACAAAATATTGTACTAGTTAAGGGGATAAAAGAATAAACATTTGTAAATATCGTATTGACTGTTGACTTCAGAACAAAACGGATCCTTGATCTGACTGTTAACCTTCTGGCAGTAAGCAAAAACAAATAATCAATATAACATTTCTAAAGCCAAACAAGTATAAATAATTGAGTCTGGAATCAATCAAGAGGCAGGTTACTTATTAGGATTCTTTTCTTTAGGAGATCAAGTTTAACCTACCTTTTCCTCCAAAACAAGTTAAGTCAACACCTAATATAACATTTGAAGTAGGACAGGCAAACTAAGCTGAGGTATGCTAACTTATACTTTGCATGCTGAGCTGGACAAGACCCTAATGGATAGGGAGATTCACTTACCAAGCACCACCTCAGGAGGAGAAAGAGGAAACAAAGCTATTTAAAAACGGCATCAGTAAGCAACCAGGAGACACAATGATGCTAATAACATCCATACATCCCCCGAAGCAATGCTATGAGGGTTTCCTCAAGAAATGCAGTGCTTCTGCTTCCAAGAACTTCAGAGGCAGCTAGCTCCCTGCAGGCAAGGGCAAGCCCGTTAGCTTTGGCAAAAAGGTATGGGCTTCCTGTACCTGCTAAGCAATCACAAACACAACTTCAACTAGTCTCTCCTTTACAAGAACCTAATGTTCAGAAGCCATTACCAGAAGAGCCAGTTTAACACTAGATGACAAAAGCTAGAATTAGTCTATAAAAGACAAGCCTATACTTTTCTATCTCCAGAGCTCTTCAATTTCTCCCCTCCTCTCCATCAGCAGTGAGGTCACTCAAGTCTTATCTTGTGGACTTCAAATTCTGTGTATCCTGTTCTGCAAAGGAAAGCTTTGAGAACAAGTGGGGAAAAAAGCAAAACACCTCATGCAACTTGCAGCAAACCCAATAAAAAAATTAAAGGGTACTTTTTCCTCACATCCTGTTTCCACTGGATTGCAGAAAGCTAAAAATAAGATTAATTAATGCACTACTTTTCACTTTTCATATTATTAGTAGTTACCCCTCTCTGGATGGGGCATATAGTCTGGGAACAGGAGAAATTTTAGCATGTCTGGCATATTCTGCTGATTATACTTTAAGTCTCATGCTGTGGTACAGCAGTGCTACCCCTGGTACCCATAACTCACCTGCATTCCAGCCTCAAGAGGAAGAGTTACTGCAACCCAACTTAAACTACTGGTGCCTTCTCTATTTTTCTTTGCCAAACTTAGAAGCATTCAACTTCCATTTGGGGTCTTCTGTCCACAAGCCAGTGCACGTTAAAGTGAGGTAAGTATTTTAAACTGTGCTTGACATTTTACCACAATTGAGGAGAGACAAGTCTCTCACCAGCATAACTGAGCATCCTACACAGTATCATCTTCAAGACTAACATACAAATCCAAGTCCTACAGATTTGCAGCTAGATCTCATTTCAGTTCTTTTCACAAGTACTAAAGCATTTTTATTGGGCACAACAGACTAAAAACCTCAGGTCAGAGCTTGTTAGCAGACACCAGCTGGCTACAAGTCTGTAGCTGCAACAACATTTCAGAGAACATCCCATTTTATTGCACATCTCTAGTCACTTCCACCAGCACCAAAAGAAAACATACATTCAACAGTAGCAGTCACAACTGAAGCTCTTGTAGGAGAGAAGAAAGAGCTAGGCATGACCACACAAAAACTTCCTGCTTTAATTACATTCTGTTGAAAACTTCAGTCATCTAATGGCTGAACAAACCCAATCATTAGATAAACTCATAGCTGAAAGTATTTCCCTAAATCTTAAAGGGAAGTTAAGTAGTACTCTCAAAGATGAGGGGAAGGACACCGATTTTCTACCACCTTTCCCTCAGGAGTTCTTTCCAAATTTAAACCTTTCAAGACAACTTACGAAATCCATACTATACATGTGGACAAAAGCAAGATGAAGGAATGCACAGTTGAGGAGTTGGACTGTCCTTTCTGGGAGCTGCTGCTGGCTGTTAGGTCAGCTTAGCTGTATCAAAGCACACCTTTTGTGAAAGAATAGGTAGAAAAAGCTTTAAGCACTCCTGGATTCCAGTGGTCAGCCTAGAACAGAAAAGAAACCTCAGACCACTAGTTACAGGACTAAAATATTCCAATTTGAACTACAAAGGTCACTGTATCTTGAGTCAACATTTCAAATACTGAAGTGCCAGGAATCAGAGGGAATTTCATTGATCACAGGCTGTGCTGCATACTTATGAAGAAACAAAGACTATATAGATCTTACCTAACCACATTTAGCTTTAGCTAGATACTACAGATGCAATGAAGTTTCCAGATTATTTTCAAAAGAGATGTGTAGGAGTTACCTGTTGGAGAACATCCACAGGAAAGTCTCCCAACCCAAATCAGATTGCAAGAGCTTACGTAAAAGTGATATCAATCAAACATTTATTAAGTAGTAACAGTTGCCTTGTAAAATGCTCTCAAGTTCAAGCATTTGAGGTAAGTATTTTACAGAAACATTCATTCTGGAGAAGAGCAAAGAAACAGCAGATGTAGTTTTGTCACCATTTTTTGTTTATGAACAGCCAGAGCCCTTAAGAACTGCTGTTACCAGGAAGCATGTTCAGTTACAAGTTATCTAGTTTTTGACTGAAACCTCAAGGTGTACAAATGAAACTTGAGTAGCCAAGAAACTAGATGTGGCTTAGAGCAATGCAGGATACCAGGGATTCTCATCATGCATCCAACTTCAGGTACTTAACTCTTAGTTTAAGAAATAGCACCTATTTCAGAAACTTCACTGGAAAAAGACTTTCACATGAAGACACATTTATATGACCTACTTCTACAACTATGTACACAAGTCAGGAAATCAAGTGTCTATTAAGTGAACTGTTGTCTAAATGAGCTTGACTTTGACAGACAAGTTCTGTAGGTACATACGAGCCCATCACCCCAAGCAAGGTACAGTCCTGGCTTCTCTTCAGTCACTGGCAAAGTTCCCCGAGCGCTGGAGCCAAGACTTCACCCCCTCCTGTGCGCGTGGTGGGGCTGAAACAGCATTCCGACTAGGGGAAGTGCTTTGGCAGCCTCCTCTCTTCCCCTCCCCCTTGCAACACTGATGCATAACATTGGCCTCTGCATTTACGGTATTTTTTCCAACTCTACCACTACATTTTACAACCTAGTTATACAGTTTCCCCATATTTTCTTCTCCCAACTTGAGTTTTGGATTAGAGTAAAAACAGGGATCAGCTCTTACGACACATATGCAGATCAACAAGCACAGTTGAGTCTGTTACTGAATACAAATATCCAAACAGGATAGATTTAACTAGTCTAGAAAGCAGTATTTTTTGTATGCATGCTGCCAAGCCACAGATCCAAGAGTACAGACTCAAGCAGCTTCACTCAAGCTGACATTTCTCTTCCTCTACACCCTAATTCCTTCATTATCTACGCTCTTCTTTTTGCCACATTTCCTGAGGACAGGTTAAGTCCTTAAGTTAAATACACATTAGAAAAAGAAAAGTATCTGGATCTGTAACATACATACATGTATAGATACATTTATCTTTACATCTGTCTTTTCTCCTTCACACAGGGTACAGACCTCAGTTTCACATGCTTAAGCTCAGAAGGCAGATGAGGGACCAAGGAAGAAAGGCTGGCTGAATTCTACTGCTAATTTCTTCAGTTGGTTTACACTATGTGTTAAACCCATCAACCCTAACAGCACTGGCATCCACGTGCAAAGAAACACACAGATTTATGGTATTACTTGCTGGCCACAACCATTACCAGATTCCATTCTGAAAATACAGGATCAATCGAAGGAATGCACAGACAAAAGATTTGAAACATTGGGTGCAATAAACCAAGTCTTTAAGCAATAAGTGCATCTCAATTATCATATCTAAATGAGATTAAGTGTTCCGTTCCTGTCAGGATTTAAATAACATTTGAAAAAAGTGATTAGCTTACTGTAAAATGCATTCAGCCTTGAGAGCCAGCTACAAGCGAAGTTCTTAAGCGATTCTTTTGCCTTTGTTGCTACAAAACAACTTAGGAATAACTACAGTTATTGCTGCCCCAATGCATCAAAGCAACACTGTGATCTTGGAATTCCTTATGTGAGGAAGTTTTATAAGTAATATAAAACCTGCCAGCATTCTAAGTCTTTCTATATACCTTGTTTTTTAAATACATGGGGTTGTCTGCCAGCAACAAGTCATTCGAAGCTAGCTTAGAAACTCCCTCCTACACACCAGTGAGCCATGCTCAGAATTCAGATTACGATTACCTAAGATTTTTTTAAGCAAGTTCTGCTTCCTTATGTATGTCCTACAGCAATGCAACATTTTCTGCTTTTTATTCCAAAAAAGAGCTTAAGAGATGCTAAAGAGCTAAGATGACCATCATGGTTCTGCCTGTTTAGTTTGTGTCTAGACAACACTTAAACTGCAGAGGGTGGAAAGAGGGAAAACAGCCAAATATGATTCAATCTGCTTTAACTTGTGACTAATCTCCCTACTTATTCTCAGGGAAGTTGGCACTTGTTGTTGCATCTTTAACTTGTCCAGAGCTATGAAGCAAGAGATTTTCTCTGACCTCAACAAAACCTGAAGCAGCTTGCTTTTGCCTGTCTTTTCCCTTTGCACAGGAAAAGAAAAAAGTTTAAGCAACACTGAAGTTTACCCCATAGTATGGGCAACTGAAGCTTAACTGCTGCTTTAAGAGCAGCAGGAAACTCAAATGCTGGTCCAGATTTATCAGTTGTCAAAAGACCTATGTACAATATAGATCAGTCCACTGTCAAAAGCCTCCTGCAGAATATAGCTCACCACACCTTTATGAACAGCTTCCTCAGCAAGGCAGTACTAATTAAACAGACTATTCTGTCAAAGCAGAAGGACAGTACTTTAAAAAAAAAAAAAGCTAAATTTGAGATCAAAAGGACTCTCCTTTTCTCATATTCAGCAGAATTCTGAATAGATACAGATTCACAGTTTTTATAGAAAGGATCCGTTTAGTTGAAAGTTTTATCTAGCTGTTGTCACATTAACTTTGGTTTTAAAAGCAGTTTGTCTCAGCCTGCGGTTTCCTTGCCAGCAGTCTGAAGTTTTTAAACAAAAAGCCTTGAAGCTACTTTTTCCAAGACACAGTAATATGAATTAAAAACTAACCATACAGGCCTGTAGCCTCCTCTTGCACATTAGCTATTTCTTCATATGAAGTGTCTCAGACTGTAGTCTTACAAATTGCTTTTTAACAAAGCAAATGCCTGACCCCAGAGCTGTCAATCTCTGCAGCTGCACTCAGACAGCGTTCTTCCTTCAAGGTTTCATTCACTAACACATTTTTTCACAAAGCAGTTTCTACTTTAAGTTGTCACAGCACCTGGACCTGGTAGACTTGCAAATTACATTCTACCTTGTATGCTCAAAATTGGTCACGACACTCGTAGTGTGCTCACACTTCCCTGCTGAGAAATCTAAAGTGGAATATTAGTATTTCAGCAACCACACACAACTTACACAGAAAGAAAAGCACTGGCCAACAGGAAACTGCCCCCTCTTCTCGTAACTGATCATACCTCTCCTATATTTATTTCCAAGTCCAAATGTCAAGGAAGTTTCTAGGTTTAAAGGTTAGTATTTTAACAGTTCTGACTGAAGCATCAGATACAAAGGTATATTCCACAGCAGTTCTCCCAAACCAAGTATACCAAAGCCTGGACACAAGCAAACACGCAAAAGTAACTTCTTGTCAGCAACACACAATCCAGATACACTGCCAGCCAGCACACAGTACACTACACTATGGCAAAATAAACTTCTAGGTTACGGACCCTGAAGCACATCCCTCCCCCAGGCTCAAAAGTCAGGAAAGAAAGCAATAGAGCGGCCAGCCAGAAATACTGACTAGATCTGAGAGCTTCTACAGAAACTGTGCTTTTTCCCGGACTACCGGTAGATCTGCAGTGGAAGCTAGTAGACTTATGCCCAGTTTTGAAGGAAAACAAGCAGAAAAACGAAGGCAGACCGCCAGCGACTGAAGCCCCGCCGCGCCCACCCACATCTCCCCGGTAACAGGCCCGTGCATTCCCAAACGCCGCAGCCTCGGGCGTACTCCGGGTCGCCTCCACGGCGGCTACCGGGCCCGCCGCGGGTCCGCCGACAGGGGAAAGCGGCGGCGGGGAGGCCCCGGGGCGGCCCGGCANTTCCCCCCCCAGGCGCGGCGACGGCGGCGGTCTGCGCTCACTCACCATGTAGAGGGTGAAGGGGAAGCCGAGCAAGAAGAGCCACAGGTAGAGGTGCAGCGCGTTGACCCCAGCGCCCTGGTGCGGGTCCTGGTACCAGCCGCCGCTCAGCGCCGCCCACACGCCCTGGCGCAGGATCTGCAGCACCTGGGAGCCCATGGCGGCCCCGCTCCCGCCGAGCCGGCCCCGCTCTATCCGCCCTGCGAGCCCGGGCAGAGCCGCGCGCCGCCCGCGCCCCGGGACAGCCCGCACGGCCGCAACCGCCGCCGCCGCCTCCCCAGCAACGCCGCCGCCATCTTATGTCCGGGCCCCGGGCCGGCCGCCCGCCCCCGCGCCGCCGATAGACCGGCAGCCCTTGCGGCAGGGGACGCCCGCCCCGCGCTCTGTCGCCGGGGAGGGGACAAGGCAGCGGGGGCGGGGGCGCCCGCCAATGCGCGTGCGCGCGGCCTCCGCCAGCGCCGAGGCGGGCCGCGCCGCCGCTAGCGCCCCCTTGCGGCCCGGAGGAGGGCGGGGCAAGGTGGAGCGGGCGAGCTGTCGCTGCTTGTCCTAATCGCCATCCGGGGGCCCAGGCCCCAGCTGCGGGGCGGCGGCAGGCTGGGGTTAGCCTCGGAGCACCGGGGGGAAGGAGAGGGAATGTGTGCGCCGCTTACCGGGGCGGGCTCACGCCTGCAGCCTGACCCGGGTGGCTCTCAGGGCTCGTGATACTCCGAGAAAATGGAGGGACACACAACCACCAGAAGGGGCTTTTCCTTCCTCTCTCTCAGGGCCTTGCTCCTGGCGAGGCACGCTGACCTCTTCTTGTGGCAGGGCAAGGGGGTCATCATCCCCTCGTACGCTTTGATACTTTAAAATTAAAGCAAGATAACAGCCTTACCGGTTTTGGGGTCTTCACATTTACTGTCAATGTCGGATTTTTACCAAAACCCTTGCAGGCCTGTCCCACCACTGGGTTTGTTTTGTTGTTGCTTTCAACACATAGAAAGAACTGCTCAGACTTGATGTGAGGCACAACACAACACAGCAGGCCGCAGGTACACCACGAGCATCTCACAGGTGTCAGTCTCCATGACCACATTCAGCCATTTTCACAGAAGGCCACTAGTTCTTAGCAAGCCCCAGCTTTTCACGCTTTCCCCTTAGACAAGTACATCCCAAAAGTCACACATCAGATAGAAAGGGACAGATTAAGGAAGGAGTTTGGAGAGCACTGTCAGGTAGGGAAAAGGGGGAGGTCTCTTCCTTCAAACCATATGAACAAGTAATGCTGAGGATCCCTCATTAAATTACCTGGCTCTCTGGTCATATCTGGGGAGAAGCAGCTTTGAGGGCATGCTACAATACTGTTGCTGCGGTGGCAGAAGGATCCCACACAGGTTCTGTCCTGAGACCCAAGTTACATCCCACCCCAGCAGAATGAGACGGGAACAGCACCTTCTGGGTCTCTGCTGCAGAGGAATTGCAGGAATGAAATAACCCCAGCGCTCAGTCATGACTCATGATGAGCACGCATTCGGGCTGGTGTTTTCAAGAGGCTGCGTTAATGCCACAGTCTCCACAGTGTTTTTCTCCCTGACAGTTAGTGAACCAATGGCAGCATTTGGCTATTCTTGGAAAACCAGGAGACAGAAGTGACTGACTCAAAGCAGATGTAGATGAGCTATTTTTTGTTTCCCCAGTGGCAAAGTAGGGAGAAGGGATGGACACAAAACCCCAGCCATGATGGCTGTCTCTTCCCAGTATAAACAAATAAACCATTTTTAACTTTATTGTTTCAAATAGCACAGTTTTTAATCTAAGACTGTTAGTAATATTTTGCAAAGGAGTGTTTTTTCACTCTGTCAAACAGGATTGAGATATGAAAGGAAAAAAGGATTTGGGGCAGGGGGGAGGGAGCAGAAGGGGAAAAAAAATAACCCAACAGAGAAAACCTACAGAGGATTATCACGGGTGGGGAGGGGGAATTCCCTTTATCCTTCTGGGATAAAGCCAAGCATGACAAGCCTCAACAGTTACAGTAGGCTCAGAAAAAACAAAACTATGAAGCCTGTTTCAACTACATCATTTGCCAAAATACCATTAAAAACTAAAATTACAAAATACAGCTGTTAAAAGATGAAGTTTTTAGGATGTGTTATTCATAAATATACTATGATACTGTAATGATCAGGATTATGAAGCGTTAGTTCTTCCAGCAGCTGCTTTATGAATGTTACATAAATGCCGTTCACCTTCTCCGCAAGAAGGAGGCAAGAGGGATAACATTCATTAATAACGTGTCTGGAGGCTGCAGTAAATGCTTTAAAAACCTTTATGCTTCTGTTTAGAAGCCATTGATTAAATCTGGACAGATTAGCCTCAGCCACATAGTAATGACTCATGTTAAACAGTGCCCTTGTGTGAGAGGTTGGATGCTGTAGAAGGTTAGGGCTGCTTCCCCAGCCCTGCTCCTAGAAGTCATTGGACCAGCCATGGAGTTATAGAGGCTGGAAGGGGTGGGGGGGCTTAAAGCAAAAAAAAAACCAAACAAACAGAGGAAACAAAGCGTGTATATCACAGGCTCAACCCTGATCCAAAACAGCATAACCTAGTTTAGCACAGATAGCCCTGTTCAAGAGCGCTTCATCGTGGGATGATCTAGTCTGCATCCAGTAAAATAAGCAAGAGAATATCACGTGCTTGAAAGGACAATTAAATTTCATTGTTTAGCTATTTAAATGCAGACAGGCTGAAAACATTAGGACACAAGATGGGGGAAATAATATTATTGGAATCCATCCATGCCCGAAGGTAAAACTGATAACAAGCCCAGTGTCATGGCATCATTAACAAAGTAATAAAAAAAAAAATCATGATTGGCTTTTACGGGAAACAAACAAACAATCCACATCTGGATAGAAAGTAACAGCAGTAGGCTCAATCTATGCATCGAACCTCTGCAGTCCAACAAATAACTAGCTTATCTTCTGCACTCTACTTCAGCCTTACAGTACTTCTTAAGGATAGGCATTACTCTCTGTACAGGAAAAAGAGTGTGCTATAGGAAAAATAGAGGATGACATCAGTGAAGAGTGAACAATTGATTAGGTATTTAAGAGAGGGGGCACTAAATCGAGTGATTGGAGATCAGCCTATTTTTCTCCAGCATTTCTCTTGTAATTCAGTACGCAAGACTAAGGCAAAGAAGTCATTTGCCACATAAGCCAGCGTTACACAGGAGGAAACCAACTCGAAACTGTAACTGCTATTTTGGCCAAATAATACTTCAATTCCATTTTTCTTCACGTTCTTTATATGTGTACACAGTCAAGCGCCCTCCTTAGAACTGCAGGCTATTGGGGAAACTTCTGTAGGAAATTAATATGATGGCATACCTGAGGGAGCTCAGAATACTAAAGATATGGCTGTTTGACTTGGACTTGGCCAAGGAAGAATGATCTGGTAGTCACGTCCAGCAACATTTTTCTTTACTTCATGCCACGCTTCAGTGGGTTGAAAGGGCAATTGCAGAATCAGGGCAACACTGTATGTGGTACACAGTAGAACGTAGGTTATACCAAAAACCTCAGGTGGGTAAACTCATCACGATTTCTTGGCCAGCCTTTTGAGCACACTTTTTCTAATGCGTGGTATCACAAGAACAGGAATTTAATCAAAACCGTACCAAAACACTGAAACCTGCCACAAAAATGCTTCAATGTGTTGCCATTTCTAAGAATAATACTGCAGCATGCTTTGCACCATTAGTAGTACTTTAGTCTCCCTTATCTTCTCATTCAAGGGAATGAAGTTCTACACTTTCCCTCCAGGCATCTTTTGTGGGATACCCAAAATTACCATTTTTAAATTAGTTATCAAGAGAATTCCTAAGTTTTATGAGAACATAACTTAGATAATTAGGACAAGACGTGAAACAGAAAGTTAAAAAGAATAAATTTCACCCAATTTAAGCAAAATAATATGTCCAGGAAGAAGCTTATGACTGGCACTTCCTTGTGTTTTTTCATTACAGTAATCATCACAGTATGATACCAAGCTGTAAGTAGCTAATAAAACAATCAGCAGAAAATAAGGAAAACACCGATTTACTCACTTTACGGTTATGAGGGTTAGAATTTCTCTCTCCACACTGGATACAGCGTTTGTTTTCAGATGAAGATTGACAAACTAGGCCTTGGTGGCTCACTACCAGCTTTTATTTACTTCTTCCTATTGATTCTTTGTCTCAGGATCTATAGTTAGACAGCAGCATTTCAACCCTGATTTTTGTATCCTGCTGACACATACCACTTACTGTGGATTGGATACAGTATCCTAAGCAGCAAAACTTTGGCTCCAAAGAGAAAGAAAAAAAGACAAAAAGTCAATTTTCTATATAATTGATCAGCCTAGGAGAGAAGTGCACCTACCTTTTGATTTCCTGAAGAAGCAATAGTTGAAATATATACTCACTACTTGGGCATTAAGAGTCTTTGCATAATTTTAAGTCTTGACTTTTTTTCCATTTCCCTGTAATTACAACCTGGTTAAAAAAGTGTTTATCTGAATACAGAACATTATCCTAAATGGTGATAAACGTGCTTTATTCTCTCACATGAGAATTAAGAAGTAGGCTTGTATACAAGGGTGATAGAAAGCAGAAAGCCATTCTACAATAATATTTGTTAGCCTGGTTTCACTGTAAGATAGCTAATTTTCTTATAAAGCCTGTCAGGTGGTTGTTCTGAATTTGCTTTTAATTACAGTAGAGTGGTTTTTGATAACTGCAGAAGTCTACTGAACATGTTGCCATCATGTTAGCATCTGACAGCAGCTTATCTGCTATTAGCACAGTTTTTAAACAAACTTCTAAACAAGAGCCAGATCCTTTCACAGACCACACTCCCTTTCCAGCAGAGAAGTCACACCCGATTCAGCCTTGCACACTAAGAGATTGCTATGAAATTACTCTGTAAAATTCAGTCCCGCCTATTACCCCTACTCCCAACTGGAACACAGCCTTTAGAGACAATGAGAAAAACAAGCCTATTCTCTGGTGCTTCAGCACAGACCAGGCACGGATTTACCAGCAGGAAGGTTACATGGCAGGAGACCTCCTCTCCCTGCTGTGCTGGTAGGTTCACTGCTCACAGCACATGATACAGCCCTAGCTGTGTACCAGGATACAGCCCACACCCACCTTTATCACTGCCTTTATCACTGCCACGGCACCAAACGCACTCCCAGATCCACCTGCCCTTTTGGGATACACCCTGTGTGTGGGGCGGGCCAAACCATTCCCTCTCCCTCTCTTTCTCTCTCAGCGTGGGAGAACATAGTTCTTGCTCTCACACACCAAGAAAGGGGAAGAAAGGTTTGAGTTTGGGTTTGGGGTTTTTTTCAACTATCTCTATGACTAATAAAGCTCTCCATAGTGCTTCACAGTACTGCTTAGGGAGAGATCAATTCACTGGGTGGAGGATGCTCATTACTGATCTGCAAACAGCTGAACCATGAAGCTCACAGCCCCATTAATCCTGCCCTTGCAGTTTGTCTCAGCTGCCTGCTGCACATTTTGAGTGTGTAAGCTCTTTTCTTATGCTCTCAAAGCCCTGTGGTTTTCTCAAGACAAAATAAGCAGACCAAAGCGAGATTCTCCCCGAAGAAGAGAACTTACTTAAGTTTCTTATTATCAGAGAGCGCTGAAAGGGGAAAACCGTTTAAAATAGATCCATGCAGACAAAGAAGTCCCATGACAGCTAAGAAAAAAGAATTCTTACCAACTTGTTGATAGCAACCTTCTGTAACTTGCCACTAGAGCAACAGCATCTTCAACTCCCCTCATTTTCTTCGTTGTTTAGAAGTTGTCTCTACAGAGCTTTCTGCTCTACATTTTTAGCAGCTACGTGGGCCCCAGTCTCACTATCCTAACCTCTTGCAGCTGCTCCAGCATGGCTGAAAAGTCAATTGGGATGGTGTAATGGTCCCATTGCTAGAGACAGAGTGCAGTTTTAAGATGAACTTTCCTCCTAAAGGTGGTTCTGTTAGTGTTTCCTGCAAGAAAATTGTGACGGCGTCATCCACATTTGCATTGCAGGACCTAATTGTGTGAACGTGTCCATAGAGAAATCACACAGAGAAGCATCATCGGTGTCCCAGTGGCCACAAGGTCTCTGTGAAAAGGAGGAATTTGCTAGCATTGCTGGTACAAGAATTGCCTAAAAACACCATGGAGATGAAACATAATAAACAAGGCTAAAATTAGAATATCCAAACACCAAGCTGACAGTATTTTAGCAGCATTTATACCACATTCTTTAAAGTACAGCACAGTGGTGCCTCACTGTAAGAAATTTCTGCCAGACAATGATTCATGATGTCAATGGGATAAACTCCTATTGAAGATCTTTGTTCACAGTTAAAACTCTGTCTGAAGTAGAGAGCTCCTGTAGCTTGCAAATGACCCAAGACCCTCTTCTCCATTTTGAAGGATTTCCTCTCTCTTATGGCTCCTTTTAGCCATTTTTTTAAGCAAGCTAAGCCTTTTGAATTGGTCAGTCCCTGTCTAGGAGAGAGTTTCAGTTTCAAGTACATTGTCAGAGGCAGAATTTTAACAAATATTCAATGCCTACCAATTTCCTGGTAATGAAAAGAGGCCAACATTAGGACCCCCAAAGGGGAAATATAGGCAGAATCTGGAGAATAGTCTTAAACTGGCTGGCTTATCAACAGGCATGTCACTTCATATTATCTACAGCATGTACCACGTCTTGCACAGTTAGCAGGCCAAAAATGTGTATACAGGGAACATGGGTTGGGGAAATTATTGCGGGGAACTATGGAGGAAGCTATGACGTTGCGGTGAGGGCCTGGGAAGAAGCTGAGAGTGATGTACGTATGCAGGGACTGCTGAAATCTGTGGAATAACTAGTGGCACTGCAAGGCAACGATGTTGTAGGGGATGTAAGTCACAATTTCATGCAGCGGGAGTTCATACAAGAGTCCGCTTGGGCAGAATAGTTCAGAAGCCCTGCTGCCTTGGCAGTTTCCCTAGATCATTCTTGGATTTCAGCTTCATCCTGAATAAACAGAAGGCTAACTTTATATTTCTGTCTGATTTCAACTCCTTTGCTAACTGTGTATGTAAGACTCCTCGCTGAATACAGCCTTGTCTGAAGTGGAATATGGCAGTGACTGTGTGCTTTAGTAGGAGGTGTGAAGAATAATTTTGACATTCAAGACTATTGGAAACAGTATGTAATTCATTGCCTTGAGATGGAATGTGGCCATAGTTAACAACCTGAATTTGAGAAAAGAACTGCAGAATCTCAGTTTTAAATCCCTTTTGGAAGGTAGCATCTCTAGTCACGCTGCTTCAGCACCAATATAGGTCGGTCGCAGCAGAAGCAGTGCTATTTTTTAAACAACCAAGGTTTAAATTCCCAGAGATATTGTATGATTTATACTGGCAAGAAATCTCAGCTGCCTCACAAGATCTGCCCCTTCCTGTATTCTTCTTTCTGTTCTCTGGAGGTCTCCCGGATAAATATTGAGCAGGTCAGACCTGCTTAGTGTAGAAAATCTGATGAAATCATGCCCTGAGGTGTTGTGACTACTATTTTTGTATTTGCTTGAATTGGCAGTGCCTGAAGGTACAGTTGACAGATTTCAGAATGTGAAAATGATTAATCTGGGGGGAGTGCCCTGAAACACTGCCACTTTATGGCAGATCTAAAGTAACTTGGATTCCAGCAACCCTTTAAAGAGCTATTTAAAAAGAAAACCCATATGAGCTACCCAGTGTGAGTAACATTCCAGGAATCACAGAGGCACAGGCCCAGGCTGTCCCAGACAATCTTTCCTTTTTCTCTAGGCCATGTTTTCTCCAAGCACTAGCTTGAGGAAGCCATCATCCTACAGCTTTACCACTGCATGAACCAAATGAAATCAGGCATAAGTACAGCAAAATGAGGGAAGCCTGAAGGAGGTGTGATGAGAGCTTTATTAGAGAGGACATATGGCTTTTAAAGAAAGGGTCTTTTGCAGACAGCTGGAGGTGGCATAATTATTCGTCAGGAAAACAACAGCAGCTAAAAAGATCTCCTTCCTCCCCTGCTGGCTGAATAGGTTTGTTGCAGCCATTCAATGGGCAACTGGTTTTAACCGACCCTCCATAAACAGCATTTCATGTTAAGCTGATTTAGGAGGAAGCTTTTACTGTAAAGGAAACCCATAGCTGTACAGAAACACAGACACATTCAACTCGGCCTCTCCTTGCAGCCCCGACTTTCAGCTAGCTCTTTGCTATAACCCAGTGAGACAGTCCCTGGGAACACAGAGCACACATATTCATGTATATAGACCCACGTGTTCCTGCACATATATAGATACACCACAGGTTCTGAAACAGCATAATTTTTCATGCAAATATTCTTTCAGCTGCATTAGCTGATGTTCTTCAGCCTGTTTTTGCATCAGACTGTGTTTCACTTTTTACATTTATCCTTGTGTCCATGAGGTCTGTCGTCAGAATTATTTGCTCTTATCTGTATGGGTAAGGCCTGATGATCCTCATCAACAGCAGGGGCACGGTGGCACCATACTGAGTAGGGAACTATGTGCAGCCAAGAGAAATGGACTTAAAAACAGATTCAATTCACTTTTTGCAACTCCATGTTATCTGTTAAGTGGCAGTGATTCTAATGCATGTGTTGGATATAGGGTTTTTTATCTGTGGAGGAAAGCAACTTGCAAAGGAGGTATCCTTAATTCCTTTGTACAGGTGTTAAAACTGTTGTAAATTGAGTGATTTACACCAGTTCATGACATAAACCATTGACGAAGACAGCACCCAGACTGCCCAGGTCCTGATCCATTAACCAGAGTGATGTTTAACATGAAGAGCATCTGTACAAACTGTCACAGCTTCTGCAGGGTCAGTACTAGACAGCTGAGCTTTTTCTTGGTTCAGAGACAAGGCAGTGGGATGAAACTTAGGCTATTCATTCCTCCACATTTATTTATCACATGAGATTGTTCCCCACTTCATATCAAGAGCAGATACTGAATGGCACAGTAGCGGTGGAGTTCACAGATCAGAGAACTGCAGGCAGAACCGTTCCAACTCTCAGCCAGCCGAAAGGTTTTTCTATAAACACTGATTGTTGGTCCACCCCTTCTGTGGAAAAACCCACAGGGGATGCCCTGAGAGGGTGGATCCGTGAGCAACCCTTTGCAGAGTTTCTTCCTTCTTCTTTTGCTCAGGAATGAGGGATTTTGCCCATCATGGAGCAGCCTGTAAATCCCTCATGGCAGATTCTTAGGGATCTTGAGGCATCTGGAGGCACCTGTGTTTCCCAAGGCCACTTGCATGGATACCTTGTGCATCTGCTGGGTTCTTGGCTCCAGGTTTGGCTCCAGAGCACTGTCCACATTAATAGCATTAGTCTATTTATTTTGTTGGTGCATTCTTTATCAGTCCGCAGCATGGAACGATATATTCAGCCCCTTGGGAAATCCTTGATGGATTAAGCAATGAAAATGAATAGGGAGAAAACTGTTAGAGAGTGCAGGAATTAGATATAGGTGTATGATGCTGATGGCAGTCATGTGTTTCTGACCACATCTGCTGGAGAAACATATAACCTTCATCTTTTCATAGGCCTTCCCAGAACAGCGATGACTGCAAAATGGCCTGGAAACACTTTTCTGGAGATAAACAATGGAAATGATCTAACATTAAAAATAACCCTAAAGGCAAAAAATCAGAAATTACTTCGAAACAAAGGAAGGGTGGAGTAAGCAATTCTTTTGGAGAGATTTATACTCTGCTTCATACTGCTTATAGAACCCAGAAATGCCAGTGAAGATTGCATCAGAAATCTGTAAGCCATAAGAGCCTATAGCTCTTACATACAGAGTTCTAAACACTATAGAAATTAGTGAACCTACTACAACATTTGCAGCAGTTAAAATTAGATTTGGAGTGATTTATCTTTTTGCCATTGTTTCAGCATGTGACATGACATGAAAAGAGGAGGTTTTGTTGCAAACAGTATTTTAACCACAAAAAGCTATTTTGCAGTAGAAAATGTACTTCCAAGATTTAATTCAATACTGAGTGTTACACAAATCATATGAAAAACAGTCTCGCTGTGGTAACAGCAGAATTAAGCACAGGTGGCCAAAGTATTTTGACTCTTGGACTGAATTTTGAATTTCTGGTACACATTGCTGCTTCGCAGTTATGTTGGTAGCAATGCAACTAAGTGCTTTCTTGTAAATCTTCAAATGGCATGTGATGGAAAGCAAGCAAAACATTTTAATTTTTTAAAAAATAAGTATAAGTCAAAGCTTTAGGCATAATTTTGCAAGCTATATATTGAAAAGCATCTTTATGCACAGCTACTGCTTCCACTGACATCAGGAAAACTGCACACAGCTTGATTTTTTTTTAAGGCAGAAAGTCTGTTGGGTAGGGGTCTTACAAGTAAACAGTTCAGAGCTTATAATAACCCAACTTTTCACTAGCCTCCGTTCTGCCTGACTTCTTACAACACATCTAAACAACACATGCTTTCTCAAAAAGACTTCTATGTGATTGGGAGGCCTGGTAGGAGCTTCTGTCAGATGCTGTTCTCACTAGCTAATTGCATCTACTGGTTCTACGAACCTCATCATCTCATAAAGTTTAAGAAAAGTGTTTAAATTGTCAGATTTGCTTATAAATACAACAGAGAAATTATGAAGGGCTGAGTTTAATGGAGTGATGGAAGAACATCAGCTCCAGGCTAAAAGTGCTTAGTAGGAGTGGGACTGATGTCTCCAGAAAATCCATCAAGTTCAGTTGGCTGGAGTGACCTTCAAGCAAATTCAGTAGGAGGTGGCTGCACAGGCACGTGTGGCCTTGTGTAGTCCACAGGAAAAAGAGAGATTTCATTACCGAAAGTTTATCCTTTATAATAACAGCTCGTCTTCTTCCCACCGATAAGATAGCAACAGCCATTGTCTTTGTAATCCGTCTGTCTTTTGAACACTCTTTATCCAAAATAAGGGTAGAAGTGTGCTGAGAGTTAGTCAGTCTCCATGGGTACAAACCTGGAAACTGTCATGTTCTCTGAATCGGTCGGTAGCAGAGCTGAGGAAAAAGCGCGGAGTCCTAGATGTGCATTTGAATTAAGACTAATTCAAACTTTAAGTGAAAATTAATTAACCTGCCTCACCCTACTGCACAGTTTTTAAGAAAAGGGAACAAGATTACATCCTAAAAGCATGTGGGGTTTTTTTTTCTCACTCTTACAGCACCCTCAAGATTTGTAATGGCACATGGAAGTCCCACAGAAGATTAAAAAGGGTAAACTGGAGGGCAAGCAGGAAAGAACTGAAATCAACCCCTGTTTCAGAGGATAAAAGGAGTTGTTCTGAGAGGGAAGGTGGAGGAAAAACATGGTAAGAGCAGTATGAAGCATGGACCATGAGAAGGGGTCTTCCAAGGAGGAACTGGATGTTTATGGGAGCCTGCGGGCCCCAGTCTTCCAGATCTCCTTGCGGACCTAGATGAGGCAGGGTTCAGTGGTGTCGTTCGTAATAAAATGCAGGTGAAGAGGGGTTTATGCTTCTACCGAGGGCAAGCGTGAGGGCCTTTCTCGTGTATGCTAGGAGACAGAACTATGCTATGATGATTGTGTGACTATATACAGTTCTGTTTTCGGTGCTATAGCCCTGGCAGGGCTTACTGGCCGTGGGATGTAAACAGGGCCTGGCAAACTCCCTCCTGGATGGGTGAGAACTCCACCAGATGAAGCTGCTCATGGGCGAGATGACTCACACTACCTCATTCCTTCGCTATTACGCAACTTGCTTTTTTTTTCCAGAGTAAGGTTTTCTTCCACATTCTTTCTGTGATTTCTTTTTTGGTATTATTATTTTATTTATTTTTTTCTCCCCTTCAGTAAAAGCGCCTGCCTTTGTCACGATTTCACCCTGAAACGGGCAGGGGATTCAACACCGCGGCCTGGCAGGGTATCAAAGGCCCCTTTTCTCAAGGGGAACAGGAAAAGGTAATAATGGTTTGAGGAACCGGGAGACAAATATTGCCCTGCGCAGACCGCAATTGTTTCGTGTCAGTGAATGCAAACAATGAGCTTTGCGAGCCCGCAGGAAACAGCGCGCGGCTCCGGCGGGGCCCAGAAATAGCCCGGGCGAGAATTTCTTCATTGTCAACCGCGGGATGGAAAAATAAAACCGCTTTTACGAGGCGGCGCTGGCGGGGCGGGACCGGGGGGAGGGGGAACGGAGGAGCTGCCGCAGCGCCGGGGGAGCGGCAGCACGCGGGGGGAGCGGNCACTGCGGCGCCCCCTGGCGGCTCGGCGGGCTCCCCCCCTCCCCCCCACCGGGGCTTCACTGGCGCCGGTGAGAAAGAATATCGGTGGCAATTAGTTACGGCTCCCGCTGGTGAGGGGGTGTGGATTGTGCCTCACCGGTAAAAATGAGCAAAAAATCGGTGCTGGGAGGTTCCTGTAAACGTCACGTTGTGGGTTGTGTCTCCGGAGCGGGTCGGAGGGGACGAGGGACGGCGCAGGGCTGACACCCCCCCAGCGTGGGGGGCATTCTCCGGCACCGCCGTAACGAGACCCGCCTCGTTAGAGACCCTCCTCCCCAGGCGGCTCTGGCGTTTGCTAACCTTTCCTTTTTATTACCCGCCTAAAGAAATTCTGGCACAGTGTCGGCAATTTGAGGATGGATACCTTCTGCTAGGGTTAAATAGGCAAAACGATTTGTACTGAAATTGGATGGGTACCTTTGCTGGTCGGGAAGCGGCTATGCTATGCTAGAAAGGATGAGATAACTGTGTGAAAATGGGCACGCCAAATTTTTGTAGCCATCCCTGTCACATATTTTATATATGCATTCAAAATAATACAGGCAAGTAGCCATGCCAGGTTTTCCTGAAGCTTATCAGCAAATGGTGGGTTGCGTTGCGTTCCGTGTTTCGGTCCCGTTAGGTCGCAGCCGCCTGCCGTCCCAGGGAGGTGCTTGCTTGTGTTGCAGGCTGCCGTCCTTTTAGACTCCCATAGGAGCACCCTGGGGTCTAAGGAGAGCAGATGCTGCTGCAGAGTAATGGAATGGCTCTGCTGGCCTGAATTTGAGGTGAACGCTTAATGAGCATTAAAGCTGTGAGGGAATTATGCAGCTCATTCTGTTGAGTGCTGGTTCATCATTACCCCGTTCCCCATTAGCTTAACAAAAGATATGGAAAAATAGATATAAAAAATATCTGAGAACTGCAAAACCTTTTATTGTGACTCTTCACATCCCCTCTTCCTGTAAAGCCAAGCGTCTTGTTTTGAATAGAAGGATCAAAGCTGACTTCAAGAAAGACCTGATTATTACTTGTCTGTCCATAAACATTGTAGGTAGACTCTTGCCTGAGACCTTTTGGGATCGAAGCTGAGACTCTCCACTTCCCAGTGATATAAAATTTCAGATTGTACCAGAAGTGGAGCAGGAAGACTTTACGCTTAAGCAATATGTATGTGCAGAAAGCATGTTATTCACACACTAACACATCTTCCTTTTAGAGGCCCTTTCAGCAGCGTAATTTGGAGGAAAATACTACACCATGAGAAAGAAGGAGGCATGTATCCTTCACAAGTTAATTACGTTTAATGTTATCTTTTGAAAACTACTCAGGTACCAATTAGAGTCAAAGACACTCAACAGTCTGCAGTCTGGGACTGATCTGTGTAGGCTCACTCTGTGAATCATCCTTCCCTCACTTCTACAAAAGCTTCAGCTGCACAGTGAACTGCACAGTGCCTTGACAGTGTGCAGGACCAGAGCCCAACAATTAAGACCGCCAATTAGAGGGAAAAAAAAGGTAAATAGATAAAGCAAATTAATTCTGGAATGTAAAGGCAGACTCCTTGAGATGGTTGCAACAGGGTAATGTGAAATCCCTCCTCAATGGGTTGATGTCTCTGGCTGGCTGTGGATTGTGTGCTGCCAATACTGAGCGGTGGCTTCACGATGACAACATGATGTGTCCCTCTGCCCACACTTAACTAAAAGATCAACACAGAGTTAGGGCCATTTCCACGTAAGTACAAGGAAATCCCCTTCCAGTTGCCTTATGAAATATCGAATGAATACAGTGTCATATTTGAGCTTAGTCACCAGGCAGAGTAGACGCTATATGGGAATATCAACACATAAAATTTTCCAGAAGAGATTCATGCATTTTTTGAAAGAGGCTCCTCTAACGACTTCTGCTAAGGATTTAAGCTGTGATTGCAAATAAAAGGAGACAGCAGGCAAATGTTGCCTATTCCCTCAAGACAACATGGAAAAAACCAATTACTACTGCGCTGACCTAGTTGGTTTTATTTTAGATTGAGGTTTATTATTCTGAATAGTAAGTTAACTTACTAAATACAAATTAGAGAAAAAAGACATCAGCCTCAATCAACAAAAGGATTATTTTACTCCAAATGAAAAAGCTATCTATTTTATGTCCATAATTTCATAATGACAGATTTAGTAGAGTTATGATTTGGGTATAAAGCTATGATTTGGATATGAATGCTGGCATCTAATGGATGTTGTATGCCTCTGTATGTTGTAGAAATAAACTTTGCATCCATCTCTGATGGTTTGAGTTCAGATGCAGGATTCTTCATTTGTGTTTCTGCAGCTATTCAAGGGTGGCTTTAGTGACCTGAAAACTGGCCCAAAGGATTTGTTTGACAAACTTAACACCTAAACAAAACCACGGACTAGCTAATATCTCACTTTCCATCTTGCTTATTTTTATTTCCAAACAAAACCTCATTGCCCTCACAAACATGGAAGACTTGGTCATTCCTTGGGCAGAAGGCCTTGAAGGGAAGCCGAGGTGCCGCAGGCAGCACAGAACACTCCGAGCGAGTGCTGCACCATATGATTGATGGCTGTGGCACTGAAGGGTACTGTGCTGCTGCTGCTTCATTTTTCACACGAAACATAAAAGGGAAGATCGAGGCCACAGGCACCTATAAAGATTTCAGAAACCCAAAAGGTTTGCTGCAGTGTCTTTGCTAAACTCTGGTGGGAGCATTTGCATTGAACTAATCTCAGCTCCTTTATTCAAATAAGTTAAATTTTTGTTCCACAGGCTTGCAAAACTGTGGCACAATGTTGCCGGTATGGCAGTGTGGTTCTGGTGTTCCTCTGACAGGAGCAGCAATTCAACCAACGACAAATTAAACAGGAGCTATAAATGTGGCTTGGATTGAGATAATACACAGTATGCAAATGGTAGTTATTACTAAGCCAAAGTTAAACATTATTTCTGTTAGCTGTATATTTCTCATTGTAGGCAGAAATCCCATTTGAAATCTTCCTTGTTTTATTTTTCTTATAGAGATGCTGATAAATGTATGAATGCTTCATGTTACATGTGAAACTATACTGTGATCTGTAATAATAGTCATGTAATCACTGCTATATTTTATTATCAAAACAAATGAAAAATAAATTTAAAAGCCAAATCTGTCTATAAAATCTACTGGAGGCTCCCAAATTTTGGCCCAGAATTTCCACTTTCCAGTGTTTTTAGTCTTCTTTTATTTTCCAGGTCATCTGTTCTATGGAGAAAGAAGATATAGCCATCTGGGAGATTAGCATATATATTTTATGAAGCAGAGTAGAGCTCTCTCTTTTACTGACTCAGATGCTAAAGACCCAGATTCGCAGCCTGCCTCCTAGCTAGCACAGCACAGTTCATAAAGCTTCCGTTGCCAGTGGCTTACCTCTCTCCCCTGCATGAAGAACAAACCTCCACTAAAGTGATGCTGGCAAAGCAGTCTGTTCTAAAGTGGGGAAAAAAAAACAGAGTTAGGCTTTACAGCCATGCAGAGAGGCAATTTATAAAGACAGAAGAATCCATTTGTCAGTAAAGCTTACATCATCTGAGGAAAGATTATCAGCAATTGATCAAACAAATCTGTCTACTGGCATGAGAGACTTCTCCAGAGTGGTGTATATGGTTATATCTGTAGATATAACCATGGAACACAGCTGAGAGATCTCCTCTGAAATGTATAAAAGCCAAATGAGAGCATTAGTGTTGGGTTCATTTAAGATGCAATATAAACTACCATGGGATGTAAAAGGAGTGAGCTACACTAAGCAGATGTGCCAAAGAGCATTTCCTTAATCTTTTATACTTTCTTACTGTGCTGGTAGAGATGTGCATTCACCGTAGCTATAGTTGGAAGTACAGTGGTTTTCTAGTACTGCGGTATAGTTGCACTGTGCTGGTACATTTTCTTCTTTATGGACATTCCTCTTCCCCCCTTTTTTTTTTCAGCGTTCTGTTTTTTTTCCCCTCACAGAGCACAGAGACTATGAGCATCGAGTGCCAACATTTTGATATCCAGTGTAGATTTATAACTATGGACTGGCACAGTGTTAACGTTGTTATAGAGCTGCTAAGTCCAGTGAAGAGAGAGGAAAGGCGTCCATTGAAAGAGAGACTACTAGTTTAGTAGCCTGCACAAACATCTAGAAAAGACAGGGTAAAAGCTGAGATGATCATCCTAAATGTATATGAATAATGGAATTGAATAAGCAGAGCACTTTCCATGGCTTCTTAAAACAAGGGTTGGGGAGAGACTGGCCTTTTTGTTTCTCTTCTAATAATTGTTGGGGTTTTTTTTAAAATGTAGATGCAAAAATGAGCCTGAATTAAAATCCTTGGTCCAAAGTCTTCCAGTTTGGAAGAAGTTTGAACTACATTCAGAATATCACCTGCATTTTGCAGATCAGACTCTCTTTTTTAAACATATTATAACAAAATCTGTATCCAAACTTTGGGAAGCACTGAGTGAGTATTCCGATATAGACTTTGAGAACTGGATCTGTTATGTCTAGAGTTTATTATTCAGATCTGCTGAATAATAATGGCAATGTACACAGTCTTATGAGAAAATGCATAAGGATTGATGTAATGCATACCTTGATCCTAAGAACAGCCTTCCCAATCTAGCCAAATCTTTTCATTCAGAAACCAGTCTCTGACATGGCTGGTAAAAGATGCCAAGAGAAGTCTGTGAGAATGGGAAAATCCTATCATGGCTTTTCAGAGCATTTCCCTGGACACTCTCCCAGCTTCAGGCACCGGCTGCTCTGGGCTTCCTGAGCCAGTCGTGCCGTCTCTGTAGAAACAAACACATCATCGGTGAAAAAAAAAGGTGAAAAAAAAAAAAAGCAAGATGACATTGAGAAGCAAAGCTGACTGTGTACTTCAATAACAAGGCGTTCCACAAGATGGCAGGGTTCTGTCTTGGCAGGTCACTACAACAGGCAACCCGAGCCTCTACAGAAGTCATTTTTCTTCTATCACAGTTTTCACCATCGGTAGTATAACTTTCTCCTTTAGAGCCATCAGTGCTTTATAGCAGCGGTCAAAATTAGTGTCAAACAGCTGAAAGGCGGGATACATCTGTTTTCTTATGTCTCACTCAAATTTTTATATTACAACTTTTAAAGCACAATATTCACATAAAGCATGATAATTCCCCATTGTGTGAATTAAAGAATTTTTTTCCTAAATAAAATTGGACAGAAAAGTACCGCATGCAACTGAGGCTGTTTTAACTAGGGACATTAACATCACTCCTTCAGTTTCCATCTCAGCCATCTATTATTTGAACTCCAAAAATCATCAGTACATCTATTTGTTACCCCTCGACTTCCTGATTAAGACAAGGTAACCTAACTATGGGCTGTTGCTGAAAGAGCCAAGTCTGCTGTCCCTTTCACCTGTCCCGTCCTGCCTCCTTATGTTGTGCTGGCTTTGACGACTGTGCGTACAGTCCTAACCCAAGTCAGATCAACCAGAAAAGCAGATTGAAAACTAGCTGCTTTTACTTGGCGGCTTAGCTTTCGGTTAGATAAATGAGCTGAAATGACTCTACAGCCACGCAGTCACTATTGCTGCCATCAGGAAAGCGGGTCAAGCATGTGACAAGGGGCAGGGAAGTCCCTTTCAGCAACAGAGTAACATGGAATAAGCTTACTCTAATTGTGAAAACACACCCTTAAGTAACAAAAGAATAGTGGAGAGGATGCATCCTCTGCTCTGCCCTCCTTGGGAAGAGGAGGTGGAGATGCAGGAGAAAATCTAAAGCTCATTTCTTAGACAAGTTCAATTGAAAACTAGTTCTGCAGCATGCCTAAATTTTGCATGTGTCACATTGAAATGTGAGTTCTGTCCTCAGCTAGATATATTTTGCTCTTTAATTTATTTGTAAAATAAGGATATTAATATACCAGCTCTTTCCAGGCAAGGTATTTTTGGTTTCTGTGAGAAATAAAGGCTGTGGAGTTTGCAAAAAAAAAAAAAGAAGAAAGGAACTGGAAAATGTTCAGTTCCCTGCAGGGTTCTCTACAATACTTGTTACTAAGTTTCAGTTGGGTGGAGGTGTTTTCCCAGAAAACAGACAAGCAAATTCAAATATTTTATGAACAGCGATAAGGATTTTGAATGACCTCTTTAACTCACAGCACACTATTCTTAAGGTCTTAATCATTCCTTGTAAAGTCTAAACCCTGGTGCTTCCTAAGTGCAGCAGCACAGTGCTCACACAAGGATAGATAAATCGACAGACAAAGCCCCACTGCACAAAATTTGAGAACTATTAGCAGTTACTGTCTACATAAAATAAAACGAATGCCTCACTAGGGAAAGTTCTTAAAAAATAATCTTGCAGAGAAGAATCGTGTAACTCCATTTACAAAACACTAAACTAAGCCCAAGATTTTATGTAAGTGGGAGGACAGCATGTATGCTCAGGCACCTGGGATTCTCCTTTAGCATCAGTGGGCTTTGTTATGATGAGGCATGAACAGGGACTTTTAATTTCCAGTTTTACCACTGAAAATTGAATAAGGAAACTGGAGTGAAATGGAAAGAAAAACTCCCTTTTATATCACTAAGTATGAACAGATTCAGCTCACAAGATCTGGTATCTTCACAAGCTGTAAAAATGTTGGTAGCAGGGAGAAGGAATTTCTGTTTTCAGGACCAAGAAGCCATACTCTGATTGCAAGAGTGAGACAGAGAGGGACTTTTTACAAGGGCATGTAGTGATAGGATGAGGGGTGATGGCTTCAAACTGGAAGAGGGTAGATTTAGAATAGATATTAGGAAGAAATTTTTCACTATGAGGGTGGTGAGGCACTGGAACAAATTGCCCAGAGTTCTGGAGGCCCCATCCCTGGAAGTGTTCAAGGCCAGGCTGGATGAGTCTTTGAGCAACCTGGTCTGGTGGGAGGTGTCCCAGCCCATGGCAGCGGGGTTGGAGCTCGGTGATCTTTAAGGTCCCTTCCAACCCAACCCACTCTATCACTCTATGATTCTATGACTTTTAGTACAGGCATTCAGCGGGGCTGTACCCATTGTACAAAAATCACACAGCAGTATAGACTGAATATGCAGTAACTGAAAACAAAGACTTTTCCTGGCCCCTACTTTGATTTGGTGTCTGGCCTAAGCCCCTGCTCCAGGCGACCGCACCGGCGCTGTGAGGGTTCCTCAGGGTGCAGGAGGGGCGGCGGGCCGCTCCAGTGGCCCAGGAAAGGCGGAAGACACGCCAGGACAGGCAGCTCCGGCTACACACGGCCACCGCCCTCAACCCCAACCGCCGGCCCCCACAGGAGGCCCGGCCCGGCCTGGCCTGGCTCGGCACCCCTCGGGAGGCCCGGGCGGCACCTCGGCGCGGGGGGCAAGGCTTCGACAAGCGGCGGAGCGACCCTCAACGCCGGGAAGTGCCAAGAGGCGGCGATCTGAAGAAGCACGCAGCGGTGTTTCCCCCGGGACCGCGGAGCCGGGGGGGTGTCCGGTGACAGACCCGGCCCGGCCTCAGGTGCGCCGCCTCAGCGCAGCAGGCCGCCAGCGCCCCGCGCAGCCCCCCCCCCCCCGTCNCCCCACCCCCCGCCGTCTCTCGTGTCATGCCCCTTTCCCCAGCCAATGAGAAGCGGCGGAGGAGGCGGAGCTTGGAGCCCTTACTGACAAGCGCCGCCGGGCCCAATGGGAAGCCAAAGCTGACGAGGCGGGGGCCAATTGGGGGGACACCGGTGAGTGCGAGGCTCCGGGGCCAGAGGCTGGGCGGGGAGGGGGCGTGGCCAAGAGGGCTAGGGCCCTCAATCAGGTGAGGGCGGTGTTGACGGGCGGTAGCGACGGCCAATGGCGGCGAGGGGGGGTGGAGCCTCCCCCCCTCCCGCCGCCGAAGCTGCCAGAGAGTCAGGTGGCTCCGGGATGCGCGGCGGCGGCAGCAGCGGCAGGCGGAGGCGGGCGCGGAGGAGGGGGGGGATGCGGCGGCGGCTCGGCGGCACGCGCTGCCTGCCCTCGCCTCTGCCTGCGCNGCCGCGGGCGCCTCCCCCTATGGAGCAGCCTCGCCATGGAGCCTCTCACAGAGCTCAGCCAGGAGGGCGCGGGCGGCGGGGAGCCGCCGGGCGGCGGGCCCCTCTGGACCGCCGTCTTCGAGTACGAGGCGTGCGGCGAGGACGAGCTGAGCCTGCGGCCGGGGGACGTGGTGCAGGTGCTGTCCCGGGACTCGCACGTGTCCGGCGACGAGGGCTGGTGGACGGGCAAGATCGACCAACGCGTCGGCATCTTCCCCAGCAACTACGTGAGCAGCGGCGTGCAGGGGGGCGGCCCGGAGCTGCGGGCCCGCTACCCGCCGCCCCCCGCCATACAGCGTAAGGCGGCCCGGCACCGGGGCGGGGGAGGGGGGGGTCCCCACGGCTCCTCGCCGCCGCCCGGCGGGAGGGAGCTGGGGGAGAGGCGCGGTCCGGCCCTCT